>JAWQEG010000072.1:12500-242021 GCA_033782935.1 Petrolisthes cinctipes
GCGTCACCACTGATTGCTGGTAAAACTTCAATTCCTACAAAATATATAACAGTAAAAGCAATATGTTTCAACGTTTGGCAGGCGTGCATAGTTTTTATTTACTAAGAAAATCAATAACAAACGCAAAAAATATGTCATCCTCGATTTGATTGTTCGGTACAATACGTCATGGTTTGTGCAAAATAAAACAAGGAACTCGATACCATGCCTAATATAATAACAACATTTGGAGCATACATATAGCAAAGAGAAAACCAATATCCCTAAAATAATAACAGAGAAAACTAATATGCCTATAAGAATGCCTATAAGAATTACAGAGAAAAGTAACATGTCTAAAACAATTTAAAAAGGAAAAATAGACAGTAATTAACAAACAGAAACAAGAGCTAAAAACAACACACCTAAAACAATATTAAGAGAGCAAAAAAAACAATACGCCAAATATAATAACAACAACGAAAAACAACACACCTAAAACAATATCAAGAGCAAAAAAACAAACAACACGCCTAAAATAATATCAAAAGCAGAACGCAAAACACCTAAAATAATATTGACAGCGAAAAACAATAACAAAAGCAAGAAAACTAACACACCTAGAATAATAAAACAGCTAAAAACAATATGCCCAAAATAATAACGACTGCTAAAAACAACATGCCTAAAATAAATACAAGAGCGAAAAACAACATGCCTAAAACAATACCAAAAGCAAAAACCCATATGCCTGAACGGATGGCAAAAGTGGCATCGTTTCCCCCTGTGAACTCAACGTCTCGTGTAACCTTCACTTTTAAATTTGTGGTCGACTCCAGGAACCCCGATTTATTGAATATTGGAAGATCTTGTTTGTGCTCACAGGCTTTATTGAGGTTTTAGGCTCGGATGATGATGATGATGGTGGTGGTGGTGGTGGTGATGAGAAGTGCTGGTTGTGGTGGTTTGGGTATGGTGATGGTTGTGTTGGTGGTGGTGGTGGTGATGATGAGAAGTGCTGGTGATGGTGGTGGTGATGATGATGATGAGAAGTGCTGGTTGTGGTGGTATGGGTAAGGTGATGGTTGTGGTGTTGGTGGTGATAGTGTTGAGATTGGTAATGTTATTATGTACTGTAAAGAGTGTTATTAAATGACTGTCCCCCTCCCCTTGCTCAGGCTATACTAGAAGAGGTACAGTCGCCGGCACTGCCGCGTGGTACAGGGGCTCACATGTTTAAGAGATTTAAGACATTTAGTTCCTTCAGCAACAAAGTTCACTTTCTGTACTAGTGTATCGAGGATACTCCATCTCACACACGTGGATTGTTTCGAGCTAAATAATCACAGTGGTGCTACATCTCTGAATATGTGTGAGCCCCTGTCCACGCGGCAGTGCCGGCGAGTGTACATCAATGAAATTTATTCCTTTTAATGTTTAATTCCGTAAATTGTGTTTTCTCTATGCGACTCATTTATGTTGTGCAAGGGGAGTCAATTATTTAATAACACCCCTTATGGTGGTGGCGGTATTGTTGTGGTATAGTTGTAGTGTTGAGAGTTGTGGTGGTGGTGTGGTATATTGGTGGTGATTATGGTAGTGGTGATGGTGCTAGTGTTGAGAGAGGTAGTGGTATGGGAATGTTGGCGGTGGTGATTGTGGTGTTGGTGGTGGATGTGGTGGTTACAGTGATGGTAGTGGTGGTGGTTGTGATGATTATATTGGTGGTGATGGTAGTGGTGGTTGTTGTGATGGTTATAGTGGTGGTTGTGGTGGTTATAGTGGTGGTGGTGGTTGTGGTAAAGAGGAATACAGTCAGACACATTATTCCGATTCTATAAAGACAGAGATCATTCTATTTGCTTAGTGTTGGTGGATTAGCCTATCTGTTCACTAGACATGGATCAACCTTACACGTCTCTCGTCGGAAATATAGACTGACTTGTGGTCCATATGATAATGCATGTATGGCTGAGGAAAAGCAGACGAATAACGACACCAGAAGCTAAACGATTACATTGACATCTGGTCTGGTGGTAGAGGACACAACTTCTACTTCTGAATATATAGGTTTTCGCTGGATTTAAGGGAAGCAACCTTTTGTGTTTAATTTGGAATCGATGTAGGCTTCCAAACTCAGCTACAAAACATATCCCCTGTATAATTCCATATGGAGAGGTTCTGTTTCCTGACATAGTTTGGAGGAGTCAGTAGCCTTCCAATTTCCCATAATAGGTTACTTACTCTCCTTAATTATAGCTACTACTAATTCTTGCAGTCTTTACCCAAGCACGAAACAGAAAGCGTAATGTATTGTTTTCAGGGGGATTGGAGGCTACTGATTCCTGCACACTGTACCCTGGAAACGAACCCCCCCCCCCCCACACACACACCCGGAGATCCATTGTATACCCACCACAGCACGCGCTCTTTCCAATCAAAACATCTCCCACCATAAATTTTTCGCGCCAAAAATTTATGGCGCGCGCCCATTTTGGAGGTAAATAAAGCGCATTTAAAACTTCATATGGAGCAAAAATATTGGCTGGGGGTCGCAAAAAGGGAGGAGGTGGATGGAATAGGTAGAGATGATGTGCACAGGGAAATGAGATAAAGAGGGAATAATAACTGATGGATAAAAGAAGTACAAGTGAAGAACTATAGAAGTGGATACAGCGTGAATGCATGGTAGGAAATGGAACAGACAGATAAACAAAAAGATGCTGATGGAATGGAATAAGATGAAGGTTGAAGGAAGGAGAAGAGAGGTGAAGGCGCGGGTACAAAGTGGATGCAGGGAGGGAGATGGAAACTGTGATGAAAGAGGCGTGTGAAGATGGAGGTGGAGGGAAGGAGGAGGGGGATGCATGGAGGGAGCAGAATGGGTAGGGGAGATGGAATGGCTATAGTGAAGAGGGAGGCTGAAACGTGAAGAGATGGAGGGGTGGAAGTGGAGAAATAGAGGGAGGTGAGAGAAAAGTGTAGGAAGGGTGGAGAGGAGATAAAGAGAAGTTAAAAGGGTGGAGGGTAGAGATAAAGTGATAAAGTGGAGGAGAGAGAAAGGTGGAAGGGTTATGAGGATAAATAGAGAAGTTAAAGAGAAATGGAGGAGGAAGGTATGAATGTAAAAGGGTGAAGGTGGGAGGTAAACAAGTCAACAGGTGCATGGAGGGAAGGAAGAGATAAAAGAGTGGACGAACAAAGTAAGTGATAGAGGAATAGATGGATGAAAATGAAGGCAAGAATAGATTGGATAAATAGTTAATTAATTTACCTACTGAAATGAAAGCACCAATGATTAATTAACAACAACACTACAGTCAGCTAAGGTCACATGCCGCCAGAAGAAAAGAGGCAGGGAGAGAGAGGCCATAATCTCAGAAAGAAGAACGAGTAAAGAATGGATAATTAAAGATCTGAAAGGTTATTTGTGACCTATACGAATGAAAAGGTATTATTAATCCTTCAAGTACACTCTTCTTCCCTCCTCCCCCTACGAGCAAGAGTAGTAAGGGTTAAAGTGGAGGAAAGTAGGAGTGAGAGATATCAGGTGCACAATAGTTTTGGAGGAAGAGGAGAGGAGATGGAGAATACTTTTGGAGGAAGTGGAGAATACTTTTAAAGGAAGTGGAGAAGTGGAGAATAGTAGGAGTTAGGGAGAAGAGGTGGAGGATGAGGAGAGAATGACATTCGTAGGAGTTATATATGTTATATATGTGGAGAAAGAGGAGACACTTTGAATAGTTGGAGGTAAAGAGAAGTGGAAAAAAGATGGGATGATAGAGTAGAGGAAGAGAATAACCGTGGTTCGAGAGAAGATGAAGAGAATCGGTAGAGTTAATGAGTAGAGGTGAATGGAATAAAGTTATAGAAGAAAGAGTGAGGGTTGGAGGTTGGAAAGGTGAGGCAGGGAAGAATGAAAATAAACAAGATATATATAAAATGTGCTATGACTACTACTACTGCTGCTGGTGCTAAACCCATGATGTGTTGTGGATCATGTGTTGTGGTCGTGGTTGCCCTTCAACAAAGTCCCACACATGTTAAACGCCCTACATGTTAAATACAGGTTATACAAAGAGGAAGAACACCATGTCTTTATTTATTGTCCGACACTATTTTTTATTAACATATACCGGATATTATAATGTTCTTATATGGCTATTACCTATGGTCCATGAGTCAATTGTTTACTAATTCTTTTAAGAGGGCTAATAGAATCAGAGAAGATGCAACTCATAGCTTATATGCAGGTCTTATGATTTACGCATTTCACTCATATTCAGGAGAACTGAAATAAGAAATTGTAGTCAATGATAAAGATATTTCGTGAGTCAATTAGTAAGTTCCTTGTTGCTATTTTGTGTGCTAAGGAGCCGATATCGAGACCAGTGAATATTGGGCTCCTACCTCTCGGCCATACAGAGACATACAGTAAATTACAGTCTGACTCTTCCGAATTATAGCCGTCACTGACATTAGATTACGAATTATTTTGGAAGCAGTAATTCCTGCAGGCCACGACAAGGAAATCGGTGAGAGAAAAGTATGATAATGATGACATACAAACTAGATGTCAGTGGAATCGAGGACTTGGCGGACTGAATTCCGAACCTATACTATACTGTACTGTACTATGAGAGCAAAACACTGTGTGGTTTTTGTGTCCGATGGCTGCTTCCTCACAATGATCCATACTGTTGTTGTTGTTGCTCACATTGTTGTTAGAAGTGTTACTGATGATGGTGATGGTGGTGGCTCACTGGGCACGAAATTATTCATCCCACCACACCGCCACTGTCTCCAGGGATGAAAGGCCCCCACAGTGTACCCATCATCGACCCCCTCACAGTACACTCACTACACCACCACCACCACTTGCTCACATCAAACACACCACAGGCCACCCAGCCAAGTGAAGGCAGAAGGGAAGCAGGTAGACATTATCCTTCTGGACCCGTCAATGTGAATGGTTAGGCTTAGTTAAGAGAGTGTGTGTGTGTGTGTTAACGAAATATGCACACAGATTTTTTTCACAACCTGTAACTAATAATAACACGTTGCAATAAAGGTTTAGTGAATATCATCATATCCCTCACTAACCTGCACAAATAAATACTAACATTAACAAAATTTGCCTAACACTCAGCGATTGAAACCAATTCATTTGAAAACCCCAACAAAACAACTTCTTGAGTCGTCTGTTCCTTTATTAGTCTCATTAGTCACTCGTCTTTTTACGACAGCTCTTTATCGTTCATTTAGTATCCCTTTTTATCATTAGTTCCCGCCATTTACGCTAGTCGTTTCATAACCATTAATCAACATCCTGTGCCATAAGCCTTCGTTGCCAACTGCTATTTATCATGTTCGCCTGGCATCGTGGTTTCTCAACGGTGCCATATATTTACCAGAGCCAATAATTACAATGTTGCTTCCACTATTCGATGCCTCACAACAACGAAATAATATGATCCGGAATACTGATAAAGTTAGTGTGTCAAGTTATCCTTCTAATATATTGCTGGGTTGACTAATAAAGTATATATAGAATAAATCATACATTAAATGAAGGGGATTATCTATTATTGGTGACTTTGAGGACTATTCTGCAACCTATGATACAAAACAAACAACTCCCACCCCTCTACTCGTATACTGAGTTATATTAAGGGATCCTGTGTTGTAGTAAGAAAATTGGAGGTAAATGAATCCTTCCAATATTGCCACGAAACACAACTTATAAGAAAGGAGCTTGTTTCGTGGCATGGTTACGTAGAATCAGAAGCCTTCATTGTCTTATATACACGATCACAGGGTCCTTAATCTGTTTCGTGACATAGTTTGGAGGAAGCAGTACTGTGGTCCCCCAATTCACCCACAACAACAACAGATGGTTTCCTTCTTTTATTAACTCGCGCCTGCCTTATAGAACGCTAGGCTCTTCTTTCCTAGTTTAATATTACTCCAGTTATACCGTATATAATGTTGGCAATGACTCAAAACTGACCCATATGAATAGAAATTGCTGTAGGGCTACTGCTGATCCTTCCAATCCTAGTGAAAATGCACCGATTCCCTGCTAAGTACAATACTATGATCTTATTATTATACAGTACATGTTTGGTGCACTGTACATTCCGGAGTGCTTAGAGGTCGCAGATACGTTATAATAAGTTGTGTAGATTGTTGGTGTAATTTATTTTGGATTGGATCACGTTTGCCGAAAGAGCCCAGAAATTAGAGGAGGGAGCCGGGGACATATTTGCAAAGTTATTTACAGGTCATGTTGTCCCACCATTGATAAAAAAAAAAAAAAAAAAAAAAAAAAAAAAAAAAAAACTTGTACGTAAACCTGCAAACTGGCAAAGACACACCCAAACAAGCAAACAGAGGCAAAATTATAATGTCTTAGTGGAGTGACGAATATGCTATGTAACAGTAACAAAGCCATGCATCACGTTCTACATAATATTCCTAACACTATATAATATCATGTAGCGTTAACTGAGAGTAAATTGCATTAACCACAGTATAATATTTGTATAAACAGTATCGGTTCAGAAATCTTGAATCCCTGCTGCTTACAAATCGAGTCCCTAAATATCTTGTTCTGGTATGCATAAGATTGAATCACACTCTGGTCCGCTCCGTGAATGTCACTCTCTCCGCCCGTCAGAACTGAACGAGAACCACTTTGCCTCATCTGGTATTCTTTACTCTGATTATCTGTGTCTGATATAATATACGGTAGCGTTCTTGGGAACTTCATCCCTCTCTGGTTTTGCTTTCTTTATTTCATAGTGATCTAGGCAATCCTTTTAGGGTTTTGGCGTCCCTCCGGACCCGAGCCAGTCCTTCTTTCCCTCCCATCATCTGCCTCCCTTCACCCCTCTCCCATCCTTCTTTTCCTTCGAATTTGATGTCCCACCTTCTTTTCTCCTCTCTTGTGGCACAAGGTCTTTCTACCTTATCTGCATTTTTCTTTACTCTTATAATCTAATCACAGTGTGACTACCTCGTGCCACATTGATTCAGCTAGTTTTTAATAGACAGGTTTCAGGGGCGAGAAGCTGTAAATGCAACGTGGTATTGCAATTGACTAATAGATAAAGCTCCTTGGTTATTTTCTAGTGACCCCTAAACGATAACGTTTTCTGTAATATAGGTTATTATAAGAAAATGTTTTTATTGGATTTCTATTTTATTTTATATGAAAATTCTCCCAATTAACCAACTTTCGTATGTTACATATTAACTAAAATTAAACCTACGAAACTCATCATGATGGGAGTTAATAGGGAAGAAGTTAGACGAATTATTCAGTTCATCACCAGTGACATCTGTAAGATACGTGTCTGGAATCCTGGAGTCAATCCTGTGAGCACACAAACATTGCAATCAACCTGTCACTTGAATCTCTGGAGGCGAGAAGTGCTGGTGAGGAGTTCCAAGAAGATAGTGACCGTTGCTAACAACACTCCTGCGTCCAGAAAAAAAAAAATTTAAAATAAAATAGTCTCAAGTATAGCATATCATTTTATTCATCTATCTGTCTGTCTCTAGAAATATATCAGGTTGTTCGTTTGTTTGTCTCCTGTTGTCAACAGATATTTGTTTGCATATAATTATGTAATGCTCTGATATTAATTTACAAGAATGCTAGCAGAGGAAACCCTGCATTGACCGGGGCAAAAACATTGAAGAAACCAATATTAATTTGATATAAATATAGTTATTGTATCAGCTAATTTATAATTGATACAATCACAGCCATTTATTTACATAATTATTACTATTGGAGCGCCTCGTGGTAAACCACGTTTGCCGTCTAGCCCTCTTCTTTGAAAAGTATATCGAGTCAGTGAGAATTACAGACTCGAGAACAACCCACATAGAGTTGTCCTTGAGAGAATATAGGTGTGGTAAGGTGGAGTCCTATACACAGCCTTCTTGTTGATGGATATTGCTTCTTAGCTCATCTACACTGGGAACTGCAGCCTCTTAAACTTGATCAAGGCAAGGGGCACATCGGAGGAAAGAAGCTGAATCCTGGGAAGGAAGACGTTCGGGCCTTTTGCCTTTCCTGTCATAACCATTGCCTCTATTACTCACTTCACATGTCATCTATACCCGTAAATCACTTTATTCATCACTCACTTCACCCATCACCCACTTCACCTGTCATCCACTTCACTCATTATCAACTTCACCTGTCATCCACTTCACCCATCACCCACTTCACCCATCACCCACTTCACCCAGCACCCACTTCACCCATCACCCACTTCACCTATCACATATCCTCACATGGCTTATGCGTCTAAAAATTAGATGTTTTGTACCCTCTTTCAAACAGGTAAAAATATTCCAAAAAAAATTAATCAAAATTTGAAATTCTCGATAGCCTATGACACTCTTTGAGACATACCGATTCCGAATGTGTCCTTACCTGGGATGCGTACCCCCAGAGTTAATGCGAAGAACTCTGTGAACATTCCCGACCTCAAATTAATCCCCCACACGATATCCCATTTTCGGTGTTACTAAACATTTATGTAATTCATAATGAAGTATATCTCGCACTGTTTGTCTGAAAATGACCTCACATGACTTTGGAGTTTGGTCTTTTTGTGGTTAAAACCTATTCTGGGTCATAAGGACTCCCAAATATGTAATTTAAAGTCAGATACAATAAAAATTGAGAGAGAAGTTCTTGAGCAAATAAACAGAAACCACCAACTGGTACTCATATCCATGGGGTCTAAACGGGTCTGCTCACAGAGGCGTCACTGTGCATGGCGCTGGTGGAACAGTGGTCAAAGATTAACAACAGGACAGTCATGGCAGTTGATTGGAGGAGGAAATGGGGTTACTACAGATCTCCAAGGGGCGGCTTGTGGTCTCAACCCTGCTGTTGTTTTATCTGCCATTCTTCAGGAGGGGAAGGGCTGGGATCTAGCTCAGCTAGAACCTCATTGGAGCTCTGGGAATGGTTCAAATTTCAGTAACCTTGTAAGATGCCTTGTGCTCGCTCGATCATCTTTGGGAGTTCGGTGGAGGCCTTTCTTGGTGGTGAGGTGGCGCTGCTGCCTGCCTTTCCTCAGGAGCACTAGGGCTGGGGTCTAGAGCACCAAGAATATAAGTGGAGCTCTGGGAAGGGCTCAATTTTCCATAACGTCGTAGGAGACCTTACACTAGCTGGAGAGTCCTTAATAGCGAAAGGAAACTTTCTCCTGAGGGTGTAGGAGGCTGGCTAGAGGTACCGTTAGCCCTACCCGGCTGGCCATGTGGCCATGTTGGTTTCTGTTGTTCCTTGCCCTTTATCGGCCTAATAGAATTTTCTAGGTGCTAGGGGCAAGGAAGAGCGTTGGTGACAGGTGGGGTGCCTCTTTCATCAGGAAAGAGAGCCGGAGATGTAGGAAAGTGTACATACCTGGGAGGAAAGGTGGAGAGTTAAGGTTAGGAAAATAGAGGAGGGGAGGCAGGTGAAGTTTTAGAAGAGCTAACCTGGTGTGGCGGTTTGTTGTCTTTGGTGTCCGGTACGTTTTCAGGGCTGGTGACGGGGTGATGTGGTATTTAAAAACAACAAAAATCAACAACAACAATAATAATAAAACAACATTCTTGTACCATTTTGTGCCACTTAGGGGTGTAGGGGACCAGAGGCTGGGCTGTTGTGGCCTAGTCATCTAAGGGATGGGAGGCCAACCTTGCCTCAGTGGTGGCATTACATTGGAAATATCTTTTGCTTACAGTAACTCTCAGAACCTTGAACCCGACAAGAGAGCCTGGCGTGAGACACTATGTACCCACTATAACTCATTAGACTACCACGTCACTATATTAGATCATCATATAAGTTTATGTATATTATTATTTGTGTATTTACTATCCGTATAAGACATTTAATGAGACTCACCAGCACAGAAGAGAGAGAAAACCCCATAAAAGTTGTAAATCTTGAGATTGCGTGTGGTGAGTGAGGAGGCGGTGTAGACGGTGGCCTTAGTACAGTGGGAGGCGTTGGACAGGACTCCGTTCATAAGGTGTTGGATGATCCCGCCTGCACGCAGTCTTTGTATGCTGGTGGTAATGAGGTCAGAGGATAATTGTCGTTGTTATTCTTAGTGCCACAGTGGAGATAAGGTTTGGGGGGTGGGATCCAGGCAGATGATTTTTCAAGGATAGTCCAGAGGTAATTGTATTTCTTTATTAATCATTAAACTTGGCATGGAAAACCCAAGAAAGATGTATTTAGATGCTGGGAGGCCTCGACAATCTAATTATTGCCCACCATAGTACACTTACCGCCATGCAGGTGTATGTATCCACACTCTCCCAGCCAACCTCGACATGTAGCACTGCCTCAACTTGGGATACATTCGGTGAAGCAAGACAAAACTCATCAACCATTGTCGAATCAGTTACTTGAGCTTGCAAGAGGGTGAATGAAAGCAGTATTTTATTGATTCGACTCAGGTTTATGACTGTGCCTTGCTTCACCCCTCATATCCAAGATTGTGACTATGTCACATGTCAGGATTAGTTAGGTAAGGGTGGATATATACACCTGGCCGAAGCTCTTCCTAGATTATTATTATTATTATTATTGCTGTTGTTGGTGGTGGTGGTATTTTCATAGATGTTTTTGTTGCTCTTGTTGTTGTTGGTAAGTAATAATTATTTAACTTGTCCTGACTACGATGGCAGCGCTCACGACTGACGTTAATTAGATAATACACTAAACACTTACACTTTGTCAACGTCAGGCTTGAGATGCGACCCCTTAGGAAACGCAAAACAGAGAGAGTTGGGACCGAGAAAACCCCGAGACATCATGTATAGTCCACAACTGCCAGTCTGCAATAGTAGTAGTAGTAGTAGTAGTGGTGGTACAATTTTTCTGTTGCTTTTAAAGGGGTGGTTGCCATTATTAGTATTACAGAAAATATTTTCATCACATTTAAAAGAATTAATGTACACTTACGGTCAGAAGTTGTGTCCCAATCCCCTAGTATGATGAATCGCAACCAAGCGAAGTTCGAAAGTTTGAATAACGGTACATTGTGAGGAGAGAGGTCGTTGTTCGAACCTTCAAACTTCGTTTGTTGCAATTCATCTTGTCAGGGAATCGGGACACAATTTCTGACAGCAAGTGTAACAACCAAGAAACAAAGTAATTAATGTATTGAAGTATAATACAGCCACGAGTACCAACCCTTTAGTCAGTCAGCCACGCATACCAACCCTTTAGTCAATCAGCCACAAGTACCAACCCTTTAGTCAGTCAGCCACGCATACCAACCCTTTAGTCAATCAGCCACGAGTACCAACCCTTTAGTCAGTCAGCCACGAGTACCAACCCTTTAGTCAGTCAGCCACGAGTACCAACCCTTTAGTCAGTCAGCCACGCATACTAACCCTTTAGTCAGTCAGCCACGAGTACCAACCCTTTAGTCAGTCAGCCACGCGTACCTATCCTAAAGTCAGTCAACCACGAGTACCAAAACTTAAGATAGTCAAGTACAGTCGGCAAAAAAAGTTTCGTTATCATCCTTTTAACAGTGTGATGTAAAGTCAGGTGTGACGCGAGTCTTTATATACCTCCGTCAGTGACCGTCACCCTCAGTGTCTAATGGGCAGGCAAGTAGGAATGACGTACTTTCACCCAGTGCTACTTTTTCTGGGTATTTCACGGTTATTCTTGTTCTAAAATACTCAAACGTATTTCCTTATGTTTAATAATGAATAGTTAAATAGTAATAGTTGTTGAACACTCAAAATTTAGTTTAAAATCAGCTATACTTTTGATATAAAAAAGCTGTCACTGCGCCAGCCTGCATATTATCAGAGGGGCAAAGACGATAGCCGACTCGGATGACACGAGGCACGGCTGCCCAGTCTAGGGAGTACCAATCCTGACGTGCTTAACGATATTAAAATTAATGTATGGCTGGTAACGAAACTGTTTTTGCCGACTGTACAAGAACCAACCCTTTAGTCAGTCAGCCACGAGTACCAACCCTTAAGTCAGTCAACCACGAGTACCAAAACTTAAGTTAGTCAGGCACGAGAACCAACCTTGGAGTAATGGCCATGGATGATGCCCATCATAGTGCTCATGGGGCCCATTGCCACGTACTTGCCTCTGAATATGTCTGCTATGATATGGGACTGCCGTGCTGATGATAAAAGATACAGTTTTTCCTTCAGTCGTCCCACCGTTGAATTGGCCTCAGCACCCTGTGAAGACAATGACAACGATGTAAACAACGGTAACTACAATGACAGCTACAACAAAACAAAGACGTGAGGAAATTGTCATCCTCTACCATACCCTGGCCCGTTCTATCTGTCTCTTACTATTTCTCCTTCTGGGTGCTGCCAATATCGCCTGATTGGGTAACAAAACAAGTGGGACTGAGTTTAATGGCCCTGGGGTGCATGCCCGTGACCCAGTAGTGTCCCCTCTTCCTCTGCCTTCAGTAAAACAGACAGATCTTGACATCTTCCTGGTTCCTTTTGGGGAATTCGAGTAGCTATGCAGCTTCCGTCAATCGGATTCGGGATTGTTCAGTCAGACCATCTACATGATGCTAATAGAGACATCATTTTGGATAAACTGGTTGACCGATGTAGTGACCGGACCAGACATGACAGATAAAGGCAAATCTCGAATCTGGACCAGTGGGGTACCCCTTTGGCTCATTGGTAGAGTTATGGCCTGACATCGGTCTGATACCTGTGGATACACCCTGGGATTTTTAAGAGATCAATTTCGGTTACCACACTATGGTGGATTCGGGGCTACCTCAGTAACAGGACCTCCCGTGTGTTTTTCAGTGGTGCGCTCTGTCCTTTGCGCAGTTTTCTTCTTGGTACGCCTCACGGGGGTTTCCTCTACCCATTTTTATTTAACATTCTGATGCATCGGCTGCTCACTTCTCTCCCTGATATTCCTGGAACTACAATTACGTGCTATGCTGATGATATATGTGTTCATTCGACCTCGCCAAGGGATCTCCAGTGGTTTCTTGACTCCTTCTCTGTGGCCTCCTCTCACTGTGGCATTATTCTCTCACCAGGTAAGGGCAGAATATTCACCTGCCACCTTCCTCAAGCTCGGCCAGTATTCACCATTGGAGGGACTGTCATTCCCATGTGTTCCCAGTACCACTACCTGGGTGCACCAGTCAACATTTGGCCAGTTGTCCCTGCCAGGCCTCATGATCATCCCTTTGTCCAGGACTTGTTGGGTCGCCTCCAGCGCCAACTTACACAACTTCAATGGCTCACTAACAACTCCTCGGGCATCTCCATCTCAGTAGCCAGAACCATCTATATTGCTTTTATCCGTTCAGTTGTGGATTACCTCTCACCTGCTTTGATTCAACTTCCTAGGGCTACTATGGAAAGTTTAGAGAAATTTCAGAATAGAGCAATAAGAATAATTCTCAGCTGTCCCATGTCGACCAGGATACTGAATATGCAGCGTGAGTTGCGTCTTCCCCCACTAGTCGAGAGAATTTACTCTAATGTTACATACTTTGCTGCCAAGTGCCTCCATTTCCCAGATCATTCACCCCTCTACTCTCAGATAGTCAGGACCTCTCTTAGACCAAACTCCCCTGTCCCTCCCATACTGCCTGCTGGACGTACTCTTATAAGGTCTGTTTCCTTTATGCTCCGTAGTCTTAATATAGATATATTGGTTGCAGATGTCCCCAAAGGGGCCCCTCCGTGGATGCTACCAACACCTTATGTGAGCTTCACACCTACTTCCAAGTCGGAACTGCCTTCTCTACAGCGGCAGTTGGCTCTGGAACATGTAGAGACAGTGATGTCCTCCATCACAGATCCATACTGCCTCTACACTGATGGCTCATTGCAGGTGGATGGTACAGCAGGTTGTGCTGTTTTCTCACCAGACATGGAGTCACCTCCAGGGGGCTGGGTTGGCCGTCGTCTCTGTAACCACTCTAGCTCAACATTGTGTGAACTGTATGCCATTCTGGATGCTGTTAGTCTTGTTTGTCAATGAGGAGTGAATGTTGCCATCGTTTGTGACTCCAAACCTGTCCTTCATTCTCTCTCCAGTGTTCAGCCCACACACTCTACAGTTGTTCAGTAGATTTTGTCGTTTTTGGCCTTATTGCGTCATCGTAACTTGACTCAAATTTTTATGGGTGCCATCTGCCTCCTTGTGGTGTTAGTGTTGGACGTCCTTTCTCCCTGACATGTTACCTCTCTAGAGTCCACTCTAGAGGGGGTGGTGGTGTGCTGTTGTATGTAAAGAACTCCATCAAATCGATGACCTGCAACATCACATCGAACCACGAGCTCCTTGGAGTTGACCTAGAAATAGGCACTGCAAAATACAGAACCCTTCTGCTTTATAGACCCCCTGGACAACTCAATGAGATGGACAGGGACCTATACCAGTTGCTGGGTGAACTAGTGGACGGCAGGGTGTGCATCCTTATGGGGGACTTCAACACACATGTTGACTGGGAAACCAGAGAGCCCTCTGCCGAGAACACACCACTCTTGGAGTTTGTAAATGATGAATTCCTCACTCAATGGGTAAGGGAGCCAACAAGAGGTGCTAACATACTCGACTTGGTCCTCACCTCAGAGGATGACATCATTCAAGACCTCTCTGTAAACGAAGAAATAGGTGGAAGCGACCACAAGCTTATAAGATTTTCAGTTAAAGTCCCTAATATGGAGTCCGTGACCCCGGTGCATAGAAAATTAGACATGGGGAGAGCGGACTTTGCAGGTCTTCGTGAAAGCGTTGCTGAAATGGAACTAGAAGAGGGAGAGAGTGCTGATGATCTGTGGAGGTCATTCTTGTCTTCCTTCATGGAACTTCAGTCACGCTTTATTCCTCTGAAGGGAACAGGTCAGAAGTTCATTCAACCTAAGTGGTTTAATCGGGAAATCCGTAACCTACTAAGGGAGAGGAGAACTGCATATCGTCGAGCGAAGGCATCTGGGGACTTTGACGGTCATAGAAGACTGAATCGAAACGTGAAGTCCAAAATAAGGGCGGCTAAGCGTGCTGAGGAGGTCCGTGTGGCTAGACTCTGCAAAGAGAACCCCAAGGAGTTTTTCAGTTATGTGAATGGCCGTAAACCAATCCGACGCAGGATCGGTCCCTTG
Organism: Petrolisthes cinctipes; assembly: GCA_033782935.1. Classification (NCBI taxonomy): domain Eukaryota; kingdom Metazoa; phylum Arthropoda; class Malacostraca; order Decapoda; family Porcellanidae; genus Petrolisthes; species Petrolisthes cinctipes. Next base: position 27,648 of record JAWQEG010000072.1, read on the forward strand.
GTGAATGAGGATGGAGCATTGATGCACTCTGATGCAGAAAATGCTAACCTCTTAAATGAGTATTTCTCTTCAGTGTTCTCTGAGGAGAGTGGTCCCATTCCCGAACCTTTGGACTCCTTCAGTGAGAAGTTGGAGTCAATGGTCTTCACCCAAGAAGAAATCGAGAGAAAAATAATCGAATTAAAAGCAAACAAGTCCCCCGGTCCGGATGGGTTCTTACCTAGAGTGTTGAAAGAAGTGCATGGTGAAGTATCACGGCACCTGTGCATGGTCTTCAACAGGGTAATCCAGACTGGATGCGTTCCTAGAGACTGGCGTGAGGCAGAGGTGACTCCTATCTTCAAGAAGGGAGATGCTAGCCAACCGTCAAACTACAGACCCATCAGTTTAACCTCGATAGTCTGTAAACTCATGGAGAGCATCATGGTGGACAAAATAACAGCACACTTAGAATCAAATTTGCTACTGAGGGGTTCCCAGCATGGGTTCCGGCAGCACCGGTCATGCCTCACAAATCTGGTGGAATTCTTCCATTTTGTTTTCAGTGAGCATGATCGGGATAAAGCGGTCGATGTTGTCTACTTAGACTTTCAGAAAGCCTTTGATAAGGTACCCCACCGCCGCCTCCTTCGGAAAGTGCGTGCACTGGGCATAGACGGAAATGTGGCAAATTGGATAGAGAACTGGCTAAGTGACAGACGGCAGCGGGTGGTAGTGAATGGACAGGCTTCAGAGTGGGTGCCCGTTACTAGCGGTGTTCCCCAAGGTTCTGTTCTGGGACCACTACTGTTTATCATCTATGTTAATGACGTGGATGGTGACATGGTTGCCAAGATTTCCAAATTCGCCGATGATACTAAGCTTGGTATGAATGTCGCGAAAGAAGGAAATACTACCCGCTTACAAGAAGATCTTAGGAAGATCGGGGAGTGGTCTGACACGTGGCAAATGCCATTTAACGTGAACAAATGCAAAGTTATGCATATAGGCCACAGAAACCCCCGAACAGAGTATAACCTTAAGGGCAATGCTCTCGTAAGCACTGATACTGAGAAAGACTTGGGTGTAACTATCACCAGTGACCTCAAGTTCTCAAAGCAGTGTATTGAGGCTGAGAAGAAAGCCCAAAGGATGTTAGGGTACATAAAGCGACAGTTTGGATACCGGAACAAGGAGATAGTACTTTGTCTGTACAATTCCCTTGTCCGACCGCACCTAGAGTATGCAGTCCAGTTTTGGAGTCCTTCTTACCGGAAGGATATCGCGAGATTGGAACGAGTGCAAGCCAGGGCAACCAAACTTATACCCTCTCTTAGACACAAGAGCTATAAAGATCGGTTGGTAGAACTCGACCTGTTCTCTTTGGAAACCCGGAGACTGCGTGGTCAGCTTATCGAAGTGTTTAAAATACTACGAGGCTTTGACAATGTAGACTACAGGGACATTTTCCAACTCAGTGAGGGCACAACCAGGAATCATGGCTACAAACTTGAACTGAAGCGATACAACCGTGATCTGTGTGGTAAGTTCTTTACATACAGCATCTGCGGTACTTGGAACGCGCTTCCTGCTGATGTGGTCAACAGCAACTCTGTGGATCAGTTCAAGTCCAGATTAGACAAAGCCTTAAACCACCGTCTAGGTGTTTAAGCCGTTGTGCGAGTGTTCCTTGATGGTTTCACATGACACATTCGAGGACGGTCGCCTACTTGCGCAACTAAACCCACAGGTACCCTCTTTGTATGGATCGTAAGGTCCCCTAGGGTACTTCTTTTCCTTGTAACTCCTTGTAACTCCCCATATGGTGACGCAGGGATGCAGAGAGGCCCTTCAGCATCTCCATCACCCACTACGAGTCTGTCTGCCGTCACAAATATTCCTACCGTTGTCGGGGCTTCATGGTTCAGAGGCACCACGTAGTCTCTGCTCATTTGAGGCTTGGCTACCGGCCACCATGGCAGGTTGCTGGGATGCAGGGTGAGCCTCCCTTCACTGAGTGTCGCTTGTGTCGAGCGCCTCGTGCTAACACAATAGAGCACTATTGCCTGGGCTACCCCACTGTCTGACACTTGCTGCCCCGGGGCCTGCCACTTGATGTGGTTTGTCGACACCTACTGAACCACCAGGTTTTAGAGGAACTTCTGGTATGCCACCCTCGTTTTGGTGGATTTAAGTAGGTCATAATGTAAATATTTGTCTGAATTCTTGTGTTTCATTCTGCTATGTTTTCGTGATGTGTGTGTGTGTGTGTAGTCATTGGATTTTCATGGGTCCCGCCTACTCTTATGTTTTGTTGTCTGTCCTTAGATTGACGCCAGGTGCAATAAATTAAAAAATAAACTAGCACCAAATTATTGAAGTACAGCCATGGCCGATAGTGCTGGACCAGGGTCCAAGGAGTGTTGGAGAGCAACTGAACAGAGTTCGAAAAAGTGAGTCTTCTAAACCTTTTTCAACATTGCGAATGGTTTGGAAACTTTAATTGTTCGAACACTATCAGCCATGGCTGTACAACACACCAAAAGACCCATCCTATCGTTTAGCCATCGTTACTCACGTCTATGATCTCGTGAAGGGTAGTATACTTGATTACTGCCTGGGGGATTGGAAAATGGATCAACTCCTCCAGAGTATCAAAGGGCCTTGTCTCCTTAGGGATGATGATCATGGCCTTGAGGTTAGAACGGTAGACGATGGTAAGGATGAGTGAGGTGAAGAGCCATGTCCCAAACACTAACTTCATGCTAGTCCTCTCTCTTGAAGGTAGACGAGATACACCTAAGCAAAAGAGTGAAGAAATTAATGAGAGGATGAGAATGAGGAGGATAGGAATGAGCACGGGGTTGAGAATGAGAGGTGATATTATAGCATACAGTTTACCTGGATATTTGCATAATAGTGTGTGGTTTACCCAAACATCACCCCCACCCTACCATAGTCTTAGTTACCTGAGTCTATGGTACACATACCTGGATCTCACCTATTTGGACAATATGTGATCTGACCTGACTGCACAGTACCTTAAGTGACATGACATGTTCGTAAACTTCACAGCCAAACACTTAGGATCAGTTATATAGGACTAAAATTATCAAATTTTTGTCTGTACCCATATTGTTAAATATGCTTGATTAAGGAAATAGATGTCTAAAAAAATGTAGCCCAACAGAGTTGTTGTTGTTGTAGTACCCCAGAGTGTCTGGCCGAGCAGTCCTGAGTCTGGTTGACCGAAGCCGCGCAGATGCTAGGGCCCCCAAATGGAAGCCAGGGTGATAGTGAGATCTGTTTCTTCGAAGGCAACAGATGAGATTCAGGTCCTATAATCGTAAGTGCCTCTTAATCTTGCATAATCCTATAGAAGAATTTTTATTTGGATTTTATTCCCAAATTTTGGCCGAGAGGTTTACCAAAACCTTGTATAATGAAAGATATGAAGCTCTCACATCAGAATCCTCCCAATATGAAGTCGCAAACATCAGCTCAAGTAATACTTTTTCCTCACTGAACGGTCGTAGTTAGATACCAAAACAATGATTCTTAAAATAATGAGAGGCGTTGGTATTGAGCTATTCCAGTCACATCTTGATGATTCTGATGGAAGGTGCTGAAAAAGTGCATATGTTTATGTAATTCCTTAACGATAAAAGAAATGTGCACTGCTAAGAAAGTCAAATACAAATCTGAATGTAAAGAATTAATGTGCTTAGTTATTACGTGTATAATTACTGAATGTTTGTGAAATAACAGCTAACATGTTATTTTTCATCGTTTATCGGTATAAAATTATTGTAAATAATATAGACCGCATGGTGAAGAGTAAATAACCACGCGAGAGGTGAAGTGATGTGATAGACTTCAGACACTGTAATAGACTGCACTCTAGAATAACACCAGATGAAGATAGTAATGAGATGAAGATCATTAATAAAATATTTGGGTACTGATAAGGATAACAATGGGGATACTGTTAACAGAAATAGTATTATAGTTATTATTGATTTAACTATTAGCTATAATGAAAAGTAATTACAACAAAAATGTATAAAAATAAGTGTAGGTGTATTGCCCCTGGTACTTACTCTGGTTCATAAGAATAGACCAGGTGAGAAGGAAGGCCTCCTCTCCTTTCTGCATCCAGCCTCTTACACTGTGTGGTGTGGTGTGGTGTGGTGGCCCGAGAGGAAAGAAGGAGAGATTGTACAGTCACAATCAAAAGTCTTGTTTGTGGTGAAATTGAACCATTTCAGTGAATCTTATGAACCAATATTACAGTGACCATCGGCTATAGTTTCACATAATTTATCGAGGCCGTTTCATTAGAAGGTGTTGACAGGACAATTGAACGTGACTGTACAACTTGTTAGCATTTGTATCGTTTATATCAATGAAAATCATTTGTGAAATAATTAGAAATTAAGAAACCATAATAAGAATGACGTATAAGAGGATTATTATTTTTATTATTATTATTATTATTATTATTAGTAGTAGTAGTAGTAGTAGTAGTAGATATTTTAGAAGTTGTAATATTGACTAATCAAAATGATACCTTGGTGGTGGTGGTGTTGTTGTGGTGATACGGATGTTAAGCAGCAGACAAGTTACTAACAGCACCAACACTACTGCCATTCCCACTAGCAACCATACCTGTTTTTATATTATTATTATTTTTATTAGTAGTAGTTGTAGTAGTAGTAAAAAACAAGCCAATCCTCTATCTCTTCCAATTCATGAGTTCCACCTGAAGATAGCCCTGCATGTGAGAGAAAACATATTTCTAAAAAGCAGACACAAGTCTTAGTAGAGTCTTATTTGTGTCACTGACAGTTTTCAAGAAGGCGTGATTGAGAGAGTGAAGCAAAGTACAATACATTGAGAGAGCCTGGAAATGCGAATGAGATTGAGTTAACTGATGAAAACAAGAATAAAGCGACGATAAATGCACTAATGTAAAATATGGTTAAAACATGAGAATAAATTTCACTGACCAATGGCGTGTAGGTCTTGACGAAGCCAGCGATGTCAGATGAGGGTAGAGGTGGTGGGTAGGCGGTGTTTGTTTCGTCTATCATGAGAGGTTCACTCAGACTTAGTACTTGGTTCCGCGACTGACTCAGTAGGAGACCCATCCCTGCCATGTCTGCTTCCTGGGTAGTGGGGTTGGAGATATTATTACACATACATGCATACATACATATGGGGTGGATGTTACTACCGTTGTATTCAGTAGTCAACATATTCACTGCCTGTTGATAGATGAGTGAAGTTCAGATATCTGTTTGGGAGTGGGTATCTATACACATACAGTTACGAGCATAAGTTTCTTTACCCATCTGGTGAGAATGAGGTCGAAGTCGTGGTTGGAGTAGAGTCAGGCAAACGAACACTGGGAGTCAGTAAATCATGACGGGGTTAAAGTTGTTGGATTCAAGTAAATGAACACCTCTAAAGACATGAAACATCATCCCAGCATTATGAGCTGACCCATTTTTGTTCGTCTAGTCCATCTCCAACAACGACTTCGACCTCACTCTCGCCAGGGGAGTAAAGAAACTTATGCTCGTGACTGTACATCTCCATCATTATTTCAGATCAGATTACTGTCTGGGTGGGGCCTTCACAGCTCACATATTTTAACTACTCCTCACAAGGGCAATGTGTGGTAAGGGGACTCACCATCCTTCCCATGGGAAACAAACTCCAGGACCTCTCGTTTTGAGAGGCAAGCGCGTTTTGTTAAGCACTATGCTGCAGGAACACCACATACATACATAAGTATTACAAAAAAATGATTAATTGATAGCTTAAATCACTGAAGAGTTAAGATGCAGCACTTTGGAGGAATCAATACTTACCTCCTCCCATTTAACTAAAAGAGACTACCTCTCTTACTGTAATGTTAGTAGAAAAGACAGTGTTGCCTCACCTTCCTGGTCAGCATGCCAATCACACCATTCCACGATCCATTCGTTTGTCTCCTGCCGAACGCACGATCTGGAGACGTGCCGATGTAGTAACTAATGAGGGGGAAAGTGAACGAACAGTTGAGGACAATAGTACTTTACCCAAGCCACTTGAAGACGTACACTCGGGATACATAATTTCTGACCAGAGTGTGAGGAACAGAAAGCTTCGAATCACCTGGTTTTGTTCATTTCCCCACCCAGTACACCTATAGAGGCTGAGTTCGAATGCAGGGTATGTGTGTGTGGTGCCTGCCGTTCGTCTCTGGTCAGAAATTACGTATCACGAGTGTACAGTAATGATCAATAGTTATGAACGTCGCCTCTCTTTTCTAATCGTCAATATATTTATAAGCTTCATCATTTTCATGGTGGAAATTAGTTGTTCTCTTTGCTTGACTAAGATAGTAAAACTCATGAACTTATGAAAATAATTTTGTCTGTACGCCACACGATATTGGCAAATGAAAATAAATCCTTTAACAAAAGAGAGAGAATTTGCAAGTGGAAGGAAGCGAAAACAAATGTTACCCACCAGTATCCGAGATGTTGCATGATGATATCGAGGATCTGAAGCATAACACCGCTGTAGTGTTCCTCGGGATGCTGACCCCTCACGAACAGGAATGGCCAGTACTATAAACAAAACACAAGACTAGGATAAGAATCAGTGGTTATCTTGAAGTTGTAGTAGAGTAGGGGAGTGTTCAAAATCTCCTCTTAACTCCACCCTCAGCCTATGCCAACTAATGGCAGCAACTGATTTCAAAACAGGGAAAATATGACCTTCCAATCGGTTAGTTGGGAAAAGAAGACCTAGTCAATCACTAGTTAGTCGACCTTAGAGTTCTACTCAAAGGGCGTTGCTTTAGAGGACAAACTTGTGTAGTAAATTAGAAAGAAGTGTTTCTGAACAACGAGCTACTAAAGGATAGTCTCGCTCTATAAAATATAATTAATTATGTATGCGTAGCTTTATATAGATAGATAGATAGATAGATATATGCAGTAACTTCAACTTACCATGAAAAATAAGATGCAAATCCACCACAGGAGAAGAAAAACTGGAGCTGTAAGTACTTTCGTGTATTACATCCTCAGAAAAAGACAAACTTTGAGGACTTAATTCACCAACGTACTTACAGCTACCGTTTTTCTTTTCCTGTGGTAGATTTGTATATATATATATATATATATATATATATGCCAGCCTTCTCATCCCGTCACTAACACTCACATTTTCAACCAGAAGGTGGAGGCAGGGAGGAGAAGCAGCAGTAGCCATGACAATACGTTGAGTTTCCTGACAGTCAGTCAGTTCCAGTCTCGATAACCTGCCACCACTCACTTTCTGTACTCGTGAGTATTTATAAAATATCTACAATGTTTTATGTAACTAGTATCTTAATGAGAAACCCTATGTATAATTTTCATTTTTTTAGGTAGAAAGTAAGAGTTCACATTTGCTTTGGTTATTTTTTAGTCTAAGTATTAATTTGAGAAACGTTGTCTTGTTAGTTACCTTATTAGTGTTGGTGATGATGTGTCCAACTCTCGACTAACCTGCCAAAGCCTTACTGCTGTACTAAACTGAATTTTGTTGTTCTGTAGTTGATGGCATAAATTAGGAGGGGAGGTATACATTGATGCCGAAGTATGAGGGCTACAGATTACTCCAAACTATACCGGGAAATAGAAGCATTCGTTATTGTTGATGTTGTGTTGCATAGCTTGAAGCAATGTGAAGCATCCAAGAAGTAAATAACTCCATTAATGTTCACAGCTGATATCGTAGAGGCTGACTGTGATTGGTCCCTTTCTCCAGCATCACCCAATCAGGTGTAAGATAATGAAAAGGGTATACTGTATATATCAACACGTCCTATACAAAAGGTCACAGTTTTAATTAAACTTTTGACCTTCATTGCGACAGACAGCTCGGTGACGTCTCCGAAGGCAAGATGTGAGATTAACCTGGTTGTGTGTGTTGTGTTTTTGTTTGTGTGTGGACGATGACTCAAGCCTGACCGATATAAATAGAAATTGTAGAGCTACTGATTCCTCCAATCTTTGCTTGTAGAGTTTTGGCTCTTCTCCTAACCTGAACCAGTTCTTTTCCTCTCATCAGTTCCACCCCTCCTCTTCCTTCTCTGTCTCCTCTCTGTCTCTTGTGATACAGTACAAGTTCTTCCTGACCTACCAGCATTTTTTCGTCTCTGCATATAGTGCCATAATAATTCAGCTACGGTACGCTTTTATTTTTTGTGTTTATTTCTAGTTACCTCTAAATGTTAACATTTTTTACAATGTAGGATATTAAAAGGAAATGTTGTTTTCAATGGATGACTATTAGATTACATCTATATCACCCAGATATCCAACTTTTATAGATGTTACATATTATTTCGTCGCATTTGAACCCATGCCAACAACACTACACATGCGTCACACCATACGAAAATAATTACATATGGGAGGTAATAGTGAAGGAAATCACTGGAAACCTGAGATGAGATAAGAATTTAGTTCTCCTCCAGTGCCACCTATATAAGATACTAACGTATACCTTTTACGAATGTCAAGAATTCTGGAGTCAATCCTGTAAGCACACAAACATTGCTTCAACTTGTCACTTGAATATCTGGAACCAAGTAGCCCCTGCGAGGAGTTCCAGGAAGAAAGTGACCGTTGCTAACAAGATTCCTGCGTCCAGAAAAACAAAGAAAAAAGTATTAACTATGTTACTATTTTATTTTGTCCATCTATCTGTCTGTCTCTAAAAATGTAGCTGTTTGTCTTTGTCTCTTCTGTCAATATTCATTTGTTTACATATAGTTATGTTATATTTTATATATATATATATATATATATATATATATATATATATATATATATATATATATATATATATATATATATTATAAATGTATTTATTATCCATGTAACGCATATTTTATTGAGACCCACCAGCACAGAAGAGAGAGAAAACCCCATAAAAGTTGTAAATCTTGAGAGTGCGTGTGGTGAGTGAGGAGGCGGTGTAGACGGTGGCCTTAGTACAGTGGGAGGCGTTGGACAGGACTCCGTTCATAAGGTGTTGGATGATCCCGCCTGCACGCAGTCTTTGTATGCTGGTGGTAATGAGGTCAGAGGATAATTGTCGTTGTTATTTTTAGTGCCACAGTGGAGATAAGGTTTGGGGGGTGGGATCCAGGCAGAAGATTTTTCAAATGGATAGGCTAGTTCAGAGGTATTTGTATTTTATTTATATATATCATTAAAATTGTCATGGAGAACTCTGGAATCAGTATCTATTTTTGAATTACTGGAGTTTGTCTGAATTGAATGACTAAATCCTAGGCATATGCTTGTAGCTATAATGTTAGACACTAATCTAGACCGAAGCAAGGTGGGCTTAGAAATTTAGATAGATATAAAGGACAAAAGTAGTCATTATTACCAGGCACAAATTTAATGAGTACATTCTTTGTATGTTAAAATTTTATAAACTTTTCAGTCCGTGTACAGTAGCTTCGTCGCAGCGTAATCCTATCACCGGTGTTACGCCCATTTACAGTAGCAAGTTGCGTTATTATTATTATTATTATTATTATTATTAGTAGTAGTAGTAGTAGTAGTAGTAGTAGTAGTAGTAGTAGTATTGATTTAGGTTTACTGGTAATGGAATGGCTCCTTTCAACAATGCTAAATCAAATAGCTTTCGTCGTGACCGCAAAAAATTGTGAGAGGGTGTTGAAAATTTCCTGGGTTTGAAAGTAGAGATAATGTTAGTGTGACTTGTTTTCTTGGGTATTCTGGTATGTTAGTGTGACTTGTTTTCTTGGGTATTTATAATTTCATATTTCCCTCCTTAATCTTGCAGCACCCACTCCTAATGAAAAGGAAATGGGATGATAATAATAATAATAATAATTATTATTATAATTATTATTTTTATTATTATTATAATAATGATAATAATAATAATTATTATTATTATAATAATAATAATTATTATTATAATAATAATAATAATTATAATAATAATGATAATAATAATTATTATCATTATTATTATAATAATGATAACAATAATAATAATGATAATTATTATTATTATTACAATAATAATGATAATAATAATAATAATAATAATTATTATTATTATTATAATAATGATAATGATAATAATAATAATAATTATTATTATTATTATTATTATAATAATGATAATAATAGTAATAATAATAATAATTATTATTATTATAATGATAATAATAATAGTAATAATATTAATAATAATTATTATTATTATAATAATGATAATAATAATTATTATTATTATAATGATAATAATAATAGTAATAATATTAATAATAATTATTATTAGTATTATTATCATTATAATAATGATAATAATAATAATAATAATAATTATTATTATTATTATTATTATAATAATGATAATAATAATAATAATAATAATTATTATTATTATTATAATAGTAATAATAATAATAATAATAATAATTATTATTATTATTATAATAATGATAATAATAATAATAATAATTATTATTATTATTATTATAATAATAATGTATAATTATAATAATAATTATAATAATAATAATAATAATAATAATAATAATAATAAAGATGATGATAATAATAATAATAATAATAATAATAATAATAATAATAATAATAATAATCATTATTATTATTATTATTATTATTATTATTATAATAATGATAATAATAATAATAATAATCTAATAATTATTATTACTTATATTATATTATTAGTGTTATTGTTATTATTATAATTATTATTATTATTTATTCTTGTTATTTTTATGTTATTGTTATTGTTGGTGTTGTTGATGTTGTTGGTATTATTATAGGTGTTGTTGTTGTTATTGGTCTTGTTGATACAAAATAATCTTAACCCCTCATACTGATTATGGTGGCAGGGCACACAACCCGTCTTGGCTTCCTGGTTGACGTTAATAAGTTAAGGGACCCTGTGTTAAATTTGGAGATAAGTGAGTCCTTCAAATATTGTCACGAAACACCACCTATATGGAAGGATCTTGTTTCGTGGCATGGTCAGGAGGAATCAGAAGCCTCCAATTTTCATACTCGATCACAGGAGCCTTAATACACTAAACACTTACACTTTGTCAACGTCAGGCTTGAGATGCGACCCCTTAGGAAACGCAAAACAGAGAGAGTTGGGGCCGAGAAAACCCCGAGACATCATGTATAGTCCACAACTGCCAGTCTGCAATAGTAGTAGTAGTAGTAGTAGTAGTAGTAGCGTTGGTAGTGGTACAATTTTCCTGTTGCTTTTAAAGGGGATGTTGTCATTATTAGTATTACAGAAAATATTTTCATCACAATTATTTACAAGAATTAATGTACCAACCGAGGAAAAAAGTAATTAATGTATTGAAGTGGTACTACAGCCACGAGTACCAACCCTTAAGTCAGTCAGCCACGCATACCAACCCTTTAGTCAATCAGCCACGCATACCAACCCTTAAGTCAGTCAGCCACGAGTACCAACCCTTAAGTCAGTCAGCCACGAGTACCAACCCTTAAGTCAGTCAACCACGCGTACCAACCCTAAACTCAGTCAGTCACGAGTAATTAATTACCTTGGAGTAATGGCCGTGGATGATGCCACTTATACTCTTCATGGATCCCATACCCACGAACTTTCCACGGAATACGTCTTCCACGTGCCGGGTCTGCTGTGCTGTTGAGACGAGCAATAGTTTTTCCTTCAGTCGTCCCACCGTCGAATTGGCCTCAGCACCCTGTGAAGAAAACGACAACGATGTAAACAACGGTAACTACAACGACAGTGACAACGAAACAAAGAAGTGAGGAAATTGTCATCCTCTACTATACCCTGGCCTGATCTATCTGTCTCTTACTAGTTCTCCTTCTGGGTGCTGCCAATATCGCCTGATTGGGTAATAAAACAAGTGGGACTGAGTTTAATGGTCCTGGGGTGCATGCCCGTGACTCAGTAGTGTCCCCTCTTCCTCTGCCTTCAGTAAAACAGACAGATCTTGACATCTTCCTGGTTCCTTTTGGGGAATTCGAGTAACTACGCGGCTTCCGTCAATCGGATTCGGGATTGTTCAGTCAGACCAACTACATGAATTAATACCAAATGATTTAAGTACAACACACCAGAAGACCCATCCTATCGTTTAGCCATCGTCACTCACGTCTATGATCTCGTGAAGGGTAGTATACTTGATTACTGCCTGGGGGATTGGAAAATGGATCAACTCCTCCAGAGTATCAAATGGCCTTGTCTCCTTAGGGATGATGATCATGGCCTTGAGGTTGGAACGGTAGACGATGGTAAGGATGAGTGAGGTGAAGAGCCATGTCCCAAACACTAACTTCATGCTAGTCCTCTCTCTTGAAGGTAGACGAGATACACCTAAGCAAAAGAGTGAAGAAATTAATGAGAGGATGGAAATGAGGATGAGCACGGGGATGAGAATGAGAAGGATAGGAATGAGGACGAGGATGAAGATAAGAATGAGGCGAAGATGACTGAGAATGAAAAGTGTTATGGTAGTAGTAATGATAAAAATGGTGATACTGGTAATAGAAACAGTAATTATTTTAATAATAGCAAATAGCCGTTATAAACAGTCATACGAATATTAGTGATATATAAAATAATAATCTGTTTTCGGTGTGTGTGTGTGTGTGTGTGTGCGTTGTAAGGCACTCCATACCCCTGGTAGTACTTACTCTGGTTCATAAGAATAGACCAGGTGAGAAGGAAGGCCTCCTCTCCTTTCTGCATCCAGCCTCTTACACTGTGTGGTGTGGTGTGGTGTGGTGGCCCGAGAGGAAAGAAGGAGAGATTGTACAGTCACAATCAAAAGTCTTGTTTGTGGTGAAATTGAACCATTTCAGTGAATCTTATGAACCAATATTACAGTGACCATCGGCTATAGTTTCACATAATTTATCGAGGCCGTTTCATTCGAAGGTGTTGACAGGACAATTGAACGTGACTGTACAACTTGTTAGCATTTGTATCGTTTATATCAATGAAAATCATTTGTGAAATAATTAGAAATTAAGAAACCATAATAAGAATGACGTATAAGAGGATTATTATTATTATTATTATTATTTTTATTATTATTATTATTATTATTATTATTAGTAGTAGTAGTAGTAGTAGTAGTAGTAGTAGTAGATATTTTAGAAGTTGTAATATTGACTAATCAAAATGATACCTTGGTGGTGGTGGTGTTGTTGTGGTGATACGGATGTTAAGCAGCAGACAAGTTACTAACAGCACCAACACTACTGCCATTCCCACTAGCAACCATACCTGTTTTTATATTATTATTATTATTATTATTATTATTATTATTATTATTTGCAAACTGAATTTGTGTATGGTTCTGTTTTAACTCATGGTTATCATTTGATTGTTTGGTTGGTTGATTCTTGGAAAGTGATCAAGTTATCTCTAAACCTTCTCGACGGATTTTTTTTTATCAAATTCGCAAGATGATTGGCGTTAAATTTTGTTAGTTCCAGGAAAAGGATCAAGGTTAGGAATGGATACGTTCTTCTTGCTTTTTAACAAAAGTATGGATCTCGGTCCGAGTCGGTCGAGTGCTCTTGTTATATCAAAATTAAAATGCTTCTATCATCAGGGCTAAGTAAAAGGATATTCGATGTGGATACAAAAACTTGTGAAGGGGAACTGAGAAGTATTCGTTGGGCAAAAGGGAAGTGAATGTGATTGTGGCCATTGTACTGGGAATGTTGTCCCTCACTCTGGTGTTTCTTATTACATTTGTCCATCCCTGGCCTTGGAGCCCAACACCCTTCAACGAATGAGTAATGAGGTATTGAATGATGATTTAATGATGATGATGGATATGATAATGAAAATTATATGAAATGCAAGAATATAACCACGATTAATGTGTAACTACCTGAACAAAAAATTAACTATAAGGTTAAATACTGAAAACAATTCCCCGACCAAGAGTGTATAGGTCTTGACGAAGCCAGAGATGTCAGATGAGGGTAGAGGTGGTGGGAACATGGTATTCATTTGGTCTATCATGAGAGGTTCACTCAGACTCATTACTTGGTTCCTTGTCTGACTCAGTAGGAGGCCCATTCCAGCCATGTCTGCTTCCTGTTTCGGGGGTGGGAGATATATAATTACATACATAACATACATACATACATGCCATTCATACATATACAAGCTTAAATTTAAGTTAAGCTTTAATACTGAAGCAATCATCAAGGAAAATGAGGCCCCATAATTGAATGTGAAAATAGATGCTTGTCATTCAATTAGAAGGAAGCTCTAAAGGCACATTGAACGAAGTTTTCTAGGTGGTTGTCACCTTCGTTATGTTAGACGGCTACGGTACAGTCGAGGTGATGGATACTACCAACCACTGGTGAATAACAATGACATAGATGTTGTCAATATAGTGGTCATCACTGACATCAATGTTCCAATCATTGTCCCAACCAATGTCATATTCACCGCCTTGTAATATTCTGTGGCCAGATTTATTTTGCGATCGCCGCTTTCGTGAGCGAAGCGAGTCTTCTAAATTTTCAGACATTTTTCCTGTCCCTGATTTTGGAAAGTTTTTTGGCCTAATGGTCAACCTCAGTTCTTGTGCCACAGATTTTGGAAATTGTCTGAACCTAACTCCTCCTAGACCATACCAGATATCATAACCAAACTTTCAGGGAAGTTTCCTACAGTATTGGGGATGCCTTTAAACCAAATTTGGATTAGCCTGGTGGTCAACCTCTGTTCCTGTGACCCAGATTTTGGAAAATGTCCGAACCTAACTCCTCCTAGACCATACCAAATATCATAACCAAACTTTCAGGAAAGTTTTCTACGACTTTCAACTCCAAAGTCTTCAGCTTTTGACACCTAATTTTTATTTACATAGATAATGGTAAGAATGTCTCAAGATTTTATTTGGCGATTGCGAAGGTACAGAACGAGTTCAGTCTTGAGCTTTTATTATAATAATAATAATAATTATTATTATTATTATTATTATTATTATTATTTTATTATTATTATTATTATCATCATTATTATTATTAGTAGTAGTAGTAGTATTATAAAATATTATTATTATTATGTTGGCATAGTGGTCATCGCCGACATCAAATTCCAAATCTTTGTCATACTCTTCGCCGTTTAACACTATTTTGTCAAATTATTTGCGAATGCACAGACAAACACATATTCGCTTTAATTCAAATTGATAATTATATTCATGCATAAATAAATACAGTAGATAAAATTGATGAATTACTGTAATAGTTTAAATCATTGAATAGTTAAAATGCAGCACTTTGGAGGAATCAGTAACCCTCCCATTTAACCACAAGAGAGACTACCTCCCTAAAGGGACCCAAACACGCACAGGTCAGCCTTTCCGGTGGCCTGAAGTGGCTGGCCTCACCCTGGCCTCACCTGCCCACATACGATTCAGTCCATGGTTCAGTCAACCTCACGTCTCTAGCTCAGTGTTAGCCAAACTCTGTAGTGAGGGTGGCTATGGAAGCTCCTCTAACCACTTTATCACTATAGGAAATATTTTATAAGTTATTCATATACTACTGATGATGAATAAAGGTAGGTTTATGTAACCTGAGGTAATTATTACCCAAAAAGCTGTCAGAAAGTCATCCAACCTTATTTATAGTTTCAGCCAACGACAGAATTAAGACATTTTTATGCTGCTATTCACTAATTTAGACAAAAATGGCGGATTTTTTCCCCTCTCACGCTCAGTTTTGACTGAACGGGCCAGCTTATGCAAGCCGCCGGTCAGGTTGGCCTGTGCGTGTATGAGTCCCTTTACAGAAAAGTTAGTGGAAAAGATAGTGTTGCCTCACCTTCCTGGTCAGCATGCCAATCACACCATTCCACGATCCATTCGCTTGTCTCCTGCCGAACGCACGATCTGGAGACGTGCCGATGTAGTAACTAATGAGGGGAAAGTGAACGAACAGTTGAGGACAATAGTGTTTTACCCAAGCCACTTAAGACGTACAGTCACTCATAAAAATTAAGACCCCTCCAGGCCAGTCATCTTCTTATACGTGTGATATCGGTTCTGGCAACAGTGTACGTGACGTCAGTGATGTCGCTTGAGAGATGAAGTTGATTTGCTCGACACGTATGTAACTAATGGTAAATGAGACGAAGCATGAGTTGGGATAATGTTTCGAGCAAACCAACCTTCCTCCAAACACCACCCACACCACCACCACCTCTGACGTCAGGTACAATGTTACCAGAACCGATATCACACCACTTAACCCCTTAGGACCGATTGACCGACATATCGGTGATAAAAAATTTAATGGTTCGCTCCGAATCACCAACATGTCGACGTACCTATAAAAAACTGTAGCGAGTAGCTAGCGAGCTGGCGTTGGTAACGATGGAAAGCTAACGTCCTTGAGAAAAGGTTTGACTGTGGTAGTGGTGTCTGGTGGGAGGTTCCTAGACCTACCCCCACCAACAAGGACCCCACCTTTCCACTACATGGTGTTTTCTTATGTTTCTCGTATCTCTCTGCTGTCTACTATACTCCAGGAGAGTCTAGACAGACAAAATTACACTGAAATACGTTTATTATAATTGAAAACCACTTAGACGCATTGATTAGGTGTTTATTTACATATTTAGAGATGTACGCAGAGCGTATGAGGTTTTCTTTCATGCTTTTCAGGGGATACTATTTATTTATTTTCGGACTTTGACGCTCTGTCATACGCAAACGCGTACACCTAGGAAGCTACCGTTTTCAGTTCCTGGTGTGTAAATTCAAGCTCTTTCATTCTGTAAGAACAAAATTTGCCTACCTGAAAGTTGAAAATTGACCCCCAGAAGTCGGCTGGGGATGAAAAAAAAATAATAATAAGTCGGTCCTAAGGGGTTAATAGGTGTTTTGCCTGGGGGGGTCTTTACTTTTATGAGTGACTGTACATGTCCGATACATCGTCCATTGTGTCAGAATGTATAGCACTTTATTTTAACGATAGTTTTGGGAGCTACAGTCATGGTCAATAGTTATGAACGTCGCCTCTCTTGTCTAATCGTCAATATATTTATAAGCTTCATCATTTTCATGGTGGAAATTAGTTGTTCTCTTTGCTTGACTAAGATAGTAAAACTCATGAACTTATGAAAATAATTTTGTCTGTACGCCACACGATATTGGCAAATGAAAATAAATCCTTTAACAAAAGAGAGAGAATTTGCAAGTGGAAGGAAGCGAAAACAAATGTTACCCACCAGTATCCGAGATGTTGCATGATGATATCGAGGATCTGAAGCATAACACCGCTGTAGTGTTCCTCGGGATGCTGACCCCTCACGAACAGGAATGGCCAGTACTATAAACAAAACACGAGGAAGAGAGAGAGAGAGAGAGGGGGGGGGTAAATGAATGGAGGAATAAATGTTTAGGTGGAATAGGGGGTACGGTACTGTACACTCGCAATCCAACATTAATTTTGTATTCACGTCTTGTTGAAGTTTCGAATAATTTGACATACTCGTGAGCCAATTACAAAGCTTATCCTGTTTCATATATTTTTGAGCTTGCTTAATACTCGATCAGGCTTATCGAAATAACCCTAGATACATATTTTGGATTGCGAGTGTACGTAGGTAGGTAGGTAGGTAAATAAGTTGGTAGGTAGGTATTTGTATGACTGTACCTTATGTGTACAGGTGCTTGAAAATTACACTATTAGAATTTCATGACTAAACGGGAGTAGCCTACATAAGAAAAAAATGGCAGGTAAACTGTGTTCTAGTATGTTCTAATAAGACACGGAATTAATAATTATGTATCAGCAACAGGATTGTACAGTAGAGTGTGGAGAATGAGGTAAAATTGTAACTGGTGATGAATTACACAGTGAAAATATGTTGCATAAAAATATCATGAACCTTCATTCCCAGCTTCGTAAGCCGTTTAAACACAGCAAAGAAAGTTTCAGGGGTTCGTTTATTATTTAGAAAGTAATATCGTGTAGTATTATAGTAGTGTATGTAAATGAAATTTATATGTAATATGTATATGTTAAGGTGATAGAATTATAACTTCATTCTACTGCATTACTGTAATATATTCTTGTTCTTCCATGTTCACTTTATGGCTTCAATGGTGATTAATTCCAATGCATTTTGCAGTGATTTTGGGTCAATTTCGTTGTCTCGAGGACATTTGATGTGAGCTAGTTCGAATCTTGTGGGTTCATATTTGTGCGTGCGATCAGTTGGCAAAGGTGTGGCTGGCGGGCAGCGGACAGTAACTGGACACTGTGGACAGTCTGGACTGCTTTCGTGGCAGCAGCAGCGTCACTCTGACCAAGGTTTCACCGGTCGTTATTTCAGGATGAAATTGTACTATTTATTTATAAGTGGAGTATCCATGAATACGCCTACACGGTGACTTGTCACAGTAAATGAGGACACAATTGTGAGTAAATTTTTACTTATTTACATAAATTAATTATTTATCATTTATCATTCCTGGAATTCATCATATAAACGTTTCTCTATCAATTTGTGGTTATTTCCTTTCATCATTGTGAGTATCTAATAAAATTTATGTAGGCCTATTGCCAGTGTTATTACTCTAGTGTTGTCAGCTATGAATGATAAAATTATTGAAGTTAAACTTTAGATATTAAGTTTGTTCAGATAGAGGTTAGGTACTATACTTTAAAGGAAATTAATTTAGAAAATGTACGAGATGTTCATGGATATTGCACTTGCAGGTCGAAACCTACACAGTAAATTTGCCTCTTGTCTGACGAACCACAGAAACATTAAGAATAACAAAAATATGATTCAATATAAGAGGTTCATAGCAGTGGATATGCTACAAAGTTGGCATCGCCGCACACACAACGAGGAAAGCCAAAATGTTTATGTTGTTTGTGCGAACTTTACTTCTTTCATTACCTCCGGCAAAGTACTCACAGTCCATTCACAGCACATTCAGTCATTCCAGCGTCTGAGAGCCGTATGCAAGAATATCATTGATGTTGACGATGGTGTGGTACCAGTACGATGGCTCTGTAGTGTGTCAACGGAGTCATCGTACCAATACCACCAATATTCGTGCATACGTCACTAACACTCACATTTTCAACCAGAAGGTGGAGGCAGGGAGGAGAAGCAGCAGTAGCCATGACAACACGTTGAGTTTCCTGACAGTCAGTCAGTTCCAGTCTCGATAACCTGCCACCACTCACTTTCTGTACTCGTGAGTATTTATAAAATATCTACAATGTTTTATGTAACTAGTATCTTAATGAGAAACCCTATGTATAATTTTCATTTTTTTAGGTAGAAAGTAAGAGTTCACATTTGCTTTGGTTATTTTTTAGTCTAAGTATTAATTTGAGAAACGTTGTCTTGTTAGTTACCTTATTAGTGTTGGTGATGATGTGTCCAACTCTCGACTAACCTGCCAAAGCCTTACTGCTGTACTAAACTGAATTTTGTTGTTCTGTAGTTGATGGCATAAATTAGGAGGGGAGGTATACATTGATGCCGAAGTATGAGGGCTACAGATTACTCCAAACTATACCGGGAAATAGAAGCATTCGTTATTGTTGATGTTGTGTTGTATAGCTTGAAGCAATTTGAAGCATCCAAGAAGTAAATAACTCCATTAATGTTCACAGCTGATATCGTAGAGGCTGACTGTGATTGGTCCCTTTCTCGAGCATCACCCAATCAGGTGTAAGATAATGAATAAGGTATATACATATATCAGCTAGGGATAATTTCTATCAGATACAGAAGAAAAAAGAGAAAGGAAAATTATATTTTCTATATCAAAAGGTCCCATAGAAAAGGACACAATGTTAATTAAACTTTTGACCTTAATTACTACAGACAACTCGGTAACATTTCCAGAGGTAAGATGTAAAAATAACCTGGTGTGTGTGTGTGTATTTTATTATTGCGTGTGTTTTATTACTGTGTGTGTGTTTGTGTTATTACAGACGGAACTTGGAGAAAACTGGAGGGCCAGAGGTATTTATCCGGTGGTAGATTCTATGTTTTGCTGGATTCTGTGGCTGTTGTCCGAGTTCTGAAAGCTACCACTTGCATAAAATTTTAAGGCAACTAAAACCAATGTATGAGTGGGGATAGAATGAGATCGCCTGGTAACTCTTCCAATTTCTGAAGCTCATCCCATAATTGCTTCGTGAAATTGAGGAAATTATATACTGATACAAGGAAATAGAGAAAAATATGCAAAAAATGACAAAAAAATAGTCATTGTTCAGGCTTTTAGCAAACCTAGCATAGTACTGTAGATACTGATTAAATGATTCCCTATTGAAATCTCCCACCCTACCATAAGGCCAAAGTCACAGCCTGACATCTGGCGGCCAAACTAGTAAACTAATATAATAAACAGTGTATTATACAGTAAACACCAGTATACTAAAACTAAACATCATCATCACTGTCATCATGCATCTTCATTCATGGTCTCGGTTGTGTTATGGGCCTGTGGCAGTGTGGCTTGTCGAGTACAACTTTGCTTCAGAATTTCAGGCAGAGTTGCCAGGGGTCGGATACTCAAACGTGTCCTAACTTAGGGCAGCCACGCCGTCCTATCTGACTTAGGGAGTCCTAAGATAGGAACAGGTTAGGACATCCTATCTCATGCCCTAAGTTGGTATACTAAAAAAAAAATTTAGGGTGTCCTATCCTGTTCCTAAGTAGTTAGGGAGTCCTAAATCTTCCCGGGGGCCCTATGTCGTTCAGCCCAAGGATGAGAGACAAGGATGAGAGACAGTAAGGATAGTTCACTGAGCACTTGTTTTACCCACAATGCACCGCGCCATACAGCCGTGACGTCACTGGAGACCCAAACACGGACGCACAGAGGAGTTTTGCCTTGGCTTTGCTTGTATCTCAGTGACTCCAGCTTTTTTCTCTATATGAACAATGACAAGGTGTGCTGTTTACGGGTGCAATAGCAATAACAGGAGCAAGAAACAAGAAAATTGCCATTTTTATCGATTTCCAAGGACAAAATCAGTGTTAAAACAGTGGAATAATTCATGCTATCGAGTAGATAAACTAAACCCAGAGACTGCCAGAGTTTGCTCCCGTCATTTTAAGGCAGCAGATTACAAACAGAATTACAGCATCAAGAGGAAGCTCCTGAACAAGTCTCCACAGGCAACGAGATCATTGAAGGCAGATGCTGTACCTTCGCTGTTTCTCCCAAAACAGGAGGATGATTCAGGTAGGCAATATGGACTCTTATCTGTTACTGCCAATACTTTCGGTATAAAACTTATTGTGCAAAACTTACTAAATATCATCTTTCATTTGCAATTAGTAGGAGCTGACAAATATTTCTTGATGGTGCTTGTTAACAGGTTAAAATAAGTCTTGGCCAATTCTATTGTGCATAGATATGGGCTGCCCCTAATCTTTATTGAAAGTAAGGTTTATATGAGCCATATAATTGAAATGTGACAAGACAGCCAACCAGGTAAAATAGGCCAATTTTATGAAAGTTTTATAGGTTATTTGGTTATTGGTACATTGTGTATGGTTGGTTTATACTAACGTTAGGTGGCAGGTAGATTGGGACCATTTCTTAATATTTTCAGTTTTTATAAATGACTAGTTTGGTAGGGAGGTGGAAAACATATCCATACCAAAAGAGCAGAAAGGTTTTCCATCTTGATCATACAAATAAATTGCACCACCAGATTGTCTGATTTAATTATTTTCCTTTTTGCAGAAAGTGCAAAACACCGTGGGCGCAGAGCTGAGGAAAAACAGAGGCGCCAGCTTTTGCAAGATTTGCTCAGTGTTTCTGGTAGGAAGAATTTTATGACTTTTTAAAATTGATTTTTATTAAAATTTTTACTGTCTTGCTGAAATATAACATCTCAATCAGTGAGTTACATATGGTATATAGGGTATATTATATATTCCTTTAGTTGAAAATATATATACAGTACAGTGAATATTTTCTGTATTCTCTGCAAGACAAGTTCTCTTTCACTCAACAGACACATCATAAGAAGATTCAGCCCCTATTGAAACTGCTGTTGCTGGAGGAACTCAACAACATGAACTTTATTGTTCCGGTAAGAGAAATGCTGATTCATTATTATCTTTCTTCATTTATTAATTCTACTCTAATTGTGTCATATTTTTAATTTACTAGTTATTTGAATTGCATTTAATCTAACTCTAGAATCATGAATTATACTGATCTGTCATAAATTATATGTATAATTATTTATATACATATATTTATCTATGATATTTCTTGGAGTATTTTACATTTCCCAGATTGCGGCATTGTCACTTCGGATTCCTCCGAGCAAGCCTTCATGCTGACTTCCTTCCCAACTCACCACCTTCGCCAAGATGTTTTGAAACCTTAGAAACCTTTGCTTAAGATATTGGGATAGGTGGCTCAGGGGTTTTAGTTTTATGGCATAACAACGCTAGCATGTACAGTTGGCCTGATGAATTCTTATACACCACTGTGACATCAAGGGTTCGCAACAACTAGAAAATGTAGTTAATTTCCTAACACCAAGCTTATCTAGTAATGTTATTTGGTTGATACTTAAATCAGTCAACAACATTAGAGAAAATTATCAAGGGTAGTACAGTATTTGGGAGCACTTACACAAGTACATTGGGGTAGAATAGGTTGATCTTGTCACTTGTTAGAAATTCTAAAGTACAGTACAGTACTGTAGACAATAGTGATAGACTAAGGACTAGTCACTGAGAAATAAGTTTAAGACTTGGAGTAGTCCTGTATGTATTTGCCATACATGCCCATCCCACCTCAATGTATTACATTTCACCTCCCCAACCATCCCACACACAATCCCAATTGCCTTCTTACTCATGCTGCAATCCCAATTGCCTTCTTACTCATGCCACACCTCTCATTACTTTCTCCATCCCACCTTGTATTGGGAAGGGTAAGTTAACATTATAGTAGTGTATATTATACAGTATACTGTACTGTATTTGTCAAGAAATAGTCACTAAGGATAGCTTTACAGGATGCTTTTTCTCTAGGCCTTTGTGTTAAGTAACCTTTCACTTTACAGAATTGGCACCTGACTCTTATGAAGCTCCTACCCAAACCTCTGCTGTTGGAGAGACTCTATTAACACCAAGAGTTAGAAACAACTATAGAAGGTAGCTCTGCTTCATCAGGTGGACATAATCTGGCATTTTGTTGGTCCTGTTGTGGTTTCCTACATTCTGGGAATAATAATGTGTATGTCCTACAACAGCAGCTGTCTGAGGTGTCTCTAAAATTGGAGAAAGTAACAAAAATTAAAAGACAGTTAGAACTAAATTTAGAGGAACTACGAGCAAAGGAAAGAAGTTTAGAACAAAGATTAATGGAGCTTGTTGGAGAAAATGGTGACATCAAAAAGAAATTGTTAAAACAAACCTTAGACAATGATGTTCTGCTTTAGGAAAATACAGAGTACAAAATTTTGGTATTAGAGTACAACCTTGAAAAAGCAAAACAAACTTATGCCAATAAACCTATTATACCAGCATCTATGACTATATGTATCCTCACGGCCTTGTTATGCTTCTGTTTTGTTCTATGTGCTAGTTCCCCCTTTATTAGTCTGTTTCCTTATACCATCTGTGTAGTAAATGTCTTCTGAGGTCTGGTACTGTACTAGTTTAAGTATTGTTGGATTATGGTACTAAATCATATTCCAGTTGTGTGAACACTTTATGTGCTTGAATTTTTAAAACTTCAGAGTTATCATTGCAAGGGAAGAATAGTTAGATGCAAATGAGCATGAGAGGGTAAGATGCAGCATATAAATAATTTCTGTAGCACTCAGTACATGGTTGAATGTCATACTTGATAATCATGGTTCCTGGCTTGTACAACAGCTTTAAAATGTACAGTTTATTATAGTAGCTGTATTTTTGTAGGAAGAACTGTTCCATGCTGACTTTTTACACTATGGGTGAGAGGTTACACACTTTTGATTCATTCAGATTTGCTCACTTTTTTTCACTCGCCTCTGTATTTAATACTGTACTTTAGAGTTCAAGGAAATAAATTACTCGTGTCTACTTTTATGTTCTTACCTATTTGTATTTCTGTACATCTTTGTTTCCTCTTCTTTTAATTAATTTCTTACTGTGATCTCTAATTGTAGGTATTCCCTGTTGACACAAGTTTTCTATATCCTTACTATTCCATACTACTGCAGCATATTCTAAGGTAGGCCTTATAAAGGATGTAATTATTTTCTTGACCATTTCTTCATCTATATAAGTGAAGGCCACTCAAGTTTGCTAACAATGTATACATTTTTCTCACTTTTTCATTTATATGATCATCTGGTGTCAATTTCTTATTTATCGTTACCCCTAAATCTCTTTCTTTCTCTGCTTTATTTAATATTTTATTTCCAAGCTTGTACTGCCAATTTGGTCTTCTCTCACTTTACCAAATTTAATAATAATGTGTTTAATATCTTCAGTTTCCAGAACTAAAGTAGTTAAAGGAAGTACATTAGTGTTTTCTACTTATGCCAAGATAACTCAAACACAAAAATGTTTTGCATACTGGCAAAGTAAATAGTAATTAAGAGTAAACAGAAGAAGTTAATAAACTTCTCGGAATAGCAAAATGAGTGCACAGACTACTGGATATACAAAACTACAGAAGGGCAACAGCCTGTAAAGAAACGTTCTTTTTCAAGTAAGTAATGAAAGGTCACATTTGAAAGTAAATCATGTACAAAAAGAAGCGAAATTGTGGGTGAAGTTAGAGTTAATGTGGGGAGAACGATGGGTGAGAGACATGATATGCTTGTAATACAACATAAAGAAATATTAACGAATCTCTAGGAAATTCAGTCAATAATACCAATTTTCTATGTTTGTGACTTATCTATATAATAAGTTAATATCACGGGGTTTTGTTAGCTAGAATCGGCGTGAGCGAGCCTCCATCAGCTTGTAAATGCAGTGCTATAGCCTTCAATATAGCATACACTAGTCTACTATTCATGAAAACTATATCCACAACTATCAATTAACTCTTTTAGAGAACACCACACACGTATGATGTATAAATCATGTATTAAAACCGAGAATAAGGAGAGATTATTTAAGTTTGAACGAGATTCCTGCATGCTAGGGTCTCCAGCAGGGTCTCCAGTGAGCGTCATCACTTTGACGTCACGGAGCGCGTGACGTCACGGCTGAATTGATGACGTTTCACTGAACTATCCTTACTGTCTCTCATCCTTGGTTCAGCCAATCAGGGTGGCGTCTTTCAAGTAACTGGACTGACTCCAGCCAATCAAAGCAAGCTCGATCAGCTGACAAAAGTAAACACGAAACAAAACACCACGTTATGCGTATGAGTGGTATAATGTGTGTCGAAACTGTAGAGAGTAAGACATAGTATGTACTGCTGGGAAATAAGTGCCACCGCCATCATGACAGACAACAGCTGCATATTCAGGAGAACCATAAATTCCTTCTCTTAATCAGCAGGAGTTTCTGGTGTGCTTCTCCTTGGTTTCTTATCACCTTACGGATCCAAAAGAAGGACAAACCAGCAGGAAGTTTGTCTGTGTTAGAACATCTCACCATGCAGCAAAACCGTGACATTCTTAAATATCCCCTTAAAGGAGGTCTAACACTCGTCTACTATTCGTTTCAGCGCCGGACAGACGCTGTTTTTCGCAAATATCTCCTAAACGAATTGTTGTATCAATATAATATTATAGCACACTATCTTTAATACCCGGACCTAATTTATGGCTGACATACCATATTACTATATGTGTTATGTTAGGAGTTTACTGAGTGATATTAAGCCTAATCCAGTCATCATATCTAAGGTGTTATAGAGAATAGGACGAGTGTGGGGTACTCGTGTAACCCCGCCACCAACACCCCCCACACCACTCCTTCCTTCCCTACCCCAATATCACATTAACCCCCTCCCCGTTTCACTCTTCACCTCCCTATATATTGTTACATGTGTCTGAATTATTATTATTGATTTATAAGTGTTGCTATCTATTTTTGATAGTGACTGTGGATGTGGTTGTGAGTGTGGTAGCAGAGGCCCCACACCCGGATGTGTTGTGTGCGCATTTAATTCACTTATTATTCCCTTTTCTTTAAGTGTAGGTGTCGAAAGGTCGGGTATGTCATAACCAGCTATGTTCTCTAGATTCGTACGCTTTCTCTCGCCTTCTCTCGCAAGTGGCGTGATGAGTGTCCGCTTTCATTGCCTGGGTCTTCCCATAGTTTCTTGGGAGGGAACGTATGGGTGTCGTGTGTCTAAGTCTGTGTTAACGAAGAGTTCGGAGACGCTTCTCTAACTCTGCTGTAACCTGCTCGCTCTTCTTTGTCGAGCCGATGGTATATAAGGGCGAGGCTTAGGCCTTGTTACTTCAGATATTTTGGGAGACTGGGACAGCGAGCTTGTATTGTGTTTTGTAAGTGATTGAGTGTGGTGAGATTCGGGAGGAGACTCGCTGACTTATTTTTGCTAAGTATAATTGTTTTATTTCTACTTTCTTCTCACAGTAACTTAGGGGTCACTCTCGTATTATTATTACTATTACTATTATATATATATATATTTGGGTATTGATATTTTGTTATTATATTATTACATGTGTGTGATGCATTGATGTTTATTTACCATATATGCTAGTGAAGTGCTAATATTATTGATAGACTAATTCTATGCTTACGTGTGTGCCTAGAACCTTGTGTATTGAAGTGATGGCACAGTGGTAGTGAGTTGTTGTGTGATTATTGCAAGTGTATTATATATATTTTGGGTGCTCTGTCTCACGTTCTGTCATAGTTGGGAATCCTGATTTCATTTATAATTCTTTCTGTGTTACTTGTATGTCTTTGTGTTAGTTCATATTGTCATTATATATTATAGAAAATCTGAGTAGTTTCTCTATCATCATTTATTCTTTATAACCGAATCTGGGTATATGTATGGACGGTTTCTTTAGGGTTGAGTTAGCATTCTTTCACATAGGCTGGGTTTGTACTTTTACTTATTCTTCATAGCTTTAATAGTCAGATACCTGCCACCCAGAGCTACTTTATTCTGTTGATAGCTAACTTTGGAGTAAGTCTAGTCTAGTGACTAGTACTGTACTGTATCTCTACCCTCCGTCCGTAACATATAAATTGGCGACCTCGCCAGGATTTCCAATTTTTGCTGAACTGAGACTTGTGTACTATCATTGCATTACTGTTGCATATTTTTTTTCTTGCATTGCATTTTTCCATTTTTTGTGTGCCTTGCCTAATAGTTAGTGAGCAATGGAGACTCAGGGTGTGGCTAGTGAAAGGTTGGCTCCACTTCATCTCATTTCTGAGCAGGATGCTGCAGATTTTATTAACTCAAGTCCTAATCCCGAGAGAGTGAGAGCTCTGAGGAGAGAGGAATTATTACTTGTTGCACAGAAGTTGGAACTTGCCTTTGAAAGTTCCAACGCATTTCCACTAGCTAACCTGATTTGCCACCATCTATGCGGCACTGATTTGTATGATTTTGTTGAGAGGAAGGATAATGTTTCTGTCGTAAGTGACTGGTCTGCACATTCTGATTTGCTTGAAACCACTGTGATTCCGAATAAACAATTTGGGAATGACCAAGCTGCGCGTGACCATGAGTTCCGTATGCTACAATTACAGCTTGAGAGAGAACAAAGGAGGTTAGAGTCTGATAGAGAACAGAGGAGCTTAGAGTATGAGCAAAGGAAACTAGAATTGGAGTTGGAAAAACATAAAGTGGACCATGAGCCACGACGACCGGTTGTGTCGGGAGTGTCATCAGAACAGCACAGGTTGGTTCCTAAGTTTGATGAGGACCATGTTGCTGAATTTTTCCAGAGGTTTGAGAAAATAGCAGAGGGTAGTGGGTGGCCGAAGGAACGATGGTCAACGCTAGCACAGTCAGTATTTTGTGGTAAAGCTTTAAGAGCATTTGATGCTCTCAGTTTTCAGGAATCTTTGGATTATGAAACGTTAAAGTCTGCAGTACTAAGGACGTATGAATTAAGACCAGAAGCTTACAGACAGAAGTACCGTAATAGTAAGAAACGTCCTAATGAAACATGGACTGAATTTATGAAATATCAGAGTGACCTATTTCTAGCATGGATAAGAAGTGAGAAGGTAGAAGATAATTATTGTAGGTTGGAGGAGTTGGTTAAGTTGAGAATGGTGAATATCTGGTGGATGTCTGTGCTGAGAGGGGGTTGTTCTTGGCGAACACCTTCTTTCAGCACAAGATGATCCACAGGTATACATGGAAGAGAAGAGATGAGAGAGGAGAGCAGAAGAGTTTGATTGATTATGTGGCAGTGGATGAAAGGTTGAGGAAGGATGTGTATGACGCAAAAGTAGTGAGAGGAATGGTCCATTGCTCCGACCATTTTGCGGTGTTGGTGAGGATGAAGGTTAGGGTTAAGTGGGAGTATAGTAGGAGGGATGAAGGGGTGAGGAATAAGAGGGTGGTGGCTAGTGGGAAATTAGATGTAGAAGAGTATAGGGAGGAATATAAGAGGAGGGTGGGTGAGACGCTGGGGGATGTAAGGATGGGGATAGGGGAGGGAGTGGGAGTGAATGCTGTGTATGAAATGTTTAAGATGAGAGTATTAAGGACAGCAGCAGAGGTAGTAGGATATAAGTCACAGAAGAGGGGCAAGAAAGGGAGTGCTTGGTGGACAGAAGAAGTGAAAGATGCTGTAGAGGATAAGAGGAAGGCATATCGGAGAACACTACAGAGGAATGTGCCGGAAGAAGTGAGAGAGAGATGGAAAAGAGAATATAATGTGTGTAAGAGACAAGTGAAAATGATGGTGAGTGAGAGTAAAAGGAGAGTGGATGAGGAGTTTGGTATGAAGCTGAGTGAAAAGTTTAAAGAGAACAAGAAATTATTCTGGAAGGAGGTTAAAAGAGAAAGAGGAGAAGGAAAGTCTGGTAGTGTGAGAATGAAGAGAGAGGATGGAGTTACTGTGAGTAGAAGTGAGGAAGTGAAAGAAGTGTGGAAGAGGCATTTTGATGGTCTGATGAATGGGGGGACGGGAGGGGAGGCGGTGGTGACATGCATGGGGATGGAGGCAGGTGGTAGACGACAGGGTGTACAGGGAGATTTAGGAAGGGAAGAGGTTAGGAAAGCAATAGGAAAGTTGAAGATGGGAAAGGCACCAGGGGTGGATGGGATAACTGCTGAAATGTTAAAGTGTGGGGGGGAGGTAGTGGTGGAGTGGATGTTGCTTATATGTACATTGGCGTGGAGGCGGGGAGAGGTGCCAGAGGATTGGAGGAGAGCCATAATTGTACCTTTGTATAAGGGGAAGGGAAGTAAGGATGAGTGTGGTAGCTATAGGGGAATAAGCCTTCTTAGTGTACCGGGGAAGGTTTACGGGAAGGTTCTGACTGAGAGACTGATGGAAGTAACTGGGAATAAAGTTAGTGAGGAGCAGGGAGGGTTCAGAAAGGGTAGAGGATGTGTGGACCAAATATTTGCATTAAAATCAATAGTGGAGAAGTATATTGGGAAGGGTAAGAAGTTGTATGCTGCCTTCATGGACTTGGAGAAGGCATATGATAGAGTTGATAGGAAAGCTATGACAGAGGTGTTGAGAATTTATGGAGTTGGGGGGCCTTTACTGAAAGGCATTGAGGCTTTTTATGCAGATGCAAAAGCATGTGTACGGGTAGAGGGTGATCTAAGTGAGAGTTTTAATATTAGTGTAGGGCTGAGACAGGGGTGTGTTATGTCACCATGGCTGTTCAATATATATATGGATGGTTGTATGAGAGAGGTGAAAGCCAAAGTGAATGGTCTGGGGGTGAAGTTGAGGTTGAATGAAGCAAATTGGTCCCTGGTGGCAAGTTTGTTTGCGGATGACACTGTGCTGATGGCTGAGAGTGAAAGGAATTTACAGAGAGTGGTGGACGAATTTCAGTCTGTGTGTAAACGAAGGAAATTGAAGGTGAATGTGGGTAAAAGTAAAGTGATGGTATTTGAAAGAGCAGAAACTGAAGTGATTGACTTTGCTACACCTTACAGAGTGGCTGTACCAACTGGGACGAAGTGTGAGATAACTCTGAGGGGTGAGAGGATGGAGGAAGTGAAGGAGTTTAAGTACCTGGGTACAGTTATGTGTAAACATGGAAGTATGGAAGGAGAAATTAGGGAGAGAGCAGTGAAGGGTAGACAGGTCATAGGATCACTGGGGAGGATTATGAAGGGTAGAAGTGTGAGTATGGAAGTGAAAAGGGGACTACGAAATAGTATAATCCTGCCAACACTGACATATGCGTCGGAGACATGGACATGGAATAGGGCGCATCAGTCTAGAATAGGTGCTGTGGAAATGAGTTACTTGAGAGGAGCATGTGGACTTACTAGATGGGATGGAGAAAGTAATGAGAGTGTATATGAGAGATGTGGTATGAGTGAGAAGGCAATTGGTATTGAGTGTGGAGTGGTTGAGAGAGTGAAACGTAATACATTGAGATGGTATGGACATGTGGAGAGAATGCAAGGCGAGGAATTTGTAAAGAAGGTGTATGGGAGTGAAGTTGTAGGACCTGGTGTGAGAGGCAGACCTCCGGTTAGATGGCAGAACAGAGTGGAAGAGTATGTAAAGGAGAGAAACATGAGGGGCAGAGGAGGGCTTGAACAAGTAAGGAGGGAGTGTTGGAACAGGGAGAACTGGAGACACTTCTGCCGTGGCCACCCCCTTGAGGGGAGTTCCCGGAGGGAGCAAGGCGTCGGAGCTATAGATAGATAGATAGATAGGTTAAGTTGGAGCAATTTCTGAGCCAGATGGAGCCAGATTTGCAGATGTTTATATGTGATAAGAGCGTAAAGACAGCTGAGTAAGCTGCAGTTTATGCTGATGATTACGTTTTAGTCAGGAAGCAGTTTAAAGCCAAAGACAAAGGCCAAAATAGACCCCCTCCAACCACCAATAATAAAACATATGATAGCGATGTCTCCCCGAATTCTAAAAGCACTCATGTCACTAGTCCCAGTCCCCCAGGTATCTCACATGCACAAACACCTACACGCACTCCACACAAACCTTGGACATGAACTTTCACATGTACTTATTGCCACAAAACAGGGCATACTGTAGACAGATGTTGGAGAAAGGCAGGAGTTGTTAGGCCAACCAATTTTGTTTCTTGTGACAAGGCTGTTGTCACAGTTTCTGAGCCCCGAAAGGATAGTAGGGATAACTCTGTTTTGCCCACTTCTAAAGATAGAGTTCTTTCAGAAGGAGGGAAGGGTGCAGTGGATGCTGTTCCCATGTCTGACGTTACAGGAGCTGTTGTCCAGTCGGTAGCTACGGATGCTGCGGCTGAGGATTGTTACGCTCCGTATCGTTCTGATGGGTTGGTCAAGCTGGGGGAATCCCAGCATCCTGTTAAGATACTCCGAGACACTGGTTCTACAATTACTCTGTGGGTAAGACCGAAACATGTTGAGTTGAGGTCCAAGGACTTTGTTTTGCTCAGGGGAGTCGGAGGCTCCCTGACGGTTCCTTTGGTGGAGTGTAGGGTGAGTTGTAATTTATTTAACGGGACGGCACAGGTTGGAGTGGTGGAGTCATTGCCCGAGTCTAATGTGGATCTAATTCTTGGGAATGATTTGGTCAGGGGTGAGGAAGTGAGTGCCCCAGTTATGACCAAGGATCCTGTACCTGCCAAAGTTGTGGAGGATGAGGACCAGATGAACTTCCCTGTATGTGCCGTGACCCGATCGATGTCAAGGGTGGAGGAGAGCCGGCATGTGGAAGCAGCCGAGGCTGTTGTAACTCCTTCCGACCCACCAGTGGAGGACGTTGACGGTGATGGAGAATCACCGGACGATCCTTCTTTAACTAATCTTTTTTCAGATACCTCTAGTGAGCAGTTGGCTTTAGAGTGTGTCGATGTTGATAGATTTAAGGACTTGCAAGGTAGTGACCCAGGTATCCAAGAGTTAAGGAGCCTGGCAGTTGAAAACATGGGGGAAGAAAAGGGTTCATGTTTATATGAGAAGGATGGAGTTTTATACAGGAGGTGGAGACCTCCTCATACTAGTGTGGATGAGGGATTGAGGGATGTACACCAGTTAGTTGTGCCGAGTGTGTGCAGGCAGGAACTAATTAGGCTAGCTCATGATATTCCCTTTGCTGCCCACTTAGGAGTGAGGAAAACCCTTGAACGGCTTAGGGCAGAATTTTTCTGGCCTGCCATGAGGGCTGATGTGTACCAGCATGTGAGGAGTTGTCACACATGCCAGGTTGTGGGACGGCCTAACCAAAAACCATCTAAGTCTCCCCTAATTCCCATCCCTGCTATTGGGCCACCTTTCTCAAAGTTAATTATAGACATAGTGGGTCCACTTCCTACCACTTCTACTAGATTTCAATACCTTCTTACTATATTAGACCCTTGTACTAGGTACCCTGAGGCAATTCCCCTCAGAACTATGAATGCTAAGGCTGTTGTGAAAGCTTTGTTAGGATTTTGTACTAAGTTTGGGTTACCTAATGAAATACAGTCTGATAGGGGTTCTAATTTTTTGTCTAACCTGTTCCAGCAGACTTTGGAAGAGTTGGGAGTTAAACATGTTAGAAGCAGTGCGTACCATCCAGAGTCCCAGGGTGCCTTGGAGAGATACCACCAGACCCTGAAGAATATGATGCGGAAATACTGCTTGGAACACACCAAGGATTGGGACAAGGGTGTTCCTTTCCTACTGTTTGCAACGAGGGAAGTACCACAGGAGAGCCTGGGTTTCTCTCCGAATGAGCTTGTCTTCGCACACCATGTCAGAGGTCCTTTGAGCATTGTCAAGGAGGCATGGAGTAGTGACGTCGACACCAGCAAGAACCTTCTACAATACGTCCTGGAGTTCAAGACCCGTCTGAGTGACACTAGGGAAGAGGCAAAGAAGAACCTTGAGGAAGCCCAAGGGAAAATGAAACAGTGGTATGATCGGAAGGCCAGATGGAGGGAGTTCCAAGTTGGTGATGAAGTGTTGGTGCTTCTGCCACTTCAAGGTCAACCCCTGGCTGCCAAGTTTCAAGGTCCGTACGTGGTAGAGAAGAGGCTGGGTGAGACTGACTACCTTGTGAAGACGCCCGACCGGCGGAGGTCTCATCAGTTGTGCCATGTGAATATGTTAAAGCCGTACTACCGCCCTTTGAAGACTCCAGTGACGACACAGCATGTTGTGGCTGTGGCTGTGGAAGAAGATGATGATGATGTGGCAGAGGTATCTTGTGAATTTCAAGAGAGTAATTGGGTCGACAATGAGGAAGCAGAGACTACTCTACGGGACAAGGTGTCGCATTTACCTCCCGAGCAAGTGACGCAGCTGTGGAAGTTGATGTCAACCTATGGCAAGGTGTTCGCCAGTGTTCCTGGGAGGACTCAACACGACGTGGACGTGGGCGTGGCTACGCCGGTTAAGCTGCCGCCCTACCGTGTCAGTCCACGACATATTGAAGTGCTGCGGAAGGAGCTGAAGTGTGTGTATGTACCTGCATTTGGACCAATACTTAGGGTGTACACTGACCACCACCCTCTGAAGTATTTGAACAGTTTGGGGGCCAAGAACCAAAGGCTTACCCGTTGGAGTTTGTTCCTCCAACAGTATCACCTAGACGTACGTCATATAAGAGGTGTTGATAATCTAGAAGTTAAATGTTTTGTTTTTGATTTTTGCATGTTGTACATAACTTTTGTAAACCCAAGAACGAATTTTCCAGAGGAAAACTCTTTCTTTGGTGGGGGCGTGTTACGTGTGTCTGAATTATTATTATTGATTTATAAGTGTTGCTATCTATTTTTGACAGTGACTGTGGATGTGGTTGTGAGTGTGGTAGCAGAGGCCCCATACCTGGATGTGTTGTGTGCGAATTTAATTCACTTATTATTCCCTTTTCTTTAAGTGTAGGTGTCGAAAGGTCGGGTATGTCATAACCAGCTATGTTCTCTAGATTCGTACGCTTTCTCTCGCCTTCTCTCGCAAGTGGCGTGATGAGTGTCCGCTTTCATTGCCTGGGTCTTCCCATAGTTTCTTGGGAGGGAACGTATGGGTGTCGTGTGTCTAAGTCTGTGTTAACGAAGAGTTCGGAGACGCTTCTCTAACTCTGCTGTAACCTGCTCGCTCTTCTTTGTCGAGCCGATGGTATATAAGGGCGAGGCTTAGGCCTTGTTACTTCAGATATTTTGGGAGACTGGGACAGCGAGCTTGTATTGTGTTTTGTAAGTGATTGAGTGTGGTGAGATTCGGGAGGAGACTCGCTGACTTATTTTTGCTAAGTATAATTGTTTTATTTCTACTTTCTTCTCACAGTAACTTAGGGGTCACTCTCGTATTATTATTACTATTACTATTATATATATATATATATTTGGGTATTGATATTTTGTTATTATATTATTACATGTGTGTGATGCATTGATGTTTATTTACCATATATGCTAGTGAAGTGCTAATATTATTGATAGACTAATTCTATGCTTACGTGTGTGCCTAGAACCTTGTGTATTGAAGTGATGGCACAGTGGTAGTGAGTTGTTGTGTGATTATTGCAAGTGTATTATATATATTTTGGGTGCTCTGTCTCACGTTCTGTCATAGTTGGGAATCCTGATTTCATTTATAATTCTTTCTGTGTTACTTGTATGTCTTTGTGTTAGTTCATATTGTCATTATATATTATAGAAAATCTGAGTAGTTTCTCTATCATCATTTATTCTTTATAACCGAATCTGGGTATATGTATGGACGGTTTCTTTAGGGTTGAGTTAGCATTCTTTCACATAGGCTGGGTTTGTACTTTTACTTATTCTTCATAGCTTTAATAGTCAGATACCTGCCACCCAGTGCTACTTTATTCTGTTGATAGCTAACTTTGGAGTAAGTCTAGTCTAGTGACTAGTACTGTACTGTATCTCTACCCTCCGTCCGTAACAATATATACACCATCCCCCTTCCCTCTTTGATTTTTTTTTTCTTATTCTAATTACGTACATAAATAATAGTTACATATGACAGTATGTATATACGTATCGTTCATTAGTAATATTGTTTAATATAGTTACTGTTGTGTGTGGACATGAAAACCAGAGTGGGTCAAATGACCATTAAAGCAATAGCTAATCCCGTTGTTAATGGCCTATAGCCGGATAATAACCCACGTGTCTAAGGCCACCAGAAGGATGAAGTCAGTTTTGGTTTTGGCCAACCAAATAAAATCGTTCATGGTTGCTTCATGTGTTCTTTACCTTTTTAAATAAGCGCCTTAATTAAATATCCACAGTCTCCCGTATCCCCTCCCCCTCTCTGAGGTATGAGGTACCCCCCAGCCCGAGGCTATGATGGGAGAAATAGGGAGGGACACGAGTGATGAGGGAGGCGAGGAGCTAGGGGGAGAAGAGGAGAGATAACGAGGGCGAGAAAGGGGATAAGTAATTGTGGTTAGGAATTGTTTGGGAGGGTGTTGGGGAGGGGGGGGGCACAGTTTCCTTCGAATGCGTCAATATGACTGGCCAGCTTTGTGTTAGTTTTCACGAGTAAACTCCTCGCATAACACATATAGGAATATGGTATATCAGCCATAAATTAGGTCCGGATGTTAATGGTAGTGTGCTGAAATATTATACTTATACAACGATTCATTTAGGAGATATATTGCGAAAAACAGCGTCTGTACAGCGCTGAAAAGAATAGTAAATATATTTAATGCAAAGTTCTACGTACTTTATACCCCAACTCACACGTACCACCAACACTATATTCATATTACCAACGTTACTTATGCACCCCATACTAAAACATACATCCAATCAACTCAGAAACACACTACCTTATGTTTTTTCACACGCAATGTAATCTAGGCATCTCAAATGAAATTAGACATGAATCTGGACCTCTTCCACTCTATCTTCATTTCACTGGTTAACACATTGAGCGGGCTTTTTTCATTTGTCCCTCACCTTCCTCTGAATAGAAAGAATGAGCATCTCTGCTCATGATTCACCAATATCCTCCCCTACAGGCAAACTGAAAGAGAAATTCAGTAGTTAGAAGAAACTTTATTTTCCCCAAAAAGTTTTTTTTTTTTTTTTTTTTCCTCCCAATACTCAGCTTATCCGCCCATGTAGTGGAGCAACGGTGAGAACAGACGAACAAATATTATATTGTTAAAACTATTGAAGTAAAAGTATTTTCCTGGAACCCTCGGAAACACCATACTTGAGGCAGAGAGCAGTCCCATCCCAATCACAGTATCACAATCCCAACCTAATCACAGTATAACAGTCCCTCCCAATCACAGCATCACCTACATTTTTAACTGAAGCTCATGGCTAAACTAAATCTGTACGTATTATTCAATGGTGATATCGAATTGATAGTCAGGCATTTACAGAGGCATTATAATTGTCCCCCTTACCCTTGATCAAAACAGCTTATATTCACAGGAGTTTTGTTTTGTTTTTTTCAGGCGATGCAAGATGCAATTCGGATCAAATCGAATGCAGAGATGGCTTGAGGTGCATCTCCTACACCCAAGTGTGTAGTTTTAGCCGGGACTGCAACGATGGCTCTGATGACGACCCAAAAATATGTAAGGTGAGTATCATAAGGAGCTGGTCTGAAAAAGAGTGAAACTGAGTAGCTATATAGGTGAGTGTTGTATGCTCTCCTGATGGGAAAAAGAATGCACTGAGAGTCGTGAAAATGTGCCCGATACATTTTTTGATTCATTGATTTTTCAGTTAGTAATGCAATGCAAGAAGACTAAATACACCTAATATTTACACAACTAGGTAGGCCTACTTCTAAAACTTGTAAAACTTGGAATGTCTGCTAAATATGTATCCAAGGTCATATTATTTAGAAGGCCACAAAAATAAAGCGCTCGGCTATCAAAGGAGTCAAGGCCCTCAAGATGAGAGATAATTAAGTCCCACAACCCCAGAGTAATACTGGTATCACGAAGGGCAGTATCGTGGTGAAAATGGACCGATTCTCTTCTAATTAATATAGACATAGATACATGTACAGTACAGTATATTCCAGCGTTAATAAGTTGGAAAAAGAGAACCAATTTTTGTATATATTCGATGTAACTTTCTTCAATGCATTACAATAACTAAAGCAATATAAACTGATTAATAATTGATTGTGGTGGCAGTTATATTTATCAGGTATTTGTTACTTACTGGGCAGTTAATGAAGAGAGTCTGTGAGAAAGAAAGGAAACTATTTAAGGCATTTATGGATATAGGGAAAGCTTATGATAGAGTGAATAGAGAAGGCTCATGGGAGGATCTGCAAATGTATGGTACAGTGGGTAGGCTGCTGAATGCGATACAGAGTTTCTATAAACGTTGTTTGACCTGTTTGAGAAGAGAGGGGAAATTAAGTGAGAGCTTTCCAAATACTGTTGGAGGCAAGGATGTGTGATGTCACATGATTATTTAATATATAAATGAATGGAGTGATGAAAGAGGTTAAGGCAAGAATATTTGAAAGAGGAGTGGGATTGCTGCATGGTGGTGAAAATTGATCTCTGTATGCAGATTATGCAGTACTGTTGGCTAGTAGTGGGAGAGATCTTGGAAGATTAGTGATGAGCATTGCAGAGGTATGTGAACGACACTATTTGAAGGTGAATGTGGGTAGGAGCAAAGGGATGTTAGTGAAGAGTGAGGGTGTTAAGTGTGGGGAAATAATGGAAAACAGAGTAACGCGTGGGAGAACGATAGCAGATGTGATGAAGACATTTGATTAGAAATGGAGGCTTAAGTGGCTGCAAGAGGAATGCATGAAGGAATGTTAGTACCCACACTGACATATATATGGTTGTGAAACTTTGGAGTGCATAAATATGAGAACTCGAGAGTCAGAGCAGTTGAGATGGATATGCTGAGAAGTGTGGGTAGAATCCGAAAAACTAACAGGTATGTTTTTTATTAAAAGTGTTTGAGTGTATGTAAGTACAATATAATGAATGTGGGTTTAAGAGTTTGAGTGTATGAAAGTGTATTGTATTCGGGTTTGTTGTGTGTATTTAGTCAAGTAGTGCATTGATTAGTGAGTCTTATTGCTATTAAATGAATGTTGTATATAGTATCATTTTTGTAACGTGTATGTTTGTTTCACCTGGTCTTGATCACGTCCTGAACCCGTGCTCACCAAGTGTTATCCTCCCGGAATGAGTTCAGAGCTCATAGTTACCGATCTAGCTAGGTGAACAGGAGTTACACATTTAAGGAAACAATCCCAAATTGTCTCCACCCGACCTGGGATTCGAACCCAGGCCCTCTCAGATGTGAGCCGAGAGTGCTAACCACTACACCACCGGGCTGTGTGTACACATTGCTGTGTATAAATATGTAAATGTACTTTGTAAACATAACACACTTCTTGATTTTATATTCTTGATAAATATGTGCACTGTTTCTTTCGAATCTTTAATTTTGAATTTAGAGTTGCATGCTGAAGGCCTTAAGAGTTAATGCTCATAAAGCCTAGCCTATATTTTATACATAGTATGTTTTAAACTATGGTAATTATTTGCAAGGCTGATATAAAGATTTTATTTGATTTGGTTGAGCAATATTGAAGTCCGCGAAACGTGTGGATTGAGTAAATAATTAGTTAAGATATTGGAGGAAAGTGTTATGAGATGGTGTGGGTATGTGGAAAGAATGGATATTACAAGAGTGGTGAAAAATGTGTATGAGAGAGATTTTGAGGGGCTTAGATAAAGTAAAAGACCAAGGACCAATGGTACGGTACGATATACAGTAGTGAGTAATTGTGTAAGGAAGCGTGGAATGTGTATGGATGAAGCAAGAGAACTGGTGCTTGATAGACAAGAGAGGAAGGGATTCACATGGAAGAGAGTATGTTAAGGCTGGCAACCCGGCATTAAATTGAAAGTACATGGAATGGCGCCTTGTCACCAAGGTGATTTCATGAAATGGCTTTCGTGGAGTGGGCTTGAATGGAGAAGTAAGTATGAGTGTGACCCATTTTTAGGATATTTCTGTCTCTCCTTCGGAATTTTGATCTAATTCCCATGAAAAAGGGAAATGTGGTATTAATAATGATGGTGATGACGATAATTGCTTCACAAGAGTTACTGGGCAGAAAAATTCTGCTACATACTGTACACTCTCTCAAAAAAGTATCGGCATTAAAACGAATGAACGAAAACGACAATAAACGTAGCATTATGGTACATTGCTTTGAAACCTTATAGATAGTGGTATTCCTGTCGATCAGTTCCCAATTATGCATATTCGTATTGCTTCATGAGTCGGAGAAACCAAGGTAAAATAAAGACGAGAAGGTAGGTTCGCGGGGGGGTGAGGGAGAGCCAGAACACCTCTCCACCACGCAGGTGGATGATGACGTCAGTGTAAATCTCGAGAGCAGGTTCTGAGGGCTGACAGCTGTCAGTCACTCACGTACCAGTTTGTGGAGTGAAGCTCCGTTTTCTAATTTAAGGGGTAGCTGTTTAAGATCCATAATTTATGAAATGCCAACAGTTTGTATTGTACGTGAGTGCAATGCCGTTAGAGTTAAATGTGATAAAAATGTACATGTGAGCTGGGTAAGGAATAACATTGATATAAGTAGTATGTAGCTAGAACA
The DNA here is from genome assembly GCA_033782935.1 of Petrolisthes cinctipes. Classification (NCBI taxonomy): domain Eukaryota; kingdom Metazoa; phylum Arthropoda; class Malacostraca; order Decapoda; family Porcellanidae; genus Petrolisthes; species Petrolisthes cinctipes. Next base: position 67,438 of record JAWQEG010000072.1, read on the forward strand.
GCACTTAGATAGCACAGTATTCTGGCAAAATATTTGTATTCACATAAACTGTGATTTCCACCCAACATATATTCTTACATAAGTACACATATGAAGATGATCCTATCTCCCAATGAAAAAAAACTTCCTTTGATAAATCCTGGATCCATATAGAAATCTTGAGTACTAAGAAAAAAAAAAAAAAAATCTGTTTATTTGCAACATTTCCTGAAATTTTCATTCAATTCTGGTCATAATTCTTAGAGGTATTTTGCAAATAAACAGACTAAAGAACTCCGGCTAAAACATAACTTAGTTTGGTGGAGATAAAGCTCTACATGTAAAAGTCACACTTGAGGAGTAATGCCAGTATTATCTGAAAACATCATGATGTAATTGTACAGTTTACCATACATCCAGATGGTTTTCTTTAAAGATTACATTTTCTTCCACCTCTCTCTCTCTATCTCTCTCTTCACCTGTGGATTTTCGATGACATCACGGGGGAGGTGCGCGAAGGGGGGGTGCTGAACCTACCTTATCGTCTTTATTTTACCTTGGGAGAAACTATAGTGGATGCAAATCGAAACATATTCGCATTTCTTTACCTATTACAGAAAATTAAAATAATATCGTAAGATTTGCCCCTTTCTAATGCTGAAAACTCAGGTAATCCACACCGTAGTTGCCGAATGGTATATAACGTTATCTTTCTTAATATTTATTTTATTTTATTTTTACTTTTATTTATATACCTCTTCCTCGGGACAGGGGGCCGTCAGTCGTGGCCTGAGACTGAGGCCCTTAGATTATCGAGTGAAGCTTTGAGGTGTTGGTTGCTTCACATGTTTGTTTATACATGTCACTTTCTGGAGAGGGCAATGTCTGTTTGTGTTACTTTACAAAACCTTATTTAGAAGTATGAGAAGAAAAAGCATAAGCCTACTTAATCCTACCCTATGCTATAACTGCATTATATTTAAGACAAAATACTACAGTTACAGCGAATCTACTCAAAGATTCCTCTTTGGTTAAAATCCAATTTGGTAACTTTATTCTCTGGGTTATCATTCTCATTATATTCAATAATTCAGTAAATTCCCCCTCCCAAAAACCATCAATCATTAAAATCACATAACATATATCTGTAAAAATGAAGTCACAACTCTTACTCCACGACTTGCCTAATGCATGAATTATGTATGCTACAGGATTTCACGTTAGTACAGAAATGAGAGTCAACTCATTACCAGCAGATATACCAACCCCACAGTACAGTCATACATGTAGCTTCGATCTTTTCCCAGCAGGATCTAGCCAGCAATGCCGATACTTATTTGGGAGAGTGTACATACTGTATATAATTTACCAGTGCAAGAGGATGAGTAATAGTAACTATACTTCTATATATATTAATACTCACACTGCTGCTTATTAAGAACTTTTTTCCCACAGTTTTGGGAATATGGTGATAGTTCGTGTGGACTCAATCAAGGGAAGTTCTATAGAGGATTCGGTGAATGCCTCACAGCCAAGGAAGCGTGTCGGAGATTCCCAAGTTCTCTTGATGAACGTGTTTGCAAAGTAAGTTAATTAATTGAGTACCTTTTTTTTTTTTTTGGGGGGGGAGGTGGCCGAGTGGTTAGTGTTCTGCTGGACTCAAACCTAAAGGTCGGAAGGTGTGGTTCCACCACAGAGCTATACACATAGAGCGCGCAACACCCCCCCCTGGATGTCGCCACCGGAAGTGGGTTGGCGGCCATGATAAGTTGCCCTTCCCCTCAACCCGCCAGCCTGTCACCTTATACCAGGGTAAGATATTATTTCATTTATTCGGTCTTTCATTGATGATATGGTATATTAACTACATTATAGTGACACAATATATGAATAAGTATTTCTTTAACCGATATATTAGTGAATGGTTGATTAAATATAAATACATTTCGGTTAAAAGGTGAAATGAGTTAGTTAGATAAACAAAACTATCGTTGGCACTCATCCACAGTCACCTTCTATATATAACATACTTAATCTCTATTATGATAAGTATTTTATGTTCACATTGTTCAGTATGTATGTATGTATGTATGTCACACTAGACTAGAGTAATATGTGTGTATGTATGTCACACTAGAATATGTGTGTATGTATGTATGTCACACTAGAGTAATATGTATGTATATATGTCACACTAGAATAATATGTATGTATGTCACACTAGAGTAATATGAATGTATGTATATATGTCACACTAGAATAATATGTATGTATGTCACACTAGAATAATATGTATGTATGTATGTCACTAGAGCAATATGTATGTATGTATGTCACTAGAGCAATATGTATGTATGTCTCACTAGAGTAATATGTATGTATGTATGTCACACTAGAGTAGTATGTATGTATGTATGTCACACTAGAGTAATATGTATGTATGTCACACTAGAGTAATATGTATGTATGTATGTATGTCACACTAGAGTAATATGTATGTATGTATGTATGTCACACTAGAGTAATATGTATGTAAGGTAAGTGGAGGGAGAGGGAGACAGATTACTGTTATATATATTTGTCTTGTTTAATAAACCAGTTTAAGTTTAATTTCTTTGCATAATTTTCCGTATGGACATTATCTTAGCCTTGTTAATTGATTTAACAAAATCTGCATACTTAGATAACAAGATACAATGCTTTACAAATCAGGGAAATGTCAATAACTGTGGATAGAAACATACTATACAAGTACGTGTGGGAGTTCAAAGCGCGCGCCAAAGGGCATTCCAAGATGGCCGCCGAGCAGGCTGGCTGGCGACACTCCTCCCCTATCTCATAACACAGGGTAGATCGCTCTATGTGTATAGCTCTGTGGGTTCCACTTGCTACTGCTACACCCATGGAGGTAGTATAGGTGGAGTCGCCATGGCTCACTAATCCAGGGGAGTAAAGTGAACCCGCCGAACTGTCATTTTCGGCGCCTTCAATATGGCGGACACCAAGATATGTTTCAGTAAAAGTGGACTTCTGACCTGACATACAAAGATATGCGCCATCTTGAAGGCGCCGTAAATGACAGATTGGTGGCTTCACAAATCAGGTCCTACTGGCGACTCCACCTATACTACCTTCATGGCTTCACCGGTTTGAAAAAGTTGTGGGGTTGTCATGCGTACGAAAATTATGATACTTGTTCAATAATTCAGTGTGGTATTGGTAGTAGTAGTAGTAATATCGGTGGTGGTAGTAGTAGTAATATTGGTAGTAGTAGTAGTAGTAGTAATATTGGTGACAGTAATAGTAGTAATATTGGTGATGGTAGTAGTGGTAATATTGGTGCTGGTGGTAGTAGTAGTAGTAGTAGTAGTGGTGGTTATGGTAGAAGTAGTAGTAATATTGGTAATAGTAATAGTAGTAATATTGGCGATGGTAGTAGTGGTAACATTGGTGCTGGTAGTAGTAGTGGTAGTAGTAGTAATATTAGTGATGGTAGTAGTAGTAGTAGTAATATTGGTGGTGGTAGTAGTAGTGGTAATATTGGTGATAGTACTAATAGTAATAGTAGTACAATAATATTAGTAATATTAGTACAATAATAGTACCATAATTGATTAATACAGCTTAAAATAATCTTGAACTACGATAATTTAGTCAATAGTGTACGATACTTTGGAGCCTTGGGCAGGTAGGCAGTGTAACCTAGACAATTACCAGTGTTCTCATTCTTAAGGTAATTACCCCAGAGTATCGTAATTTTGGGCTATTTAAGGTAATATTTTGACCATGTAAGGAAAATAGGCATTCAACCCATTAAATTTTGTGAAATCTAAGGAAAACTTTTGATAATCTAAGGAAATCTAAGGTAAACTCTTTGATAATCTAAGGTATTTGTATTCAGTATAGAGAGAAGCAATCATGGTAAGCCTAGTGCCTACGTCCTGTTTATTATTGTGGTATTCAAGAAAAGTTCGTGGTGTATACGATGCATGGTACCTATACGATGGGTCCATGGACAAACAACAGACCCGTCGTACAGTACCACACCATCGTATACACCGCGGATGTTCTTGAATACGGCCATAGTTGCAATTTGTGTGTGTGTTATTGTTGTTGGCGGCGGGGTGCGGGAGTAGGGGACAGGCTTGGGTGGGTTTAGGGGGGAGCGGGAGTAAGGGGACAGGCTTTCTACCCACTCCAAGCCTGGGTAATTCTGTATAAGTGGTCCACGTGTTTTTTTGTGTTTTTTTTTTGTTTTTCCTGCTTAATTTTACTTGTTCTATTCATTAGTGACCATAATATTGATCGGAAATCACTTGGTTTATACATATTCCCTAACCCCTTCAATCTTGGGGGAGAGCACTGGGAACCGGGGGTTTTGGGTGGGGGAAAACACGTAAATGAGCTTATTTTGCATTGATACTGGTTTCTTGACTTGCATAAATGTCGAAAAATTGAAAATCCGAGCCAAGTTTCGGCAAAAGTTGGCTCGGGTTTTGCAATTTTCCTGAGGGATAAATGTCAAGATTTTGGAAATCCGAGCCAAGTTTCGGCAAAAGTTGGCTCGGGTTTAGCAATTTTCCTGAGGGATAAATGTCAAGATTTTGGAAATCCGAGCCAAGTTTCGGCAAAAGTTGGCTCGGGTTTTGCAATTTTCCTGAGGGATAAATGTCAAGATTTTGGAAATCCGAGCCAAGTTTCGGCAAAAGTTGGCTCGGGTTTTGCAATTTTCCTGAGGGATAAATGTCAATATTTTGGAAATCCGAGCCAAGTTTCGGCAAAAGTTGGCTCGGGTTTTGCAATTTTCCTGAGGGATGAATGTCAAGATTTTGGAAATCCGAGGCAAGTTTAGATAATTAACCAAACCTAACCTAACCTGACCTAACCTAACCTAACCTAACCTAACCTAACCTGGGCAGACTACCGGAACCTAACCGGGGCACACTACCGGGACCTAACCAGGGCAGACTACCGGGACATAACCGGGGCAGACTACCGGGACATAACCAGGGCAGGCTACCGGGACCTAACCGGGGCAGACCACGGCACAATATACAGTAGAAACTAGTCAGACCTCACCTGACCTGACCTAACCTAATCTGGACTGGGACACACTACCGGGACCTAACCGGGGCAGACTACCGGGACATAACTGGGGCGGACTACCGGGACATAACTGGGGCAGACTACCGGGACATAACTGGGGCAGACTACCGGGACCTAACCGGGGCAGACCACGGCACAATATACAGTAGAAACTAGTCAGACCTCACCTGACCTAACCTAATCTGGACTGGGACACACTACCGGGACCTAACCGGGGCAGACTACCGGGACCTAACCGGGGCAGACTACCGGGACATAACTGGGGCACACTACCGGGACATAACCTCACGTGACCTAACTGCCCCCCTTTATTATCCTTAGCAGACTACCTGACTGGCCATTACAATTGTTGTACATAATTATTATTGCTATTTGTTAATAAAATATATTACAAAAAGGTTTTAACTCTTACCAGACTTGCAGGAAAATTGTGCAGATGATTAAATTTTCGAAGAAACCTGGGCCTGTTATTATAATCCATAGTAGCCTCCTGTCGACACTGCTCACTTATTTTATGTTTCAAAATTAGCCTATGATCCACACATAAATGAAAAAGTTCTTGTGGCTTAGCAAAATGCGTGAAAAAAAAAGCCATACCGGCTTCCAGCCATGTTGGTGATGTCAGCTGGTCACGTATTACTGACACGTAGCATTGAAAATGGGATGGTGCAAAATTGCGGATGAATACAGAAGGTTCATAGATTGCATTAATAATAATGATTATAATACTATGAGATGAGAAAATAATTTATGAAATTAAGTGAGTAAATAATGAAATTATCTATATATAAATGGTGATGGAATTAAAAGAATATTGAAAGCGTCATTTAATTAAAAAAAAAACATGATTTACGAGATGGCAACTTGAAGTAGCACATGAGCATCCCATCAATGATGTGGACTACTTTGTACAGTGTTCAGTGGCTTATTATAAAGAAGGACCTGGGAGAGAAAGACACCGTGAACGCTGGAGTATGAACTTAGGGTATTAACACCGTAGACTTACTCCTACGCTGCACTTTGTCTCGGAAGCGCTACGCTGGACTTCGTCTCAAAAGCGGTCGCGATTTTTCGAAAGCCTATTCTGCCGAAAGTTAAGTGCAACCGCCTATTATATTCATTACACACGAACACACTACATTGTCCCCTACTTAAATATACATAAATTGTAAATATTTGCCGCGTGGACCACATATACAGATTTTCCCAAGCCTGTCTCCATATTCCCGCACCCTCCAAACCCCCCCCCCCAAGCCTGTCACCTACTCCCGCACCCCCTTAATGGCGACGGGACCCAAAATACGCAGGCAGTGGTGTCATTTAAATAGGTATTTATTGGAAGAATTACCGTTTTGCAGCAGTGTTGCCAGATCCGGTTGGGTCCCAGTATTTTGCCCCAGACATTTATTGTACTTTATCACGATTATTTCCCGGTAGTTTGCCCAGGTTAGGTTCCGGTAGTTTGCCCAGGTTAGGTCCCGGTAGTCTGATGCGGTCTAGGTCAGGTCAGGTAAGGTTAGGCTAATTTCAAAATGCCCCATTTGAATATGCCATATCTTGGAAATGGGGCATTTGTGGAGAAAATGCCATAGAAGAAAATAGTCTTAGAATGGTCTAAATAAGTGGGTAATGAAGGTAGAAAAACCGTACCCAATAACGGTAATTCATTCAATTTTTACCTTTAAATAATCTCTTAAATATGTATTGTTACAGAATGTAGTGTGTCAGCTGCCACACAGCCGCCAATGTAGTGTGTCAGCCGCCACACAGCCGCCAATGTAGTGTGTCAGCCGCCACACAGCCGCCAATGTAGTGTGTCAGCCGCCACACAGCCGCCAATGTAGTGTGTCAGCCGCCACACAGCCGCCAATGTAGTGTGTCAGCCGCCACACAGCCACCAAACAGTCGCCAGTACCTACACACAGCCGCCAATGTAGTGTGTCAGCCGCCACACAGCCACCAAACGGCCGCCAGTACCTACACACAGCCGCCAATGGAGTGTCACAGCCGCCAATGGAGTGCCACAGCCGCCACACAGCCGCCAATGGAGTGTCACAGCCGCCACACAGCTGCCAATGGAGTGTCACAGCCGCCACACAGCCGCCAATGGAGTGTCACAGCCGCCACACACAGGTAAGGTCCCAGTAGTATGTCCAGGTTAGGTCCCAGTAATTAATTAATAAATTAAGGTGAGATTCTCATGTTGGTAAATTGGAGGCTTCTGATTCCTCCAAACTATTCCACAAAACAAAATCCTTCCATATATGTGTGTGTGTGTGTTTGGAGGCTTCTGATTCCTCCAAACTATGCTTCAAAACAAACTCCTTCCATATAGGTGTGTGTGTGTGTGTGTGTGTGTGTGTGTTTAGAGGCTTCTGATTCCTCCAAATTATTCCACAAAACAAGCTCCTTCCATAGCCTATAGGTGTTTGTGTGTGTGTTTGGAGGCTTCTGATTCCTCCAAACTATTCAACAAAACAAGCTCCTTCCATATAGGTGTGTGTGTGTGTGTGTGTTTAGAGGCTTCTGATTCCTCCTGACTATGCCACAAAACAAACTAGTGTTATAAAAAAGTACTCATAAATTGCCACACAATGTACCCATAAGAGTTGATATTTTTCTTTGTCTTTCATTGTTACAAGGTTTAATTTGTGTTTGTTCATCACTGTACCAATCTGCATACTACGGATCCATTCCACAGTCGTTGGTATAGGTTTGTAAGCATGCAAACGAAAGAATGTTAGCCTTGTAAATGACTTATGGGTGAATTATTTAATGAATTTGGTGAGTAAATTATACAGTGATCATCATTATCTAACTGTTGGATATATTTTGTGAATGTGGATACTCAGCTTTTGGAAAATAATGAAGTCTTACAAGCATGGTTAGTTGGGAAGCTAACAAACCAATACCACTGTGAAATTGACCCTAAGAGTATTTTTTTTTCTGTGAATAATATGGTGATAATAGTGCATTTGTCGAGGCTTAAATTGTATTTATTGGTTGTGGAACCAACACATGTGGATTGCTATAGAACATATCCCATCCCAAGCCTAGACCGTCCTAGGCCTAAATCCGGGCTAGAAGGGTATATTCCATGAAGAACATCACAAGTATTTTTTTTAAACTTACCAGATGTCCTAATTCTGCCCTAATGTGTCCAGCAAGAATGTAGGGTCAAAGGTTATTGATTTACACCATAAAACAATAGACATCTGTAAAATTGTGAGGTGTTATGAATTGATAGTCCATTGTGCCACCTATCTATCTATAGGACACACAACATCTGGTAAAAATCACAAGTACCAGACTTAAAAAAACTTAAGAAGTCCAAAGTCACCCCACCCACCTTATGGTACCACACCATTGTATACACCATGGATGTTTTCTTGAATACAGCCCATAGTGTTACTCAAGTTAGTATTGAACAGTACAGTATGGTACTAATGTGTGTATGGATTTTCAGGATGGATGTTCACAGACTGTATTGGATTTTCCAAGGTTTAGCTGTTTGGGAAAGAGAAGGTAATACATGAATTTCAAAGAGGACTGACTACTACTACAACTACTACTATTACGACTACTACTACAACTAATACTACAACTAATACTACTACAACTACTTCTGCTACTACAACTGCTACCAATGGTGATCAGAAGAAGACTAACTAACTACTGCTGCAACCAATGGAGGTCAGAAGAAGACTACTTACTTACTTGTTACTTGTGTGTAAGATATTCTAGGCCTCACTCCACAGGGCCTTCCTCAATACTATCAAACACTACAGTAGAATCACTTGTAATGTTCATATCGGCACTCAACAGGGCCTCCCTCAATACTATTAAACACTACAGTAGAATCACTTGTAATGTTCATATCAGCACTCCACAGGGCCTCCCTCAATACTATTAAACACTACAGTAGAATCACTTGTAATGTTCATATCATCCATCCATGTCGTAACACTCAACCAACTGATGTGTTTTCAATCTTTTCTAAATTTTTGTTTTATATATATATACACGAGGCCATTATCATCATGGTGGACTTCTGGATGAATTATTTAATGAATTTGGTGAGTAAACTATACAGTGATCATCATTATTATTATTATTATTATTATTATTAAATGACTTTTGGGTGAATTATTTAATGAATTTGGTGAGTAAACTATACAGTGATCATTATTATCTAACTGTTGGATAGATTTTGTGAATGTGGATACTCACCTTTTGGAAAATAATGAAGCCTTACTCCTATAATTTTGTTTTCATATAATATTTGGCTAAATAAAAAAAAGTGCATTATATGAACATTATTTTATACAGGAGGCCGTGTATCTCGTGAAATTGAGGTGGGTGTAGTGTGAATTGTGCCAGGAAGGATGTCATTCTGTACAGGAGACTACAGTACCCTCAGCTGTAATGTGTATGTCTCTATCCTTCCTATGCTCACTTGTAGGAGAGGGAACACTATTCTTACTAAGGATGGCAGAGGAAGGATCAGAATTGACCAGGAAGGATTATATTTACACCTACATCATACACACAGAGAGGATGAAGGAACATATGTGTTGTAATGCTTCAAATTATAGTGAGTCAGGTGAGTGTCAACACTGTCTATAGTTGTGTTAGATGGAATAATGACATACAGTACCAGTACAGTAGGTTAGCATTTTATACATTTATATGTCCAATTGAAACTATACAAGAAATTAAGCAGGTAAAAGTATAGATAGTGTAACATATATATAATACACTATAATGTAATGAAGAGTTTCATACTGAAATATATACACTTGACACTTGATTTAACAGACTAAAAGGAGGTTAACCTTGTCCATTACTGGAAAATTGACGTGACCTAGGCCCCTAGGGGGATAAATTGGAATTAATACTGAACTGTATTTACAAAGTACAGTACAGTAATTCTAAACTCATGTTAGAAGTAAGGACAATGTCCATTGAAAAGTTGTTCACTCTAAAGGGATTTAAAAGTTTAAAAAAAATTAGGGAATAGGGGGAGTAGTTAGGTTAAGTGTAAGGGTAGGGAAGAATGGTGGGTTCAGTCGTCACCAATTCTCCTGGAGATTTTACTCGTACAGTACACATGCATTTTCTGAGTTTGTATTAAATATTTTTTGTCACTTTCTTTTACAAAGAGAATTTTTAAACTGAGTAACAACACTGAGTAAGTAGAAACATGTGACTGACTGAACAACTGACTGTCACTGATGCCATATAGCCTGTGTATGTCTGACTGTGTTGTGGACAGTGTAAGCTAACCTTCTCATCATTAACACCTCACTCCTCCACCCATTATATATATATTATATTCTTGCTTGTTGCTTCTCGAGTTAGTCAGGAGACGTGGGCTTTCTCCTACCACTCTCATTTGTGTTCCTAGAAAGCCAACCACCCTCTAAGAAGACTTGCTATAGTTATTGTTAATTGGATATCTTTGTACCATTACTATTTGGTGTGTTGCAACACTTGTGTTAAGGGTTCAAGTGCTTGGGAGGTTGTGCTGGTTCAGTGTAGAGTAATATAGTTGTGTTCTTATTTTTGTCAAGTTTTTCCTCAAACCTTTGGTATGATTAATTAAAGGCTACACCACCTGGATAAAATATTGAGGGCTCCTTGGACAGTGGACTACCAACACATCCTTGCCTTTACAGCCACACTGCCACCTAGTGCACACAATATTTTCAAGTAACACACTTTCTGTCTGATGCATAATGATTGTTGGGTAGCAAAAAGTGTCTGTTAAATCTGAAATCCGTTAAATGGGGGGCCAGTAAATCGAGGGTCGAGTGTATTTGGAAAATACCATATATTTCAAGTGAACAGTTTTTTTCTGACACCTAGCAAATGATAGCTAGGGCTAGGAAAAGGAAAGTCATACAGAGTACTGTATATACATATTGATAAATGATATTGGAGCCTTGAGAGGCACACAAGTGATGTGAATTGGTACAATATCCTGGATGTTCTTTTTTTGTGTACTCTGTGTTAGGAGGGAATAGTACTGTCGTGGTCAATAATAATCATCCACATATGGGAATCTCAAACATTTTACTGTCTAATGTTTTCACATTCACATATAATGTTATTGTTTTAAGTAGTGTGTAGCTGCTTGTATTAAATTAAAAGATGGTAGTTAACCTGTATGTGTGTGTGTTATTGTTTTAAGTAGTGTGTAGCTGCTTGTATTAAATTAAAAGATGGTAATTAACCTGTGTGTGTGTTATTGTTTTAAGTAGTGTGTAGCTGCTTGTATTAAATTAAAAGATGGTAGTTAACCTGTGTGTGTGTGTGTGTTATTGTTTTAAGTAGTGTGTAGCTACTTGCATTAAATTAAAAGATGGTAGTTAACCTATTTATTGGAAAGTTTATCATCTAAGGAACAGAGGAAAGCTGTCAAACTCTTATGTGAGTTACCCCTATATGGATGATTATATTTGACACCGACTATGTAGTATTTATCAAACACCACTATATTTTTTTATCAAGCAGTTTGTTAAAAAAATAGAATTTGTTTGGTAGGCTGATAGGGAACAATGAATTAAGGGGGTGCGGGAATAGGGGAACAGGCTTGGGGGGGGTTTGGGGTGTGTGGAAATAGGGGGACAGGCTTGGAGTGGGTAGAAAGCCTGTCCCCTATTCCCGCACCCCCCTAACCCCCCTTCCAAGCCTGTCCCCCTACTCCCGCACCCCCTAAACTCCCCCCCAAGCCTGTCCCCTAATCCCGCACCCCCCTAAACCCCCCCAAGCCTGTCCCCTACTTCCGCACCCCCCTAAATTCTCATTATATATGCAGTACCTTTGTCAAGGTTCAATGCATTATAATGATTGTGGACTATATTATAATGAATCTATTTTATATTTATTTTTTGTGTCACTTACTAGGATTTAATCTGGGTTGTTACTTCCATTCCTCACCCTCCCTTTCCTTCCCTTCCCTCCTCTTCCTCCTTCCCTTCCCTCCCCTCCTCTTCCTCCTTCCCTTCCCTTCCCTTCCTCCTTCCCTTCCCTTCCCTTCCTCTTCCTCCTTCCCTTCCTCTTCCTCCTTCCCTTCCTCTTCCTCCTTCCCTTCCCTTCCCTTCCCTTCCCTCCTCTCCTCTTCCCTCCTCTTCCCTCCTCTTCCTCCTTCCCTTCCCTTCCCTCCTCTTCCTCCTTCCCTTCCCTTCCCTCCTCTTCCTCCTTCCCTTCCCTCCCCTCCCCTTCTTGTCCCTTCCATTCCTTCTCCTTTCTTGTCCCTTCCATTCCCTCCCTCCCTCCTTTTCTTCCCCCTTCCATTCCCTTCTCATCCCTTCCCTTCTCTCACCTTCTCATCCCTTACCATTCCTTCCCTCCTCACCTTCTCATACCTTCCTTCACTACCTTACATTTCTCTCACTCCTTCTGCTCCATGTGTCAAAGTATAATAATAACATAATAATAATAATATAATAATAATAATGTAGTAATTCTAAAGTAATAATTCAATTGTATTTTATCCCATCCATAAATTAATTCATTTCTATTATTTTGTACCATGCATATATTAATTAGGTTGTATTTTGTTACAGATTTGTGGAGTGCAGTTGTACAAGAGAATCAACAACAACAACTATAACTACTACTACAACAACAACAACAACAACAATTTACTGTGAGTGTTTTATGGAGTATATTGTTGGTAAATCTAGAGCAACTGAATCCTCCAAACTATTTTTGTTCATATGGTTCTGTTTCCTGACATACTTTGGAGGAATCAAGATGCTCCAAAGTACCAAGTGAATCTCCCCTTAAGGGGGTGCAGGAGTAGGGGATAGGCTTGGGGGGGGACTGGGGGGGTGCGGGAATAGGGGGACAGGCTTGTGGTGGGTAGAAAGCCTGTCCCCTATTCCCACACCCCCCTAAAACCCCCCAAGCCTGTCCTCCTACTCCTGCACCCCCCTAAACCCCCCCCCCAAGCCTGTCCCCCTACTACCGCACCCTCCAAACCCCCCCAAGTCTGTCCCCCTACTCCCGCACCCCCTTAAGGAAGTGTTGTTATTGTTGTATATTGTGGAGTTATTGTCTGATATGTATAACACCTGACTGGCTGACACTCAATGGTGTGGCGAGGGCAGAATCCTCCTTTCCCTCCCCTCCTCTTCTCGTCCCTTCCTTCTCACCTACTCGTCCTTTCCCTCCTCTCCTCTTCTTGTCACTTCCATTCCCTCCTCACCTTATCCCTTCCTTCACCTCTATGTTTGTCAAAGTATAATAATAATAATAGTGTAGTAATTCTAAAATAATTAATTGAATTGTATTTTATCCCATCCATAAATTAATTCATTTGTATTTTGTTACAGATTTGTTGTGGAATACAGTTGTACAAGAGACTTAACAACCTTCATTATTCACTGTGTTCATCTTTAAAACAACTACACAAGCAACACTAGTTACTGAGAGTGTTTTATGAAGTTACTGTGTGTGTGTATTTGTCACACACACACAATATGTTGGTGTTGTTATTATATAATACCTGTTTGAGTGGTGTCTCTCACACACACACAGTATTATAATATAAATAATTTTCACTTGAACCCTACATCCTTACAGGTATAAAATAATTAATATATCCACCTGGTAAGATGATGTGTAAATTTATAATATAGAGGTTATTTAATAAAGTATACTATATAACAATATATGTATTTTATTTATTTCCTGTTATTTACAATATAATATTGTTCTTGTGTTTTCCTCTTTTTCTGTTCTCTCTTGTGTGTTGTCCTCTTCTCTGTCCCTATCTTCTCTCATGTTCTCTCGTGTGTTCTCTCTCTCACTTCTCACCTGTAAACAAATTAATTAGTGTTAAGGTGATACATAAATCTGGAGCAAATGATTCCTCCAAGCAACAGTCCTACTTTGGAGGAATCAAGAAACTCCTAATGTAATTCTGGAGCAAATGTTTCCTCCAAACTATTTCAAGCAACAGAACACCATTATTTTTGTTCATGTGGTCCTTTTTCCTGGCATACTGGAGGAATCAAGAAACTCCAGTACAGTATATGAAAAGTGTATGTTTCTAAATCCAAGCTACATACATACAAACTGTATATTATATAAATCATACTGGGCAATTAGGTTGATGATATTATTATTATTATTGAGTGCTACTGTACTTGAACATTTAATGCAATCTTTGACAAAACACAAACAGCTGCTTACATTTCATGAGTTAACAGAAATAGATTGAGAAAACAAAATGTAAGTACTGTACAGTCACGAGCACTAATAAGTATTCAGGTGTACTTGGAATACCTAGAGACAGTAATATCAACCAGGGCCGTTTATCCATTCAACCTATAGAGAATTAATTACTCAACTTATACAGCTTCCTCTAATTCTAGATCATTTTTCTCAATGTAGGTTAAAGGATTAATTCTATGTTAATGAAAATTTAACCAACAGCTCACATCTTAGATCATAGGATTAGACTTAACTCAAATAATGTAAAATGTCACCATTATTCTAGGCTTCAGCACTTTTGCTGTTAAATGTTATTTGATCTTCAACCTCTGTCTTGTGGGGAAATATTTGCTGTGCTTAGTTTTAAAAGTGTCTTGCAATCATAAGAAAATGAGCAGTAAGAGGAAGGAAATATAGTTTGACCAAATGATACAAGAATATGTACAGTTTGGGGCAGAAGTCGTGTCACCTCACCTGCTTCACCGAGAGACACAGTATTCATGGACTCGAGAAATACACACGTTTTATACACTTAAAGGGGTGCGGGAATAGGGGGACAGGCTTGGGGGAGGGTTTAGGGGGGTGCAGGAATAGGGGTGAAAGCCAAAGTGAATGGTCTGGGCGTGAAGTTGTGGCTGAATGAAGTAAATTGGTCCTTGGTGGCAAGTTTATTTGGGGATGACACTGTGTTGATGGCTGAAAGTGAAAGGGAGTTACAGAGGGTGGTGGGCGAATTTCAGTCTGTGTGTAAACGAAGGAAACTGAAGGTGAATGTTGGTAAAAGGAAAGTGATGGTGTTTGAGAGAGCAGAAACTGAAGTGATTGACTTTGCTACACCTTACAGAGTGGGAGTACCAACTGGGACGAAGTGTGAGATAACTCTGAGGGGCGAGAGGATGGAGGAAGTGAAGGAGTTTAAGTACCTGGGTACAGTACTGTGTAAACATAGAAGTATGGAAGGAGAAATTGGGGAGAGAGCAACGAGGGGTAGACAGGTCATAGGATCACTGGGGAGGATTATGAAGGGTAGAAGTGTGAGTATGAAAGTGAATACGGGACTACGAAATAGTATAATCCTGCCGACACTGACATATGCGTCGGAGACATGGACATGGAATAGGGCTCATCAGTCTAGAATAGGTGAAGTGGAAATGAGTTACTCAAGGAGCATGTGGACTTACTAGGTGGGATGGAGAAAGTAATGAGAGTGTATGAGAGAGAAGGCAATTGGTATTGAGTGTGGAGTGGTTGAGAGAGTGAAGCATAATACACTGAAGTAGTTTGGACATGTGGAGAGAATGCAAGGTGAGGAATTTGTAAAAAAGGTGTATGGAAGTGAAGTTGTGGCACCTGGTGTGAGAGGCAGACCTCCAGTTAGATGGCAGAACAGAGTGGAAGAGTATGTAAGGGAGAGAAACATGAGGGGCAGAGTAGGGATGGACCAAGTAAGGAGGGAGTGTTGGAACAGGGAGAACTGGAGGCACTTCTGCCGTGGCCACCCCCTTGGTGGGAGTTCCCGGAGGGAACGAGGCGTCAGAGCTATAGATAGATAGATAGGGAATAGGGGACAGGCTTTCTACCCACCCCAAGCCTGTCTCATACTCCCGCACCCCCTTAATAATCTCGAGTCTATGAACTTCATGTGCCTCGGTGAAGCAAGTGAGGCAACAGGACTTTTGCCGCCGACTGTACAGCCACAATCAAATAACCGTCGGCACTTTCCTTCCATCGTACAAATAAATCAGTATCATATTAAAATATAATCATACAACACTTTACATCAACTCAACCCCCTCAATTATTATTAGGATGTCTTGCAAAATCATACACATGTTCTTTATTACCAAGATATTTACTACCATGGAAGGAAAGTGTGGGTAGATATTTGATTGTGACTGTACAGTATATTCTTTACCTGGTTAGTGAGTCTGAGGTAATGAAGAGTCCAGAGTGTGGCACCAAAGTTGTATACCACTCCATCCATTGGTACTAAGGAAATGCTGGCCCTCAAAAACTTCAGTGTGGTCAACAGTAATGCCATCTGTGGGGGGTTGGTCCAAATACATCACCTGTACCAGTCAGGAAGAAAGAGGCAAGATGTAAACAATGACCATATAATGACAATTCCGGGATGCAACACAGCACCTCATTCTATTAAACACATTATGGAAGACTGTAATAATACACATAAACACACTCACCAACAACACCCCATTCTATTAAACACATTATTGAAGACTGTAATACACACAAACACACTCACCAATAACACAACATACACTCTCTGAGGGCACAGTGGGAAAGCCTGGTTCAGGCCATGACCTTCCTCAGGAGCTCAGGGCTGTTCGGCCAGACACCTTCAGGAACTTCAACAACAACATAAGACAACATTTTTTTCTGGCACTACACTTGGTCAATAGATACAGTAATGGTACACCTCAACACCTCAGATGAATACTGTATATCATATACACAGAAGCAACTGTTAGCCTTCTCACCAGCCACAGAAGCTAGAGAGAGAGAGAGTGTTACAAGGAAAAGAAGTACCCTAGGGGACCTTTACGATCCATACAAAGAGGGTACCTGTGGGTTTAGTTGCGCAAGTAGGCGACCGTCCTCGAATGTGTCATGTGAAACCATCAAGGAACACTCACACAACGGCTTAAACACCTAGACGGTGATTTAAGACTTTGTCTAATCTGGACTTGAACTGATCCACAGAGTTGCTGTTGACTACATCAGCAGGAAGCGCATTCCAAGTACCGCAGATGCTGTATGTAAAGAATTTACCACACAGATCACGGTTGTATCGCTTCAGTTCAAGTTTGTAGCCATGATTCCTGGTTGTGCCCTCACTGAGTTGGAAAATGTCCCTGTAGTCTACATTGTCAAAGCCTCGTAGTACTTTAAACACTTCGATAAGCTGACCACGCAGTCTCCGGGTTTCCAAAGAGAACAGGTCGAGTTCTACCAACCGATCTTCATAGCTCTTGTGTCTAAGAGAGGGTATAAGTTTGGTTGCTCTGGCTTGCACTCGTTCCAATCTCGCGATATCCTTTCGGTAAGGACTCCAAAACTGGACTGCATACTCCAGGTGCGGTAGAGAATTGTACAGACAAAGTACTATCTCCTTGTTCCGGTATCCAAACTGTCGCTTTATGTACCCTAACATCCTTTGGGCTTTCTTCTCCGCCTCAATACACTGCTTTGAGAACTTGAGGTCACTGGTGATAGTTACACCCAAGTCTTTCTCAGTATCAGTGCTTACGAGAGCATTGCCCTTAAGGTTATACTCTGTTCAGGGGTTTCTGTGGCCTATATGCATAACTTTGCATTTGTTCACGTTAAATGGCATTTGCCACGTGTCAGACCACTCCCCGATCTTCCTAAGATCTTCTTGTAAGCGGGTAGTATTTCCTTCTTTCGCGACATTCATACCAAGCTTAGTATCATCGGCGAATTTGGAAATCTTCACCATCCACATCATTAACATAGATGATAAACAGTAGTGGTCCCAGAACAGAACCTTGAGGAACACCGCTAGTAACGGGCACCCACTCTGAAGCCTGTCCATTTACTACCACCCGCTGCCGTCTGTCACTTAGCCAGTTCTCTATCCAATTTGCCACATTTCCGTCTATACCCAGTGCACGCACTTTCCGAAGGAGGCGGCGGTGGGGTACCTTATCAAAGGCTTTCTGGAAGTCTAGGTAGACAACATAGACCGCTTTATCCCGATCATGCTCACTGAAAACAAAATGGAATAATTCCACAAGATTTGTGAGGCATGACCGGTGCTGCCGGAACCCATGCTGGGAACCCTCAATAGCAAATTTGATTCTAAGTGTGCCGTTATTTTGTCCACCATGATGCTCTCCATGAGTTTACAGACTATCGAGGTTAAACTGATGGGTCTGTAGTTTGACTGTTGGCTAGCATCTCCCTTCTTGAAGATAGGAGTCACCTCTGCCTCACGCCAGTCTCTAGGAACGCATCCAGTCTGGATTACCCTGTTGAAGACCATGCACAGGTGCCGTGATACTTCACCATGCACTTCTTTCAACACTCTAGGTAAGAACCCATCCGGACCGGGGGACTTGTTTTGCCTTTAATTTGATTATTTTTCTCTCGATTTCTTCTTGGGTGAAGACCATTGACTCCAACTTCTCACTGGAGGAGTCCAAAGGTTCGAGAATGGGACCACTCTCCTCAGAGAACACTGAAGAGAAGTACTCATTTAAGAGGTTAGCATTTTGTGCATCAGAGTGCATCAATGCTCCATCCTCATTCACCAAGGGACCGATCCTGCGTCGGATTGGTTTACGGCCATTCGCATAACTGAAAAACTCCTTGGGGTTCTCTTTGCTGAGTCTAGCCACACGGACCTCCTCAGCATGCTTAGCCGCCCTTATTTTGGACTTCACATTTCGATTCAGTCTTCCTATCTATCTATCTATAGCTCCGACGCCTCGTTCCCTCCGGGAACTCCTCCCAAGGGGGTGGCCACGGCAGAAGTGTCTCCAGTTCTCCCTGTTCCAACACTCCCTCCTTACTTGTTCAAGCCCTACTCTGCCCCTCATGTTTCTCTCCTTTACATACTCTTCCACTCTGTTCTGCCATCTAACCGGTGGTCTGCCTCTCACACCAGGTCCTACAACTTCACTTCCATACACCTTCTTTACAAATTCCTCGCCTTGCATTCTCTCCACATGTCCATACCATCTCAATGTATTACGTTACACTCTCTCAACCACTCCACACTCAATACCAATTGCCTTCTCACTCATACCACATCTCTCATATACACTCTCATTACTTTCTCCATCCCATCTAGTAAGTCCACATGCTCCTCTCAAGTAACTCATTTCCACAGCACCTATTCTAGACTGATGAGCCCTACTCCATGTCCATGTCTCCGACGCATATGTCAGTGTTGGCAGGATTATACTATTTCGTAGTCCCCTTTTCACTTCCATACTCACACTTCTACCCTTCATAATCCTCCCCAGTGATCCTATGACCTGTCTACCCTTCACTGCTCTCTCCCTAATTTCTCCTTCCATACTTCCATGTTTACACATAACTGTACCCAGGTACTTAAACTCCTTCACTTCCTCCATCCTCTCGCCCCTCAGAGTTATCTCACACTTCGTCCCAGTTGGTACAGCCACTCTGTAAGGTGTAGTAAAGTCACTTCAGTTTCTGCTCTTTCAAATACCATCACTTTACTTTTACCCACATTCACCTTCAGTTTTCTTCGTTTACACACAGACTGAAATTCGTCCACCACTCTCTGTAAATTCCTTTCATTCTCAGCCATCAGCACAGTGTCATCCGCAAACAAACTTGCCACCAGGGACCAGTTTGCTTCATTCAGCCTCAACTTCACCCCCAGACCATTCACTTTGGCTTTCACCTCTCTCATACAACCATCCATATATATATTGAACAACCATGGTGACATAACACACCCCTGTCTCAGCCCTACACTAATATTAAAACTCTCACTTAGATCACCCTTCACCCGTACACATGCTTTTGCATCTGCATAAAAAGCCTCAGCAAAGGCCCCCCAACTCCATAAATTCTCAACACCTCTGTCATAGCTTTCCTATCAACTCTTTCGTATGCCTTCTCCAAGTCCATGAAGGCAGCATACAACTTCTTACCCTTCCCAATATACTTCTCCACTATTGATTTTAATGCAAATATTTGGTCCACACATCCTCTACCCTTTCTGAATCCTCCCTGCTCCTCACTAACTTTATTCCCTGTTACTTCAATCAGTCTTTCAGTCAGAACCTTCCCGTAAACCTTCCCCGGTACACTAAGAAGGCTTATTCCCCTATAGCTACCACACTCATCCTTACTTCCCTTCCCCTTATACAAAGGTACAATTATGGCTCTCCTCCAATCCTCTGGCACCTCTCCCTGCCTCCAAGCCAATGTACATATAAGCAACATCCACTCCACCACTACCTCCCCCCCACACTTTAACATTTCAGCAGTTATCCCATCCATCCCTGGTGCCTTTCCCATCTTCAACTTTCCTAACCTCTTCTCTTCCTAATTCTCCCTGTACATCCTGTCGTCTACCACCTGCCTCCATCCCCATGCATGTCACCACCGCCTCCCCTCCCGTCCCTTCATTCATCAAGCGATCAAAGTGCCTCTTCCACACTTCTTTCACTTCCTCACTTCTACTCACAGTAACTCCATCCTCTCTCTTCATTCTCACACTACCAGACTTTCCTTCTCCTCTTTCTCTTTTAACCTCCTTCCAGAATAATTTCTTGTTCTCTTTAAACTTTTCACTCAGCTTCATACCAAACTCCTCATCCACTCTCCTTTTACTCTCACTCACCATCATTTTCACTTGTCTCTTACACACATTATATTCTCTTTTCCATCTCTCTCACTTCTTCCGGCACATTCCTCTGTAGTGTTCTCCGATATGCCTTCCTCTTATCCTCTACAGCATCTTTCACTTCTTCCGTCCACCAAGCACTCCCTTTCTTGCCCCTCTTCTGTGTCTTATATCCTACTACCTCTGCTGCTGTCCTCAAAACTATCATCTTAAACATTTCATACACCGCATTCACTCCCACTCCCTCCCCTATCCCCATCCTTACATCCCCCAGCACCTCATCCACCCTCCTCTTATATTCCTCCCTATACTCTTCTACATCTAATTTCCCACTAGCCACCTCCCTCTTATTCCTCACCCCTTCATACCTCCTACTATACTCCCACTTAACCCTAACCTTCATCCTCACCAACACCGCAAAATGGTCGGAGCAATGGACCATTCCTCTCACTACTTTTGCGTCATACACATCCTTCCTCAACCTTTCATCCACTGCCACATAATCAATCAAACTCTTTTGCTCTCCTCTCTCATCCCTTCTCTTCCATGTATACCTGTGGATCATCTTGTGCTGAAAGAAGGTGTTCGCCAAGAACAACCCCCTCTCAGCACAGACATCCACTAGATACTCACCATTCTCATTTGTTCCTTCTACACCCCATTTACCCACAATATTCCTCACCTCCCACCTTTCCATTCATGTCTCCCATCATCACTACTCTCCTTCCATTATCAATTCCTCTCAGACATGCATTCAACTCTTCCCAAAACACTCTCATCTTCTCTCTCCCCGTCTTACTCTTTTCATTTACTGGTGCATAAGCACACACCCAAGCATACTTTACCAAGCCAATCTTTCCCGTCATCCATACTATTCTTGATCCATTCCACCCATGTCCATCCACTCCCTTCCACACCCACGGAGACACCAACATCGCACACCCTTCCTTCCCTCTTCCTTTACTCTTTTCATTCATGCCCGTCCATACTACTCCTCCCTCCATTCCCTCCCACAGTCCACTCTCCCTTCCTTCCTGACACTCAACCATTCCACATCCTTTCACGTGTGTCTCCGTCACTCCCATCACATCCACTCTTCCTTTCTTGAAACATTCTACAATCTCTCGCCTCTTGGTCCCATCCGTCATTCCATTCACATTCACAGTTACCACTCTCATACAATCCCTCTTCCTTACTCCCTCTACAGGGCAACCCGGAGACCCTCCCCCGCCAGTAGCCATATCTGTCCACTTCCCCATTGGGGGGCCACTGATGGCTGGCAAGGCCAATGCAGTGCTCATTCCTGGAGGGACACGGGCCGTCGGCATTGTCAAAAGCTAAAAACAAGGTCATAAATTTAAAAGAAATTATCACAAAATATAAAAACATGCAGTCATAAAATTAAAATCTTAAAAACACTAAAATACAATAAAAATACAATAAAAACCTTAAAACCTATATGTGGGGGAAGCTAGGTCTCGCCCCCACACCGCCTTCCCCTTTGGCTCCACCTCCTGAATGGATACAAACTAGATAAAAAAAGGAGGTGTACCCCCGAGGTCACCGCTTGGAGGCGGGGTAAGGCTTACCTACCCTTCCTGGGGAGGGGTAGGTCACCGAGGTTCTTGCTTTTCCCAATACTGACAGCAGTTTCGCACAGTAGCAATCCTCGACCTCATTGGTTACAATATTGCCACTGCGCAAATGACCGTCAAAGTCCCCAGATGTCTTCGCTTGATGATACGCAGTTCTCCTCTCCCTTAGTAGGTTACGGATTTCCCGATTAAACCACTTCGGTTGAATGAACTTCTGACCTGTTCCCTTCAGAGGAATAAAGCGCGACTGAAGCTCCATGAAGGAAGACAAGAATGACCTCCACAGATCATCAGCACTCTCTCCCTCCTCTAGTTCCAATTCAGCAACGCCTTCACGAAGACCTGCAAAGTTCGCTCTCCCCATGTCTAATTTTCTATGCACCGGGGTCACGGTCTCCATATTAGGGACCTTAACTGAAAATCTTATAAGCTTGTGGTCGCTTCCGCCTATTTCTTTGTTTACAGAGAGGTCTTGAATGATGTCATCCTCGGAGGTGAGGACCAAGTCGAGTATGTTAGCTCCTCTTGTTGGCTCCCTTACCCATTGAGTGAGGAATTCTTCATTTACAAACTCCAAGAGTGGTGTGTTCTCGGCAGAGGGCTCTCTGGTTTCCCAGTCAACATGTGTGTTGAAGTCCCCCATAAGGATGCACACCCTGCCGTCCACTAGTTCACCCAGCAACTGGTATAGGTCCCTGTCCATCTCATTGAGTTGTCCAGGGGGTCTATAAAGCAGCAGGGTTCTGTATTTTGCAGTGCCTATTTCTAGGTCAACTCCAAGGAGCTCGTGGTTCGATGTGATGTTGCAGGTTATCGATTTGATAGAGTTCTTTACATACAACAGCACACCACCACCCCCTCTGTCCTCTCTATCTTTGTGGAAGAGTTGGTAGCCTGGAATCACGAATTCCCCTTCAAGATCTCTGTCTGAGGTTTTCAACCATGACTCCGTTATGGCCACCATCTCGGGTTCCTCTGTCGCAACGAGGGCTCGTAGTTCCAAAAACTTGTTTCGGATGGACCTGGCGTTGAACAATAGAACCTTTAGGGAACCCCCAACTGCAGGGCTCCCTATACTCTTCCGTTTCCCGGTTTGGTCATTGTCTTGGTAGTGCTGGGGATATCCTTCTTCAGGATCTCAGCGAATGTCTTCTCTGGGGTCACTCTAGCATAGCGACGAGGGCTCTCCTCCACGCTCGGTCGAGTGCTCCTGAGACATCGTCGGACGGCTTCTTCCATTAATTTGGAAAGCACTTCTTTCCCCTTTTGTGAGAGATGTGTGCCATCCCTCTGGTAAACGTCGTCTCTACCAGACAGAGAGAGAGAGAGAGAGAGAGAGAGAGAGAGAGGGGTGGGTGAATTCACGCAGGAGGAAGGAAACGGAGGTAGAATGGGAAGGGGGGGGGAGAGGCGGAGAGGACGAGCTGATAATGGGAAAGGAAAGAACATCGGGGCAAATAAAAAAAAAATACATGGAATGGTAACGGAGGAAGTGGAACAAAACAGAATACAGTCACATTCAAATAAAAATAGAACTATAAGTTACACAGTACTGTATGTTATATGGATGTGCCTTTGACCTGAAGAAGCAATTGCGAAACGTCGTCAATAAAGGCTCCTCATCATAGAGTGTTCTTACCATTTTGTCAAGCAAATGCTTATTTTAACTCAACGTTCTTCATCTCACTAGGCTCTATCAAAATAAATTTTAACTGTTCGTACTGAAAATAAATGAGAAAACAGATGACAAAATTAACAACAAACGATAACACTATTTCACTATCTGTAAATCGTTATAAATTTGTCTATAATTATATAAAAAACATATAATCAATCCCTATTACTAAGGTAGAAATGAATATTTGAAGCCTTAAAACGAATCACAGCACGAGCCGTGAGCCCGTGAAGCAATGCCAGGCAGATCCCCTCCCATCACCATCAGTTGGCTGATGTATGACAACCACAACTGAGAATAAAATACGAGTTATTCCAGTATGCGTTATAATTCAGTTCCTCATTAACAATGTATGCTACTGTTCTTCATATACTGTATATATGGCAAATAAATATAATATATTTAGTTCACCACAATGCTCTCTTGTTTAGATATAATAAGGTTATATTATCACTAAACTTTCCTAGCAACTTATCGACCAATCATCTCATTCGTTATATGTTCAATTCTCTACACCTCCGTCACATCCTTGTGGGGTAGGGTATAGAGGAGCCTAGGGTGACAAAGAAACTCCCTTCCTCAACTGTACCTTCAAACTATGGGTTGATTCCACAGTGGTATTGGTTTGTTAGCTTCCCAACCAACCACACTTGTAAGGCTTCATTATTTTAGGGTTGATTCCACAGTGGTATTGGTTTGTAAGCTTCCCAACCAACCACACTTGTAAGGCTTCACTATTTTCCAAAAGGTGAGTATCCATATTCACAAAATCTACCCAACAGTTAGATAATAATGATCACTGTATAGTTTACTCACCAAATTCATTAAATAATTCACCCAGAAGTCATTTACACGGCTAACATTCTTTGGTTGGTGTGCTAACAAACCACTATGAACGACTGTGGAATGGACCCCCAGTGTCCATGGTGATAGATAACAGCAACAAGGGTGTTCACTATCATTACAAATTACAATGACATGCTTCCAGTCTATTAACAATACCTACACATGAGTCACCATACCCAGTATCCTTGTAACTACAATAATAAAACTAAAAGTATAAAAACACACTACCAAGCTACATTTTATACTCCATTTCACTGACATAACCAATAGCAGTCTCATATTAGTCATATACAGTACAGTAGTATTTTTTTTATAAATGATTTGGCTTAGTATTCCAAGCAAGTGTGATCACAAGCATGATTAATGTGACATTTCTAAGAATCTGATAATTTATCAGTATAGAAGTATTACATTTCATTGTTCTGGAAAATACACAACACAAATTTAAGGGGGTAATTCTTTTTTGTTACATTGGAGTGACTTGGTTCCTCCAAAGTATGCCAGGATACAGGACCAGAAGAGCAAAAATAATGGTGTTCTGTTGTTGGGAATAGTTAGGAGGAATCAGTTGCTCCAGATTTACCAACAAAATTTCCCCCTTAATTTGAAGCACAACTGAATACTTATTAGTGCTCGTGGCTGTACATTCATAATATCTTTAAAGGTTTCTACTAGCATTCTCCAAAAATATTCCTACAAAAACAAAATACAGCAAAACCTTAGTTAGCTGTCTGGTATTAAACTATCCAGAAACTTCAAGGGACAAAAATCTGTTTAAGGGGGTGCAGGAGTAGGGGACAGGCTTGGGGGGGGGGGGTAGAAAGCCTGTCCCCTATTCCCGCACCCCTCTAACCCCCCCAAGCCTGTCCCCCTACTCCCGCACCCCCCAAGCCTGTCCCCCTAAACCCCCCCCAAGCCTGTCCCCCTATTCCCGCACCCCCTTAAAGAGTGTACCTTAGTCTTCATTTGCTGTGACATAACTTACATCATAATCCTACATAAAAACCAGCACACCTTCCATTACCTTCACATAACTGTGTTGGTTGTGCAAATATTTTCGGTTCATGACAGTACACATGAAGACTATTTTATAAAAATTTTATGTTATTCATTTTGGAAAGACTTTTGTCCAAGACTAGTAAAATAAATCATCTTGTTTTTATGAGAGTAAATTAATAGTGTAGCTGAATCAATAATGGTCTATCTATCTATTGCCAGACGCCTCAATCCCCGATGGGGTGGCCACAAATGAATTGCCTCCATGAACCTCTGTTCCCCGTCAACTGGCGTCCTTCCTCCCAAGGATGAGAGACAGTAAGGATAGTTCAGTGAAACGTCATCAATTCAGCCGTGACGTCACGCGCTCCGTGACGTCAAAGTGATGACGCTCACTGGAGACCCTGCTGGAGACCCTCGCATGCAGGAATCTCGTTCAAACTTAAATAATCTCTCCTTATTCTCGGTTTTAATACATGATTTATACATCATACGTGTGTGATGTTCTCTAAAAAGAGTTAATTGATAGTTGTGGATATAGTTTTCATGAATAGTAGACTAGTGTATGCTATATTGAAGGCTATAGCACTGTATTTACAAGCTGATAGAGGCTCGCTCACGCCGATTCTAGCTAGCAAAACCCCGTGATATTAATTTATTATGATTAAATATAGATGAGTCACAAACATAGAAAATTGGGATTATTGACTGAAATTCCTAGAGATTCGTTAATATTTCTTTATGTTGTATTACATGCATATCATGTCTCTCACCCATCTTTCGCCCCACATTAACTCTAACTTCACCCACAATTTCGCTTCTTTTTGTACATGATTTACTTTCAAATGTGACCTTTCATTACTTGCAAGAAAAAGAACGTTTCTTTACAGGCTGTTGCCCTTCTGTAGTTTTGTATATCCAGTAGTCTGTGCAGTCATTTTGCTATTCCGAGAAGTTTGTTAATTTTTTCTGTTTACTCTTAATTACTATTTACTTTGCCAGTGTGCAATACATTTTTGTGTTTGAGTTATCTTGGCATAATAATGTACTTCCTTTAATTACTTTAGTTCTGGAAACTGAAGATATTAAACACATTATTATTAAATTTGGTAGAAGTGAGAGAAGACCAAATTGGCAGTACAAGCTTGGAAATAAAATATTAAATAAAGCAGAGAAAGAAAGAGATTTAGGGGTAACGATAAATAAGAAATTGACACCAGATGATCATACAAATGAAAAAGTGAGAAACATGTATACATTGTTAGCAAACTTGAGAGTGGCCTTCACTTAAATAGATGAAGAAATGGTCAAGAAAATAATTACATCCTTTATAAGGCCTACCTTGGAATATGCTGCAGTAGTATGGAATAGTAAGGATATAGAAAACTTGTGTCAACAGGGAATACCTACAATTAGATGTCACAGTAAGAAATTAATTAAAAGAAGAGGAAACAAAGATGTACAAAAATACAAATAGGTAAGAACATAAAAGTAGACAAGAGTAATTTATTTCCTTGAACTCCTTACTGACTATTTCTTGACAAATACAGTACAGTATACTGTATAATATACACTACTATAATGTTAACTTACCCTTCCCAATACCAGGTGGGATGGAGAAAGTAATGAGAGGTGTAGCATGAGTAAGAAGGCAATTGGGTCTGCAGCATGAGTAAGAAGGCAATTGGGATTGTGTGTGAGATGGTTGGGAAGGTGAAATGTAATACATTGAGGTGGGATGGGCATGTATGGCAAATACATACAGTACTACTCCAAGTCTTAAACTTATTTCTCAGTGACTAGTCCTTAGTCTATCACTACTGTCTACAGTACTGTACTGTACTTTAGAATTTCTAACAAGTTTGTAGGACAAGATCAACCTATTCTACACCCCAATGTACTTGTGTAAGTGCTCCCAAATACTGTACTACCCTTGATAATTTTCTCTAATGTTGTTGACTGATTTAAGTATCAACCAAATAACATTACTAGATAAGCTTGGTGTTAGGAAATTAACTACATTTTATAGTTGTTACGAACCCTTGATGTCACAGTGGTGTATAAGAATTCATCAAGCCAACTGTACATGCTAGAGTTGTTATGCCATAAAACTAAAACCCCTGAGCCACCTATCCCAATATCTTAAGGAAAGGTTTCTAAGGTTTCAAAACATCTTGGCGAAGGTGGTGAGTTGGGAAGGAAGTCAGCATGAAGGCTTGCTCGGAGGAATCCGAAGTGACAATGCCGCAATCTGGGCAATGTAAAATACTCCATCAAGAAATATCATAGATAAATATATGTATATAAATAATTATACATATAATTTATGACAGATCAGTATAATTCATGATTCTAGAGTTAGATTAAATGCAATTCAAATACTGTAACTAGTAAATTAAAAATATGACACAATTAGAGTAGAATTTATAAATGAAGAAAGATAATAATGAATCAGCATTTCTCTTACCGGAACAATAAAGTTCATGTTGTTGAGTTCCTCCAGCAACAGCAGTTTCAATAGGGGCTGAATCTTCTTATGATGTGTCTGTTGAGTGAAAGAGAACTTGTCTTGAAGAGAATACAGAAAACATTCACTGTACTGTATATCCATTTTGGTAAATTTACTGTTTTGGACAGAATAGGATTCTTTGGACAATAATATATTTTACTAGTGTTTTTTTATGTGTTTTCAACAATTTTTAAATTCATTTCCGTCGCAATTTTTTTTTTTTTTTTTTTAGCCAAACCTAATCTGGACCGCGGCACACTACCAGGACCTAACTGGGGCAGACTACCGGGACCTAACCAGGGCAGACTACCGGGACCTTACCGGGGCAGACTACCGGGATTAGATTTCAAGTGTAAACTGTGCTCTACATCCATCCATGTCATCTATTTCTATTTTCCCAGTAATCTGCCCTGGTTAGATCCCGGTAGCCTGCCCTGGTTAGGTCCCGGTAGTCTGCCCCGGTTAGGTCCCGGTAGTGTGCCGTGGTCCAGATTAGGTTAGGTCAGGTTTGGCTAAAAAAAAAAAAAAAAAAAATGCGACGGAAATGAATATCAAAATCGTTGAAAACACATAAAAAAACACTAGTAAAATATATCATTGTCCAAAGAATCCTATTCTGTCTGAAACAGTAAATTTACCTATATTTTCAACTAAAGGAATATATAATAATTATACCCTATATACCATATGTAGCTCACTGATGTCTGTTGAGTGAAAGAGAACTTGTCTTGCAGAGAATACAGAAAATATTCACTGTACTGTATATATATTTTCAACTAAAGGAATATATAATATACCCTATATACCATATGTAACTCACTGATTGAGATGTTATATTTCAGCAAGACAGTAAAAATCTTAATAAAAATCAATTTTAAAAAGTCATAAAATTCTTCCTACCAGAAACACTGAGCAAATCTTGCAAAAGCTGGCACCTCTGTTTTTCCTCAGCTCTGCGCCCACGGTGTTTTGCACTTTCTGCAAAAAGGAAAATAATTAAATCAGACAATCTGGTGGTGCAATTTATTTGTATGATCAAGATGGAAAACCTTTCTGCTCTTTTGGTATGAATATGTTTCCCACCTCCCTACCAAACTAGTCATTTATAAAAACTGAAAATATTAAGAAATGGTCCCAATCTACCTGCCACCTAACGTTAGTATAAACCAACCCTACACAATGTACAATAAAACCAAATAACCTATAAAACTTTAATAAAATTGGCCTATCTAACCTGGTTGGCTGTCTTGTCACATTTCAATAGTATGGCTCATATAAACCTTACTTTCAATAAAGATTAGGGGCAGCCCATATCTATGCACAAGACTTATTTTAACCTGTTAACAAGCACCATCAAGAAATATTTGTCAGCTCCTACTAATTGCAAATGAAAGATGATACTTAGTAAGTTTTGCACAATAAGTATTATACCGAAAGTATTGGCAGTAACAGATAAGAGTCCATATTGCCTACCTGAATCATCCTCCTGTTTTGGGAGAAACAGCGAAGGTACAGCATCAGCCTTCAGTGATCTCGTTGCCTGTGGAGACTTGTTCAGGAGCTTCCTCTTGATGCTGTAATTCTGTTTGTAATCTGCTGCCTTAAAATGACGGGAGCAAACTCTGGCAGTCTCTGAGTTTAGTTTATCTGCCCGATAGCATGAATTATCCCACTGTTTTAACACTGATTTTGTCCTTGGAAATCGATAAAAATGGCAATTTTCTTGTTTCTTGCTCCTGTTATTGCTATTGCACCCGTAAACAGCACACCTTGTCATTGTTCTTATAGAGAAAAAAGCTGGAGTCACTGAGATACAAGCAAAGCCAAGGCAAAACTCCTCTGTGCGTCCGTGTTTGGGTCTCCAGTGACGTCACGGCTGTATGGCGCGGTGCATTGTGGGTAAAACAAGTGCTCAGTGAACTATCCTTACTGTCTCTCATCCTTGCTTCCTCCCACCCAACGCCACTCTCACTCCATCCTTCCACCTCACTCTCGTACACACTCTTAAACAACCTCTTACTCCTCATACACTCAAAATGCCCGAACCACCTTGCTTTGTTTCTGGTTGAGTCGAGTGCCAGAATTGGGGAGTAGTTGAGTGAGTGAGGCACTGTGAGCAGCAGTGGAGAGAGTTTGTGAGGGGGAGCACAGCAAAGTGGAGTAAGTTCTTGCCTCCACATGTAATGGACTCTCAAAAATGCTCCGCCTCAGAGTTGCAGTGCCACTAACGCCTCTGTCACCACCAGAGACTTGGATGACCCTGATGAACCTACTGTAGTAGGAGCCAATGATAAGGTAAACTTGGTTACAATATGGAGTCTGATGGGTCCAGCACCCATGCCTACATGTAGGCATATTGTTTATTGACATTTTGGACTTGGGGAAAAAATCAGAGTGTGAATACATGAACTTGCATATTGTTACGAAACCAGCTTTGACCGACAACTTTACCCATCATAAAGGTACTGTACACTCGCGCACCACAGTCTCTAGCCCACCTGAGTTTGGGCCGGAGATATGGCTTGGATCCTTTCTGGACGACAGCCCACTCAACGATTAAGATGCCACACAAGCACGAACATACGTTTCGAACCGATAGAAGCTTGACTCCCTGTTTGACAAGCATAATTAATTGTTTTTTAAGGCTACGCAATCATATTTTGGCTGTGTGAATGGCATTTATGTATATAATTATTGCAATATACTATCCCCATAATTTATAATGAACTAGCACACGAAAGAATATTGCCAGAGGATTCAAGAAATCACTAACTAAACAACACACTTCAAATCAGCAAGTGAACTCAGAGGTTTATTCGGCGCACGCGAGCGTGTGTCTATATTGAGAGAGAGAGAGAGAATCATCAGACACTATCTGTTCACCTATGTGGCCGTCTAAGCACAGTGGCTAAAAATAATGATGGTTCCACCGCAACATAATGACCAATAATGTAAGGATGACCAAACACAATTTAAAACATACCGTATACAGTATATGGCTATAACAAACAACAATTTCCTACACATTAATCAACTGACATTTTATACGTTCTCAATATTATCTTACAATAATTCCATCTTTTCATACGGAGAGGAGACAAACTGCTGGTGTTTCGGGGTCACACACGCAATATTCTTCATGTTCATTTTCATGTTAATTTCACCTTACTTTTGTTAATTTTAATCAGCCAAAGCATGGATACATAGGGGACTGTAATTACTGCATATTGATATAATTTTTTTATTTAATGTGAAGTAATAAATAATATCTGAACAGCAACGCCATTTTAATCAGATCACACACGGCAGAATGACTGAAAGAATGAAGAATGAGTTTGAGGAAAACACTGAGCTTCAGAACGAGTCACTATCATCAAAATAAACTTTCAAAAAAAAAAAAAAAAAAAATCGTTCTAGATAATTTAACAAAATATATAAGATTAATCACGTTAAGGAAACAATTTCTGAGGAAGAATCTTGATGTTACAGTAGGCTACACACACACACACACACTGAATACCTGTCACCTGTGTGTTCACTGGGTGGTATGGAAGTGCTTCGTTGTAATTGTAATTCTTGAAAGCTTATTGGTATATTCTTTTGCGTCCCTCTTTCACGCAAATATTTCTGGAATTAAAATGCAGTAAAGAAATATATTGATTTTTGCAGCCAAAATACTATTGTATAGTATAACCATAGAAAGAGTTGTATATAAGGTTTACATGACACAGTGAGTCAGACCCCTTTTCAATTTTTCGAAGCATTTCTGTTGGTGCGGGTCTGACCTTGTGATAGTTTTAGTGGGCTGTCGTCCAGAAAGGATCCGAGCCATATCGCCGCCCCAAACTCTGGTGGGCTAGAGATTGTGGTGCGCGAGTGTACATTATGTTAACTATATGATTACTGATTTTCATTAAATTTTGTTAGGAGGAACGCTTCCAAAGATTATCCCTATTTTTATATATACAGTATAAAGGAATGAAGTATTAGCAAATTAACAGTACTTATTTCTTCAACACTTTTGAACATAACCTTTTTCTATTTCTACATCGGCTGCAAATTCTATCATATCCTATATAATTGTGTATTTTATCCACATGTTTTGCAGAAATGATAGCTATATTAATTTACAAGGAGTTAGTAATCGATTACTTGTCTTGAAAGTAATCAGTAATCACGATTACCAATAAATCAGTGAAACGCCCACCACTACCACACAGACAATGGCGGCCTGGAAGGTAGGCAGCCGACGCCATTAACAATAATACACTCACAAATTGCAACTATGGCCGTATTCAAGAACATCCGTGGTGTACACGATGGTGTGGTACTGTATGACGGCTCTGTTGTTTGTCTATGGAGCCATCGTACTGGTACCACACCATCGTATACACCACGAACGTTCTTGAATAGCATTATGAACAGACGACTTACCTCTCTGGCTCTCTGAGTCTCTATAGTAAATACTAAATACAATACCTTAGATTCTCAAAAAGTTTACCTTAGATTATCAAAAGTTTACCTTAGATTTTCCCAAATTTAATGGGTTATTTGCCTATTTTCCTTATTTATAGGTGTATATAAATTGAGCCCTTGACACAAGATATATATTTTTATGTAATTTTACTAATTTATGAAAGGCATCATCCATATGAAAGCATAAATGTTCTTTTACGACAACGGAAGGATTCATGGAAATTATCTTAGATAGTCAAAATATTACCATAAACAACCACAAAAATACACTAATCTGGGGTAATTACCTTAAGAATGAGAACACTGGTAACGCTCCTCACCTCCCACCTGGGGGGGTGAGTGAATCTGTGACGTCAGCAAAAGGGCAAACTCACGGTCAAGAAGGGGCTATGAAGTATGAAGCCTATGATGCTGTCAGTTGACTTTTGGCTGTCCACCAGTGTTGGTCTCCCGCTCTGTTTTCAAATGGATGTAGGGCGGTATTTCAAAATAATTAATAGGAATTATTGCCATGTGACTCTGTTCCCATGGGATAATTATCAGATTTTCATTTACTCTCTTCTCACTACACACACACATTCACTCTCTCTGCACACCGACACACACATACTTTCTCTCTCTACCTATATATACACACACATACACACACTCTCTCTCTACACAAACCCACACACACACATACATACTCTCTCTCTCTCTCTCGTGTCATTCTGCCTGTTTGATTCTCTTCTATTACTATTCTTACTTTTATCATTAATAGTATTAATATTAAGACATTTGTTAATACGCATATGACTTATATTGTTATAGTGTGTCTGTATGAATTGTTTATATAATGTTTATGTGTCACTTTCTTCTAATGCCTCTCTCTCTCTCTCTCTCTCTCTCTCTCTCTCTCCGAATTCCAGATATAAAATATAATTCTCTCTCTCAACAGCAGACTTCTTGGCAAATCTTTTTGTTCACCTTCCAATGTCTCCTTCAATCTCTCGTTTTCTTTGGATGGCCAGTGACGCGATGCAAAGGACAGTAAGCTCCTCCCCCTGAAATTGATACCTGTAGTGGGGATATTATTGTCCTGACCTGGTATATCTCTTGGCCTTGATACTGCCAGTGTCAGTTTAAACTTTGGCGTAATAATGACGTCAGCATGCAGGGCTTCCATGAGCTCAGAAAATATTACCCTAGAATCGAGCCAGTTTTACCCTAAAATACTAAGTATTTCCCTAAAAAGTCGGCAACATCGTAACGTAGAATAATTTAATGCATTATTACATATAGTCATTTAGAATCATATAATTATAAGACAAACTAAAACAGATTACATATGTTATGATCTCCATGTTCTGTAGTGAAAGAAAAGAAACTTACTATACCTGGGTTATGCCCCGATATACTGGATTAAGGATAACTGCATGGCAATTAATGTAATCATGTAACCTCAGTATTAATTAACTTCCGACTTTTTTGTTCATGTCTACAATAGCTTTATGTACTATTCCTTATTTTCGATAGATTTTGACATGTTTATGAAAGATGTTTTGCCTAAATTAATTAATTACCCTACAATTACCGCAAATTAGGCATTACACTAAACACTACCCGAAAGAGGGTCTGATTACCCTAGTTTAAGGTATTTTACCTTAAATTGGAAGCTCTGTTAGTACTTGTCTCAGCATAGAGGTATAATATAAAGGAGGCGGCATGACGTCACAAAGGTGAAGCCAACTCGCTATTGGTCGGCTGTCCTCCCTACCCCCCATTGACTCAAAACAAACCTCAGCTGATCACGTCGGACCATCAACTTCACCAACATTCTTTGCCATTTTTTGTAATAATGCTGGCGTGTTCAGCATATGGGTGTACCCAGAGAGACAGGAGTCTTTCTTCTACATTTCATAGGTATGTTAAGAAAGTCATACAGAAAAATATACGACAGAAATGGACAAATCAACGAAGTGAAATTCATCACCTGCCTCCCACACCGTGACACCCATGTCCTGTAGAATATTGATACTGTACACACAAAAACTGCAAAGCTAAGGCTATTATAGTGTTGTGATATTAACTGTTAATGTATAACCTCACGTATATATGACATTGACAGGGTTATAAAAGATAAACTGGCTCCATGGGGTGACCTACTTGTGCCCAACTTAGGGTTGGCCTGTAGGATAACTCGAATGTTGAGAGATTGTATTATGAATTTTTTAGCATATTTCATAATGTTTTAAAGATATTTAATTTATAATTGTGTTTACTACGTAGACTATTTGGTTGTTGAGAATTTAGGTCTAAGTTATAGTACCGTAGTCTAAGTTAAGCCACTGTGCCAAAAGAGTTTTTATAATTGTAAAATTACGGCCTGGGACTGAAGATTAAAATAATGTTTTTTTGTGAATCAGAGTGAACTGGAACTGAGTAAGTGATGACACACTTTATGCAGTAACATCCAGCCATCATGGTAAGATTCCATGTGGTTTATAAGTGGTAAAATGTGTTTGATACAAGACACTACACCTGAGTGTGAACTCTATTACATGACAGTTCTGGGTGTTACACTACACATCTCTTCACCATAATATACACATCTTCACTACACATCACATATCTGCAGTAACATATACACATCTTCACTACCCTATACACATCTTCAGTACACTATACACATCTTCACTACACACACATCTCCATAACACACCACACCTTCACTACACATCACACATCTTCACTACACTATACACATCACACATCTTCACTTCACTATGTAAATCTTCACTACCCTATACATATCTTCACTACATAATACACATCTTCACTACATTATGTAGGCTACATTTTCACTGCACATCACATTTCACAGCACACCACACATCTTCACTACACTATACACATCTTCACTTCACTATACACATCTTACTGTATATAATCTTATTTATATACTGTACTTAAAGAGTGACATAAGGCCTTCCAGAGTCTCATACGAGAACTCTTTATATAATTAATTTTATTTGCACTTGTACAGTTGCCCACACATGAAACTGGTATGGCTCGTTACTTGTGAGGTGGCTACAACGAAAGGAAATTTAAGTGAAAAAAGATGTAGTTTGTTGACAGGCAGACAGTAAAATAGTATTACTATCTGCTTGTCAACAAACTATAACTTTTGCTCACTTTCTATCACGTTGTAGGTATCTCGCAAGTAGCGAGGCGTACCAGTTTCATGTGTGGGCAACTGTACTTGTTCTTATTTCTCTGTAACCTTATAATACTGTCTGTGGGTTGGTGTGTAAGCTATGACCTTCTCTTTTACTATACTTTTTGCATAAAATAAACTATTCATTCATTAATTCATTCATTCTTTCATTCATACTCCTAGGAAAAGTTTGCGAGAAGAGGTAATGCTCTAGGAAACAGCGGTATTTAATGGGTCTAAGTACTTTTGATAATATACAGAATTGGATAATTTTATGCAGTTATCATATATGGAACAAATTCAAGTCTCTTTCTGGCTCTAATTATAGTTAATATGAGAAAATAAGAGCATAATTATAGTGGGTTTATAGCGGCCGGGGCAATGTTTTGAGTCAATGGGGGGTAGGGTAATAGGCTCCGCCCCTGGCTTCACTTTGGGTGTACAGGACGAGCGGATCATGCCGCCTCCTCTATATTATACCTCCATGTGTCTCAGTCACAATAAGTCGGAGATTCCACAGACCAAATATTTTTCGCCATAAATCCCTATCTCATATTACCCTAAGTTACCCTATAGATCCGTCTGTACTCAGAAACATTGAATATTTTCTCTTACACTCATTGTTTCATCGACTAATTGAATAATTTGCAGACAGCTTGAGGAACTTAAACAACAACAACTATCGTGCAGATAATATAGAATTCTTTGCAACTATTCAATAACCTTACATTTGTTTATGCATACAATCTAGGTGCCCTGGCACAAGTGTTTTCGCTTCAGTACAAAACGTGGCTTTTTTTGACGTTGTTCCTAGGTATCAATAGGTGTTGTTTCCCAACCAGCTAGAACAGGTGAAGGGAGTGTATACAGATATGTACATTTGGTAAATGTGTAGTAAATGTTGTGTAGTGAATCCGGTAGATAGCTAGGTATGTACGAGAGTGTAGTGGACCCAAGCAGTAGGTTTGCCATATGTTGCTATGTCTCGTTTCATACCTACCCCACCAGGGCTCCCACTTTTTGGGGAAATTACACTAGATTGGGAAATTTCATCACTTTTAGTGACAAAACTAGGGAAATGGGCAAATTTAGGGAAATCTAGGGAAATCTGGGTTCCATATTTCAGTTTTAATTAGCCTTTCTGTGATAATAAGAATAAGAGTTATAGGTGATGTAGACATAAGAGGAAAAACTCTACAAAATAGTCTCCACTTACCAAAGGATATACATTTGTACACCAATTCTGTGAAGGAGGAAACTATTTATTTTTCTCCCTTACCAAAGATTGTACAGTAACTTTAATTACACTTGTACACCCATTCTGTGATGGATGAAAGTCAGTAGTTATTATTTTCCCTTACCAAAGCATATACAGTAGTACAATAATTTTGTGATAGATAAAGACCATTATATTATATTATATGATAATCTATTGGAAAATTGAAATAAAAATGTATTTTGAAGCAAACTTTCATTTATTTCACTGATCCTAGGTGATTTCATTATAAAATTCTATACTTCTAACACATTTCATGGTAATTAGTAGTAGAAATAATAAATAAATTGAGGTGGTACACATTGAATTAAGACAATGTTCTATATTTTTTGGGAAATTGTGACCAATCTAGGGAAATTTTGACATCTGTCTGGGGAAATCCTGGAAAGGCAAAGTGGGAGCCCTGTACCCCACCCAGCTAAGCCACCCACTCCAGGACTGACCAGTCACCAGACTATAAGTATAACACTGGCCTCTCAGTGACCCAGCAGCTGGCAGAGTGAACTCTAGCTTCCCCACTCTGCTCTGCCTCGCCTGACTCCTACCGCCTCTACACCACAACGCTGTGCTTCGGTCCACTCCACATCCCTCTTATACTATTGAATAAAATCATGCCTAGTATTGGTAGTCTACTATAACACCCTTGGGTATTAACGATCCCCTGACGTTACAAGAGTATATATAGAGAGAGAGGGTAAATAGCAATATAGTAGGCTATAGTAGGATAGCCCTAAGTAAGGATGGAAGGCGCTAAAGGGTGGATAGCGGCAGGATTCATAGAATACTCTATGAATCCTGGATAGCAGTAGACACACGTGGAGGCTGAAGTCACCTGACCGAATATAAGCGGCAGGCTTTGACGGTACGCAGAATGAGAGGAAAAAGCATATTTAAGCAAGGTAGTGCATGCCCAGGTAGGCTAGTGCGACGGAGATTAGTTGTGATTGGCTGGCAGCCATACGGAGGTGGAGTTTAATAAGATAGAAAATGTATAGGATGGGTAGAAGCCAGAGTAAAGGGTTGGATTCACTACAGGGTACTGGTTGTTCCCTTATCATAATAGTATAGCGACGTTGTCACCTGTCAAGGAGTGCCACAGGCATAATACAGCTTCATTTATTCTTCCCTATTCTGAAACATGAAAAAAATACCGAAATCGCAGAGCTTTGTTGATAATGGTGCTACAAAACTTGTAGGTTTTTGTTGAGTGGCGGGTTTTCTTCTAAGGTTGCAGAGGAATAGTTTAACCACAAAGAACCCAAGTCGGGTCTTCTCATTTAGGTTTTTGTCGTAAGATTTTATTGTTAGAGATAATCTTAAATAATGTTGGCAATATTTTTTTTTATGATAATCCCAACTCTAGTGAACTGTTTGTTCACGGTACTTTGACAAGGTTAGGTCCCGGTAGTCTGTGTTACGTCGTGATGTAACACCACTATTAAATAGGGGTAGTCAAGATGTTAGTGAAGATGTTCTATTCACTTGGGGTAATGGCAAGTCAAGTAGTCTCTCTCTTTTATTACATTACAGGGTTATTACATGACTAAACAAATAATAAAAATAAAGTCATTGCTTCCTTCAGGTTGCATATTGCATATGAAGCTTTATAGTTAACCTGGAAAGCCAAACTAACATACAATCATGTAACATCTGCCACTGTTAGATTCCGGTAATCTGCCTAAATCAAGTCCCGATTGCATAATCACTAAAATGCTCTGCACTCCCTCACCAATTTG
Organism: Petrolisthes cinctipes; assembly: GCA_033782935.1. NCBI lineage: Eukaryota > Metazoa > Arthropoda > Malacostraca > Decapoda > Porcellanidae > Petrolisthes > Petrolisthes cinctipes. The sequence goes on from JAWQEG010000072.1 coordinate 106,420, forward strand.
GAGAACGAGTGGCCGAGCAGAATTTTAAGGAGTAACCGGCTCAAACTTCACAACTCTCGTACACCGCACCATATGGTCGGCGCGTGTTTATATATCTATTGATCGTGTATATGTTTTTTTTTTATAATATATATATATACCATATGGAGCGGTATATGCGAGTTGTGTACTTGAGCCAGTTACCCCTTAATTAAAATTCGACTCGGGACACTTGTTAAAAAAATTGGTGTGGGAGTAGAGTACAGTTGGTGAATTTGTCTAGGTAGTCTGCCAAAGCGAGGTTTGGTTAGGTCAGGTATTGCCATTTCAAAAACTTGGCTCGGGTTTTGTGTAAAAAAAAAAAAAAAAAAAATATATAGCAAAAATTGGAAAACCCGAGCCAAAATTCGGCTATATTTGGCTCGGGGTTTCCAATTTAACAGTTTCTTTCATTTCACATTTCTTGAATAGTTCTTTAGTCACTCAATAAGCTTTCCCCCAATCAAAACCCTGATATCCCAAGCTCTCCCCCAAGACTGTTGAAGAAAGTTTAATGTGTACAGCTGGACAGAAAAACAGAGACAAAATCAATCATTTATAGATTAAGTTAAATTTTTAGTGTAAAGTTCTGACATATTTTTTGGCGGTGAATGACACATTGTAGGGTTCTTGAACCAACTACTAATATGAGTGTGGTGGCTAGGTGTGGTGGAGGTGTGGAGAAGGTGGCACAGTTCACAAAAGCTTCCCCTCACAGATGCCGTAAAGTAACCTCGCCATAAGTGATATCTGAAATTATGAAATACAGTAATGAGAAAACTGATTTATAGTGTATGAATTTATATCAGCATTGTTGAAACAGAAACATATTACAAATACAGCTGTCTCATTCTCTGGTAAAGGTTGTTAATGTACTTAAATATTCATATACATATTAATTAGTTCATTACCATCATGATATTAGAGTAAAAGTGAGGCTAATGGGTATGACTAAATCCATCTCTTATAATGTAGTTGAGAATTCTATGACAATGTATCTATAAGTAGTGGATGTAGCACATACAGTTGTTTGTGTTTAATGTATCTTAAGCCATGACTGGATTAAGTGGGAAATTTTGTGTTGGTAAATCTGGAGCAACTGAATCCTCCAAACTATTCCAAGCAACAGAATACACCATTATTTTTGCTCTTCTGGTCCTGTTTCCTGACATACTTTGGAGGAATCAAGGCACTCCAATATAAGAAAAAAGAATTACCCCCTTAAAGAGTGAGGCAAGGGTAGCCCTAAATCACATAAGTTACAGACGATTGTGTAATTTGCTGATACTGTATATTAAAATAGGTATAGGAAGGCTTTGAATCATTAAAACATCACTATTGTCATATAAGAGTTGTGTTGTAACATTAACTCAACTTACTGCATGTACAAGATAAATATTATGTATTCTGTGTGGTAACACATACTACTATAAGCAAAGACTTTAAATGCTGAGGAACAAAGTTAATATTAGTCCTAGTAGTCATACCTGCCATATTCAACAGGGTCATTATGGAGTCGTGTGAGGAGGGCTGCCAGGTCACGTGGATGGTAGTGGTGGGCATTAATGTAGGAATGTGGAGGCAGATATTTAGTGTAATCTGCACCTGTAGCATAGTGTAGTTTAGTGATGGTAATCATAATATACTGTAGGTAAAATCACTTATTAATGTAAGAATGTGGAGGCAGATATTTACTGTAATCTGCACCTGTAAGACGTGTAATCTGCACATGCACTTGCATCTGCATCTGCACCTGTAGCATAGTGTAGTTTAGTGATGGTAATCATAGTACAGTATATGGTAGGCAAAATCACTTATTTAAAAAGAGAAAATAAAACAGGTCAGATAAACACAGAGTAACGTGTGTAATAAATTTCAAAGTAAACCTCTACCCTCTAATTAGTGATAGTGGTATAATTTTAAGTACCTGGATTTGCAATCAGAGTATCTGGGTTTGATTCCCAGGTGGAGTTCTCTGAAGCTCTTATTACTAAAATACTTTTTTCAAGCAAAAGGCTCTTCATCACTCAGTTTGTATTATTCTGCAATACAAATTGCATGAAGAAAATCCTTTTCCTCAAAGAAATTTAATAATACGACCCTTAAGATACATAACAGGGAAGTGCACATCAAAACATAGAATACAGTATAATTATGTATAAACAAAAGTATAAAGTGCTTTCAGCCTCTTGAAATTCAATATACAATTAGTTCATTGTTGTATTCAAACCATGATAATATGTGTAATACAGTACCTTGGTAAAGTGATGGAATATATAGACTTAAACGTTTCCCCAGTACTACACCTAACCTTTTCAGTGTGATGATAGCATAAAACTTTACTGTGGCTGTGACACAACTTGGTGCAGTGGAAACACTTTTACTTCACTTATAATATCAAGGTTGCTTAACATTAACCTTATGTGAACAAGTGCCCTCTTATATTCTCAGTATGGCTATATTATACCGTGTATAATCTAACTCAGTGAAAGTTATTTATATTATTAACCTGGCTAATGTCCTGTAATTTGATCATCATATCCATGAGCTTAATATTTTCAATTACTTCTGAATTCTGTATAGAAGAATAATGATTATGCCAAAGAAGACATGTACCAATTATACTACATACAGTATTTATTCTCAGAATTGTTCAATATCTCTTCATCACATGTAATCCTATATATACATTACACATGGGAAATGGGTTAGTTAGACCAAACTGCTATGAGTAAGCCTTATTTTACAGCCATAACTCTAGCTCAGTAGTTCTGCCTGGGAACCTAATCTCAATCATCTCTTAAAGAAACTGCTGAGTGGCGTGGGAGATACGGTGTTGGGTCAGAGGGTTATCAAGGAAGTTGTTCACTTCCGATAAGCTTAGCCTCCTATCAGATAACAGGAGTATAGTAGACACTGACTATTATCCACACTGAATTACCACCACTACCCATCTTCCCTGAACACTGACTTAATACTACCCACAACTATTTATATCTCTGAACAGACTTACTATTACCCACACTGACATAACCACTATTTATATCCTTGAATACTGACTTACTATTACTCACACTGACTTACCACCACTAATTATATCCCTGAACACTGACCCATTACAACTCATCTCTTTAACATTTACTCAACACTCCATTATATGGCCACTGTCAACTTTCAATGAATTTATATGTGCAACAACTTGACAGAATTGTTGAGAAACAACACAACATGAGGTGGAGTCTGATGTCTTTGAAAAGAGGTAGCCTACAAGTAAAATGTCAATATAGGCTCTTCCTCGTTGTAATTAACCACTGTCCACACTCACTCATCTTAACCCACATCCCCTATATTTGACTCACCAATAGCCACACTAACCTATCACTATATCCACATAGAGTTACCTCCACTAACCACAATGGCTACCACTCTTGACAAACTCACCACCACTACCTACCTCCATACACCACAGGTACAAGGTTGTACTGGAGAGGATTGTAGAGTTTTTCAGTGATGTAGTCCTCACACAGACTGTTCTCCATAGACAGGTAGAAGGAGTAGTTGGTGCTTAGTTCATGCCGCCAGCAGGGCTTCTTCAGTGGTCCTGTTGGCCGACACACTTGCGTACCACATCGCCCATACCTCCAGGGGTAACGGTTACAACTTTCAACCTTTCCAGATTACATTATAATATGTTATCATTATCATAGTTTATAGTCACATTATATTATCGGGAGGGCGTAACCGTAGCCGAGACTCAACCAATAGGCGAGCCCACACTTTAAAGCGAGTTGCCAAACGGCATTTTGATGGCGATTTCTAGGCTGGAAAAAATGTCCTATGTCGGGCAAAGCTATATTGGGCTTCCTATTGTGGAACGACTTATTATAACTTATTCAATATTTTTTACATATTTTTAACTTATCTTGGACTTATTTTCATACGAATACAGCCATGAATAAAAATATATCTCCTATTATTTCAGAAGAGGCTTTTTAGTCCGCTTATACGCAAATATAACAAAATTAGAATGATATACAAACTTATACAGGCCTTTTATAATTATATTTTACATTTTACGTCGTCAATGATAGTAACAGTACTAAATCACAATAAGATGTTGATAATATATTGGTGTCTCCGTACGATACGTTCTCTGCTGCTGCAGCAACCAGTGTGCGATCCCCGCAGTATCCACACATTCAGTTAGCTTGCTTTCACCTCTTCATGCGTCTGGCAGCGCAAGGTATGCATATTTCTAATGCTAATAAATGTGAACATATGGCATTTCAACATTTTCCGCTTCATGGTATGGGTCATGCTAAATACAATTGTTAATATTTGTAGGCTGTTATACTCATGCAGTTCATGAAAGCCGCATAATGCACACATTTCGACTTTTACTATTTACTAATTTATATGAAAAATATAGTATATTCAGCATATATTATGCGAAAACACAAAAGTATGTATTTTTTTATACATCTAAGTAAAAGGTCGTGAACTAGAACGCTCATTTTCTAGTGTAAAATAAGGTATGAAATTTAACTGAGTTACCCATGTCCAGCACTTAAAATGTCGCAGATAAAAAATAGACCACCATCTGGCAACATCACTCAAAGTGTGGGCTCGCCTATTGGCGTATGCACGAGGTACACCCTAGCCTAACCAAACCATGAATTATTGAAATCAGACTAACCAACCTGATCTACCCTAACCTAACCTAGACCAGGATTTCCTTGGGGCCTAACCTTGGCATTCTTCGGGCCTAACATTGGCATTCTTCGGGCTTAACATTGGCACCCTTCAGGCCTAATCTAACCTACAAGTCTGTGTGAAAATAATAAAAAATAGTTTGTGTAAAATTATAAGCACACGACCAATGCCACTCCGAATATCTGTGCTCTGGGAATTTTAAACCCACTTAATGAATGGAGAGTACTGCGTAGTCGCCAGTTAGCTGAGCCACAGATGCGGCCAGGCTCTTTCATATTTTCACCTGGTCATATCATTATTGGCTAAAAATCCGTACGTGTGTTGGTGTCCTTTTAACACTTTACAGATAATACAATAGTGACAATTTACCTGCCAAAAGAAGACTTACATTCCCACTGGCATATACTTTTGCAGTTCCTTCACATAGGCTTCCCTCCTTGACCGTGTTGAGCAATGGCTAGACATCCAAGCCACTATCTTAGGTCTCTTGACGAAGGTAGACCAGGAAGGACCCATCACATCCTCTAGTGTCCGTCCAGCTTTCAGATCTTTCATGTAGCTTTTTAATGTCTTTTCATGTTGTGACATTAAGTTGGGCCTCAGTGGTCTGCAATTACCACACTCTTCTGTTAATACAACTTCATCCCTGACAAAATATTGTAACCAGACATGAATTCTCCTCTAGGCATGTTGGTTGTTGAAATCTGTATAGTATAGGATATAATATAATTTAAAATAATTTGAATATAGTACATAAATATTAACAACAAAATATATAAGAAGCTAAAAGCTATTTAAAATACAATAAATATAATTAAAACAAAAATATGTACTGTATAGTACACCCGTAGATGGTGAGTCAGCTGAGAATTCAAAACATGGTAATTCCATTGTTGTCGGCTACGATCGTGTGCTTGCTGGACAGTTCGCTGTTATTTTTGGCATTATTCCTCCCCATTCAGAGGTAGGATGTGGGAGGGAGCCAAAGCCAGGCCCGTCTGGTTGGCTATCCTGTGTGTGTGTGTGTGCTTTACTTACGCCAAACAATGACGTATAAATACAGTGGTTTTGAGACAGTCTGATAGATCAGATAAAAGTGAATGTTGAATGCCAGTATTCAGTATTTACACACCATTAAACTTAAGCCAACACCGGGGTCTGGATTCACTAAACACTCCCTTAAGTGCTCCCATAAGGGAGTGGCGCTGAGGCTCCCTTACGATAACGGCAGCACGCCGCTTAAGGTCTATTCACTAAACAATCGTAAGGGAGCGAGAAGTTATCCTCACCGTGAGTCGTAGTTCATATTTTGACGGTAGATGGCTCTACTTTATTTTATCTTGTCGTCTGCTAACCAATCACGAAGTCGGTAACAAAAGAGTCCAACCAATCAGACGCAAAAATCTCCCATCAGCTGATATTATTATTTTGTAAACAGTGAAGGAGAATGCTCTACAAAGCATTATATTTGCACTTAATTCTGCAGCGGAGTACAGCCGTAATACAGAAAAAATGTCTAATCAACTGTTTTCTTTCCCTCATTAATTCTCTTTTAGTCCAGCAATGCCTTTTTTTCATACATTACACAGTATATATTCCATTTACTACAGAGAAATCCTTTTTTAGAGAAAGAGCCTCTGTTGTAGCTGTTTATTTGGGGAAAATATTTGGAATATACTGTACGAGTTTTGAATAGGGTGAATAGGACTGTGGGTTTTAAAGTAATCTGTGAAAACTTTGCAAAATATCAAAAGTAGCCTATCTTTATGTTACTAATAAGCAATGAAGTTTATGGGGACTTCACTCGGACACACTACTGACGACTGTGGGGTAAAGTAGCAAAGTTAACTTGCATCAGTTGAATATATATGGTAATTTAATGTGTAAGTATGAAATATCAACAATTCCTTCATGGTGGTAGAGTATACAGTGTGACATAATATATGTTACGATATATAGCAGTAATGATCATCAACATTAACCATATGCTTCCTAGAAACATAGGTATTATTGTATTTAGTCCACAATTCTTGACGAACTCCTTTTAGCTCATGTGATGGGTGTTAATTAAGTCTCCATTCTCAAATATCTGTCTAAGGTGAAAGTTATTCCAGATAAATGCATCATGAGTGCTGCCAGGGTATTTTGCACACACATTAGTTATGTAGGCTACTATACTCTGTCCAGCCTAAGGTGGCGGAGAAGCCCTGCCTCTCTGGGACATTCCTGGATGTATCTGATTGGCAGATGATGGAAAGGGGACGGTTAGAGTCCTTTTGGTCACACCATGGGTCACACACATACACACACACACAAACACATACGTCGCATAGCTGTGCGTTAATCTCAGTGACCTGACCTTCCTTCTTCCCTCCACATCTCTCTCTCTCTCGTGTTCATGATTCATCCACAACCTTTCCTTTTCTATATTCTATAATCTATTGATATTTTATCCCACATAAAAATATAATCTAATGATATTTTATCCCCCATATCATATACATAGATATATTTAGATTAATGGCATTATATAATTTTTTTTTTAATTCCATTTATTCATTCTCTCATTAACAGTAGCATGCATCATAAGTTATTTCACTTTCTTTATTCCTCATTTGTTACCTTCATCTCAGGTTCGCTCTCTTACTGCCTTAGGCCATATTCTAATCTCAGGTCCCTACAGGCGCCTGTCAACTTCCTATGTCGGTTTGTTAATACACACACACGCACACACACACCACTCCTTGCCCAGTCCTGCTGCTTTGTTTGGCCATGGTTTTGAAATATATTAACCTTTTTGTGTAAGTAGTGAAAATGTGTGTGCGTTTTTTTTTATATTTTCGTTGCATAAAAACACACTCCCTTGTGCTTCCGAAAAATAGGTGAAATTAAATTTATAAAAAATGGTACTAAATGGATGAAGAAGCCTTGAAGTATGCTTTCGAACACGGGAAGTCACAAGGGTTACCCAGAGGTCCTCCAGTTGACATGTTTTCCTCTCACTGTCGCTCACTTTTTACTACACACTCTATGTTCTAATCAAGATATTACGAGGTCCAAGTAAATTGTCACTTTGAATTTTGACTGTAAGGCTCACACATATAATTTACAATAATGAGTGAGTAATAACAGGCATGAATAATGCTTAATTAGCAGAAATATTCATGAAAAAAGGAAGCACTTCTATTTTTCTCGGTGTGCTGAACACCTCTAGCCAATCAGGGAAGCGAAAAAGTACTTGACCAGCCTACCGCACCTGTAGGGCAGGGCTTCTCCGCCACCTTAGGCTGGACAGAGTATAGTACTCTGATCACTGTTGGCAATAACTTGGATGTTGATAGAGTGATACTGTTTCCTGTTCACATACAAATGTTCACTTTCCCTGGGTGGTTTAATTGGAACATGTGTGCAATCAATTGTTCCAATTACATTAGGAAAACCTCTTAGCCTATGAAATATATGCTTATTGTCTGTTGTGGCAGCTATTCCTCTAGGCATTTTTATTTCCAGTCTTGCTTTTCTGTAGAGGGCTTCTGTCACGTTATTTATTACTCTAGACACACTAGACCAACAACACTCTGAAAGCCATCACTTGCATAAATTCTTAAGGCAATTAAAACCAATATATGAGTGGGGATAGCATGAGATCGCCTGGTAACTCTTCCAATTTCTGAAGCTCATCACATAATCTCAATATTTCCACTCGAGGAAAACGATAATACAATATTTGGTGATTATCATCAACATGGAGTTGCAATGCAAGTTCCTGATCAACAGCAACAACGAGTTCCATGGTGACATGTCTGTAAAGTACGCCTGGCAGCTCCGTTTTTCTTCGTTTGTCAGACATTTCACTCCCTTATCTCGCGTAAGGGTGCCTCCTCGCTCCCTTAGGTAATACCGTACGATAGTTTAGGTTAAGACTCCCTTAACTCGTTAGTGAATAGCTCTCTCACCCGCTAAGGTCTCGTAACTGCGTTAGTGAATCCGGGCCCTGGACTGAATGAGTCATGATAGGTATAATAGTTACTAAGCATAATTTGCAGTCTGAGCCAACTATATGTTAAGAACTTTACTTACACTATATATAGATGATGGTGTAGAACTGTAATATTTGGCATGACGTCACAAAAGTGAAGCCAACTGGCTATTGGTCGGCTGTCTCCCCTCCCCCCATTGACTCAAAACAAACCTCAGCTGATCACGTCGGACCATCAACTTCACCAAGTACTTGCAACATTCTTTGCCATTTTTTTTAACAATGCCGGCGTGTTCAGCATATGGGTGTACTCAGAGAGACAAGAGTCCTTCTACTACTTGTCATAGGTATGTTAAGAAAGTCATACAGAAAAATATACGACAGAAATGGACAAATCGACGAAGTGAAATTCATCACCTGCCTCACACTCTGACACCCATGTCCTGTAGAATATTGATACTGTACACATAAAAACTGCAAAGCTAATGCTATTATAGTGTTGTGATATTAACTGTTAATGTATAACCTCACGTATATATGGCATTGACTGGGATATAAAAGATAAACTGGCTCCATTACATGGGGTGACCTACTTGTGCTCAACTTAGGGTTGGCCTGTAGGATAACTCGAGTGTTGAGAGATTGTATTATGAATGTTTTAGCATATTTCATAATGTTTCAAAGATATTTAATTTATAATTGTGTTTACTATGTAGCCTATTTGTTTGTTGAAGATTTAGGTCTAAGTTAGTACCGTAGTCCAAGTTAATCCAATGTGCCAAAAGAGTTTTTATAATTGTGAAGTTACCTCCTGGGACTGATGAGTAAATTTAATGTATTTGTGTGAATCAGAGTGAACTGGAACTGAGTGAGTGAAGACACACTTTATGCAGAAACATCCAGCCATCATGGTAAGATTCCATGTGGCTTATAAGTGGTAAAATGTGTTTGATACAAGACAACACACCTGAGTTTGAACTCTATTACACATGACAGTTCTGGGTGTTACACTACACATCTCTTCACCATAATATACACATCTTCACTACACATCACATATCTCCAGTACCCTATACACATCTTCACTACCCTATACACATCTTCATTACCCTATATACATTATCACAACACACCACACCTTCACTACACATCACATATCTTCACTACATTTTACACATCTTCACTACACTATATACATTTTCACTGCACATCACACATCTTCACAGCACACCACACATCTTCACTACACTATACATCACACATCTTCACTACACTATGTACATATTCACTGCACATCACACATCTTCACAGCACACCACACATCTTCACTACACTATACACATTTTCACTTCACTATACACATCTTACTGTATATAATCTTATTTATATACTGTACTTAAAGAGTGACGTTAGGCCTTCCTGAGTTTCATATTAGAACTCTTTATATAATTAAATTTATTTGCATTTGTAGCCTACTTGTTCTTATTTCTCTGTAACCTTATAATACTGTCTGTGGGTTGGTGTGTAAGCTATGACCTTCACTTTTACTATACTTTTTGCATAAAATAAACTATTCATTCATTAATTCTTTAATTCATACTCCTAGGAAAAGTTTGCGAGAAGAGGTAATGCTCTAGGAAACTGCGGTATTTAATGGGTTTTAAATACTTTTAATAATACACAGAATTAGATCATTTTATGCAGTTATCATATATGGAACAAATTCAAGTATCTTTCTGGCTCTAATTATAGTGAATATGAGAAAATAAGAGCATAATTATAATGGGTTTAAAGCGGCCGGGGCCATGTTTTGAGTAATAAGCTCCGCCCCTGGCTTCACTCTGGGTGTATGGGACGAGCGGCTCATGCCGCCTCTTCTATATTATACCTCCATGCAGGGTCCAGAGAATACAGGGTCAGCTCAGGATCTGACTTAAATTTGTCATTTCCACTCATGACGTAGATGGAAGTGAAAGCGATGGGTTCATCCCAGATATGGCCATCAGTCCACTACTGACAGCCAAGCTATTCAGAGCTTCCGAGTCTCCCATTTTCTTTATTCTATGAACCGTGCCCCCATGATTACCAGACCAATGAAAACGTGAGTTGCCATTAATAAATAAATATGCAGTTCCCTACTATGACAAATAAAACAAACTACGATAAGCTTTAATTAAATTTTCTGCTTGAATTACTTATAATATGGAATGTGACATTACTGTGATTCACTATTTCGCTCAACAATTTACCAGAGAAGAATAGAATTGTAAACGATGGAATATCTTCTACCAAAGTTTGCCCTACCATCTATACTGGCTTTTCAGAAGCATCCCATAGGAAACATAAATTTCTCAGTGTATTGTTTAAGGGAAAATTAGGGTTCCCATAAATTCAGGGATACGTCATGACTTTTTTTTTTGTAAATCTTTAAAGTGACACGTGGTTTGTTCCCTGATACTTTGATGGTAAAGAATTGTTATAATTTTAACCCTTAAACATAATCTGGTTTGTTAATATTAAACGATGTTATCACAGGTTACTCGTCTGTAGTAGGTTATACAATATACATGTAATAAGAAACTCAGAGAAGAGAGTTTGAAGATCCTCTTTAAATCATTGCTGGGAGGGATGGACCCTTGGTTATTCTCCCTGTAATATAATACTGCATAATTACAGGACCGATGACAAACTACACCGTATCAGAATGGTGGGCAGCGAGATCGCAATTTTCCAAAGTAAACCTCTCTTTCGTGTGTTCCCTTTAGAAGGGCAATGATGTGGGCATTGGTTTTAGTGTATTGGCACCCAATCAGACCTGAGCCAATACGGTACTTTTTTTCTTCATCTATCACTCATTCTCTTCTATTTCTTTGGTGTTTGGTATCCTTCTTCACTCTTTCCTTCTCCCTTATGATACAAGGTCTTTCTGTTCATGATGATTGTTCATTCTTCCATTTTATAATCTAATCTTTCATATGCTACCTACAGTAGAGATTTTATTTTGCTTATGACCCTGCTCTGTATTGAATACAGTACTTGATCATAGTTAAGACATTCATATTCGTCACTAACATCCTCAAGAAAGATCAAGTATCACTATCTGAAAGTAGGATGGTGTTGAATTACAAGTCTTGTATTGTTTTAAAACTTGTTTAAACCTAAAGTGAGATTCGTAGGAATGTTGGAGTTACCTCACCTATGGTCACAAATGTATGTGTTGTGTATCATTATATACCTGTAGTGTCAGCTTAAGTATTATTAGTGTCGCCAAACCTTCTTACCTATCAGCATCCTGGCCACAACAGCTGCTTACTGTCTTATGTCATACAGTCTAAATTGATCTAGCCCAGCATTGTAAAAAATTCATTACAGGCAGTGATTTGATCTCAGATGAAAATGATATACACTCGTGCAATTATTAAATCTAAATTAAGGATCTCCATTCGGGTGTGACTTACCTGGTAGTGTCTCCCAGAGAGAGAAATTTTCCGTAAAATGCCACCACATCTGATCCCGAGTGATGTGTCATAGTCCAGTTGACGAGATGACTCGTGTTATGCCTATTTAATCCAACCATCCTCGACCTCGTTATAGGAGAGACCTGGGATTCCACTAGTACCCACACCCACCTCTGATACCAGGGACGAGGTGGGTTGGGCATTGTTTTTGGTCCAAAACTGACAATTTGAGGAAAGCACAAGAGATATATTAGATCCATTATTTATAGATTGTAACTAACTACAAATGAGTACATACTTTAGTCAGTGATTATAGTGCAATATTAAAATAAATTTTGAGTTCTACGTGTCTATATAATATGCATATACCTGGGCTTTCTGACCTATAAACCTCCCTCACATGTACCACTTTTCAGTGGACGGTGGCTGCCACTGATTCCTGGTGAGAAATGAAACTCTTGTGTTTCTATGGAAGTCCACACGTGAAAAGTTTTCCCCAATCCACTTTCGGATTATCGCTCATGTGGTAACACTGCTATAGATGATGTTTGGCAACACCGCAACTCTCGACGCCGTCACTTGTGCTTATACTTCCTAAGTTCCTAGTTGAGGTTTCCAGTCATGCTCGCGCCCCGGTTAGGTCCCGGTAGTTTGCCCCGGTTAGTTCCCCCCAGTAGGTTTCCCCGGTTAGGTCCCAGTAGTTTCCCCTAGTTAGGACCTGGTAGTTTGTCCCAGTTTTTGCTCTGGTTACTCCTGGTAGTTTCATCCAGTTAGGTAGTTTCACCCGTAAGAAAGGAGCAACACTTTGGTATATGAGGAACTTTTATTGACGACGTTCGTTATGCTTCTGTTTTTTGACCTGACAAAGCTGTAGGGAAAGGTAGTCAATAAAGGCGGCTTCTTATATGACAGAGTTGTTCCATTATTAGTGTCAAATGTTTAGTATCTATGAGAATTGGTCCTGGTAGTTTGGCCTGGTTAGGTCCCAGTAGTCTGTTTCAGTCCTGGTTAGGTTAATTCTCAAATTCCTCATCTCCTCGGGAAATGCCATCAGAACTCCAACCTGGAAGTATAAACATAGCTGATGGCAAGAGTTGTGGTGATGCCAAACATCACCCAGAGCAGAGATACCAAATGAGTGATCTGTCAAAAGTGGCTGGGAAAAATAATTAGCAGCTCTCACATGATCCATTTTTTCGTGGCTGCCAGAAACAAAATGGTGACTGGGTCCATTTACTCTCCACTGGTGATTGTTAATAAAAAACCGTTAATTTAAACAGTATGGAGAAGTGATGTTCCCATCACCCACAATTCTTGCGATGGTGTAGTCAGCCTCGTCTCCCCTAGTACCCCTACGATACTGGGGGGGATGAGGGTTAGGGATCCCACTCTCTAACAATGACCACACTAAAGGGTCAAATAGCCTCAGACCTGGGGCCGGATGCACGAAAGACTTTAGCAGCCGTTAAGTTACTCTCAGCCGCCATTTTTGCCCTTAACTCACTAAGATGGTATGCACGAAACACCTTAGCAGCAATTGTGGTGGCCATATTTTACCTTACGGCTAAGGGTAGTCGTAGTGGACGGTTGCACTGCTGACTGAACTGGATTCACGGGGCTGGGGTCCTCAGATTGATAGAATGCTTGCATTCTCTCCCAGCTTTGTGTCTCTGGTCTATTTTAATAATAATGACACTGATGAAGGCATAAAATTTTGAAGAAGATATGTTTGTATTTCGTTGTACTGGATGGAGGTATAACCCTTGGTCTCCAACCATTCTGAAATATGAGAAAAGAGCTCGTCTGGAAGGGCTGCTAAGACATGGACATCTTGGGTGCTATGGCTGCTTATTCTTTTTAGACGGAATTGTACTTCTGCTCACCAGAAGCAGGTAGGGGCGTCGATTGTAGAGAAAGGTGGGAGCTTAACCTGTGCAGCTGCAGCTGGGTGAGTGTCTGCAGGGGAGATGGGTGTTGCATTGCTGGAGGGCGTATTCACTGTGTAGAAAGGCGAGCATGCAGCTTCAACAACTCTGGGGTCACTAATGTAGCGGCTGCTAGCAAAAGTAAACTTTCTTCCTTGCCTATACCTTATGGTAGAGTCTAGTCTATTCTTCACTGTTGTCACTGGTGTTATCGTTGCTGGTGGTGTTGAAGCAGGAGCTGGTGTCAGAGTCCTCCTCAATCTTGGGGTCTTGTTGGGAAGGTTCAGGTGTTGGTGCCTTCTCAACATTCCCCCGGTTGAGTGTGAGAGGCAACATTAACTGGCGACGGGGGTTGGTAGCGAGTCCGCTCTGCTCCTCTTCCATCGTGAAGGCTTGCTGCCTCATTTCTTGGTGGTAGGTGGTTGTATATCAGAAGAAATGGCTATTGGTGGTAAGCCATTTCTCCTGAAGATGTCTAGAAGCTGGTCAGAGAGATGACCTAGCTTTTCTGCAGCTAAAGTAACAGCAGTCTTGGTGCAGATGGTGACGATGTCTGCCTGCTGCTGCCATCGCTGTGGTGGTTGGGCTTCTGCTGTCCTCCTCCCACAGGAGTGAGCCTAGGACCTGCCCACCATCAGGTCCGGCTATGTTGGTAACCTCCATTCCCTTCATCCACAGTGAAGGACACCTCCTCTTCATCCCTCAGTGATGGTGGTTAGGTGATGGCAGCAGTAAAAAGGATGTCCTTCCTGTGGATGAAGTGATCTCTCTCGTCGCAGATAACAAAGCCATAGCCATTTAATTGGTTAAACCACTTCACCCTGCCAACAAGACTGTTGGCAGGGGAATTGAAGGTGTTGACAAGACCATGGCTGGTTGTAGAAACCCCTCTCCCTGATTTATTGAAGATTTAGGGCTTTATGCCTATCGACTTATGGTGTTGGTCATTAAAGGCAGTCAAGTCTTGTTACATCAACATATCTTCCCCCAGCCTACAAGGTTGTTGTTGTTGTTGAAGTTCCTCAAGCTGTCTGGCCGAACAGCCCCGAGCTCTTGAGGGAGGCTATGGCTATCCTTGCTCTTACAGCCGGGTACCTACTAACTGCTAGGTTAACAGGGACATATGGGGCTGGGAAAATTGTCCAACAATTCCACTGACTTGGGAATCGAACCCGGGATCTCTCGCTTGCAAGGCGAGTGTGGGAACCATTACACCATCAGCACCCATGATTTATTGGAGAAACCCACGGCAATATAAAGGGCATGCAATATCACAAGACATACAAATATGACCAATCAGCGTAACATGTAACGTGGAGAAACACCCAGCCCTGTACAATATATACTTCTAGATATTTTGAGGAGCTGTGCGATGACACACATTACCTCAGTGACATCCACAATGGAACTACCTGTGCTTGCCACGAAAAAGTGGCGCCCAGCGGCTGCCCATGTGTTGGTTGTTCACAGCATCCCACCACAAAACAGTGGCAACCACCAATTACTGAAGAGTGGCCCGTGTGTGGGAGACCTTGAAAAACAGGGCAAATATAATTTTTAGGTGTTACAATGTTTTCAATATAAATTTATATTTACATTCAACAGCAAGGAAATTATCATATGCTTTGTGTACTCAACACAAAACATTTCTTACTTATTAGCGTTGAAAACGATGGCGTCAGCGGTATTGGTTAAGTTGCGGTCATAGGTGAAACGACATTGCCAGCTCGGGCATCCCTCCAACCTCAGCTCAGTGGCGTTGGTGGTTCCAAATCTGAAGAGAGATTAATTGATTGATTGATATTAGGCACCACAACAGCGAGGTCATACAGCACCGAGAGAAGGTGATAGAGAGGTGAGACAGCAAGCAGGAAGGAAATACAAAGAAAAGAGGGACAAATGAAAATTTGAATGGGATTGGCTGGGGCTGAAGGGGCACCAAAACCCTTAAAGTATTGCCCACATCTCTACCGGCAATACTGGGATCTGAAGAGAGTGTTAGAAGATTAATTATTTTCTTGATTATTTTATTTGACCCATAGTCCACTGGTAATGTAAGACTATTCAACTAACCGTTCAAGTAATATAATTCATCCGTACACATGTAACCCTCATTGGTGTATTGCATGCAAAGATGTGGGCAATACTATACTTTAAAAGTTTTGGCACCATTTCAGTCCCAAGCCAATCTTTTTCTCTCTTCCACCGTATATCCTCTCCTTTTAAACCTTGGGACTGGAGGCGGCCAGTAGTCTATATGACACTTGCCAGGCCAAGAGATTATGGAGGGAAGTCTCAAGGTGGTGGGTGTTTCATTTGTGTTGCAGTAGTTGGAGACAGTGGAACATCAAGGTGATGGTCGTTTCCTTTCTGCCGTATTAGTTGATGATACCTTCTATATACACGTCACTACTGGAGAAAGCAGCTATTATAGCTATACCGTCATTCACAGCATCTTGAAATATGGTCAGCCAGATTGGACATACTCTATGCTATGAGTTTGTGAAAATAATGTATAAGGGGTATTTTCCTGACGTCAGAGTAGCCAGAATACTTGAACAATGTGATCATCAGAACACCTCGAAAGAGGAGGAAACAATACCGCCCTTGACTTGGAAGGCTCAAGATTGATGCAAATACATATCCGAAAATTTGACTTACGTTTGTCATCATAATAAAAATATAACGAGACATGAACAAGTCTATAATTTTTGCTTTGCTCTCACACTATACAAATGTAGTAGTAAAATCGCACATGCACGACTCGTAAAGTCGTAATGGGATAATAATAATATATAATATAATGAAATAATGGCGATGAGTTTTAAGGGAATTAGCGATTCTCTCCAGTATCCAGCTTTTGAGATATACGTCAATCAGAGTTATAATAAAATATTAGGCGTGTAATATGAGCTTTTATGACCCTATACGAGTACATTGCTCTCTTGTGCTAGTGTACCATTGGCCACATATCAACCTAGCCCAGTCCCAGTGACTGAGGTGGCGGTTCCTGGCAACTCTGACGGAATATACTCTGATGAGAATGTGTACTGTTTTTTCATTAAAGATAAATCCATGTTGACTTTGGGCCGATTCCACAATCGTCAATGTTTGTTGGCTAGCCAACAAACGAGGACCTTTGGTAACGTGTCCGTTTCTACAATGGGTTTTCGCGACCCAGTTTGTTAGCGCGCGAACCAAAATTATAAGAATTATTGGAACATTGGTGAGGATTTTTTTGTGAAGGGGATACCTCCCTAACCGAGCTTACTATTTATATTTTGTTGATAATATTGGTATCATTTGCAGACAAATTTTTTACTTTCCATTGTGTAATGCATGTCCATTTTTTCTATAGAAGGCATCCAGAGACAAGGAAAAACAGCAAGATTGTATTGTTTTTACAATTATAATCCTGATCGGAGTAAATTCACGTCTGTCGTCTACTGTGCTTCAACTTGGCCAAGCATCACAGAACTGAATTATTTTACATCTATTGTTCTTCCAACACGTTACTCCAAATTCATTATAGATAAGCCTGTGAAACATTTATTATGGTATAACTATATGCAAGTACTTGGAACTGAGTAGAGGGAACCAATTATAACTTAAATTAACACTAGTACAGACACGTCAAAGAACAATCTTCTGCAAGGTATAATTTGTACAGTTTGTATGGTCCTTTTAATCAAATTACCCGCTAGTACATCAGACAAATGTAGGCTATTATTTAAACATTATTTATGTACTTGAAATATAATTAACATCAGTATTTCTCAAGTTGTATGTTTCTTAATGAAATTTATTAATACTCTCGTAGTCACTATCTCTTGATATAACGATCTTGTGCTCTCTGATAAGATTCATTAAGGTAAGTTTCTGCTGATAAATTAGAGCAGGAGCCTTGTCACGAGGAGAAATTGCTGTTGTCAACTTGTCATGTCTTCTCTCTTACAAGTTCCTTCTGCTCACAGGTGACAATTCATATTTCGGCGCGAGTTTATTATAGCTCCATGGACAATATCCACCACTCAGGGGTACCAACCCTTCTGGTTATATGCCCGTGGGTTTGAGAGCCGAAGTTACATTAACTAATCACAAATACCGCCATAAACATGGAGCATTTCATTCTTAGATAATCAGAGTTTACTATGTCAGAGTTATCAGGAACTGCCACCCAGACACTGGGAGTGGGCTGAGGTTTATGGCCAATGGTAGAGTTGCCTCCACTAGTAACAAGCACAGTGTCAGGTTGGTTTGGCAAAATGTACAACCACTGTGTTTGTTTGCTCGTACTACTATAGTAAAGATGGATACATTTGAAAGAGGTGAGTTCAATTCATTCATTTACTATTACTGCGAATAAACAAACTAAGTGGAGCCACATTTCACCAAACCAACTAGACACTGTGCTCGTTATAAGTGGAGGCAACTATACATCCTTTTGCATAGTTGGGGGATATTGCCTGCAAAATGTGTGCAATACCTTGAGGCTATGGGCGCCACTTTAAACCAGAATTAAGCCGTTTCCTCTCTTTCACTACCCCTCCCCTCCTTTTTCCTTCTAGCCTGCTCTTTCTCTCTCTTATGGTACAAGGCATTTGTGGCCTAACATAGCCTTCTTTCTTCCCCATTATAGATTAATATCACAACATTTTTCTCAAAGTTTACCATCATAGACAGGGACAGTGCACTCCCTCATTTTATCTTTTCGCCTATTCGGTAAGCGTAATGCAATCCAAAACAAACTACAGCAAATGTAATAGGAGGAGGAGGCTGGAGACACCAGCCAAACAGGGCAGTACTCCTAGGTTGGACGCCGGACTGGTGATAGGGAGGGTTGGAACTCCCGTTTCACCTGTCTGTCCACCTTTGCTGATCTTTTTTGTGTCTCACATACACCGAAAGTAGTCCAACATACTCCCAAAGACATCACTCTCTTTCTATTTACACAATATAAACAAACACGCTACACACCACACCCTTTGTCCAAATAATATCCCCCCAAAATTTATAACTATGAATGGAAATAAAAATCAAGCCTCGGAGGCCCCTGGGGACGGGTCAATAAACTCCCCTCAGTCTGGACCCTTTGTTGATGACCCCCTGAGATGCCCTGGACCATTGTCTGACTCACTTTTTATCAACTTTTGCAACATTCGTGGTCTTTCCACTAACTTCTCTTCTGTTGAACACCACCTCTTCTCCGCTAAACCTCATCTTCTCTTCCTCACTGAGACCCAGGTCTCAGCATCAACTGACAGCAACCCCTACTCTGTCTTCTCTTACTTTCTCTATCCTCAGTTTCGTGTCAAAGGCGGCTATTGCGTATACATACCCAACGACCTCACTTGTTCTCGTGTTCCCGGACTTGACTCTTCTGAATTCTCAACCCTCTGGCTTCAGCTAACCTGCTACTCTCAAACTAAATACATCTGTGCTGTATATCTCTCTCCTAACTCTACTGACTATCCAAAATTCTTTGACTATCTTACCTCAAAAGTGGAACATATTCTATCCCATTCTCCTTTCTCAGAAATCTCCATTTTAGGAGATTTCAACGTTCACCACCGCCTTTGGCTTTCATCTCCCTTCACCGATCCACCTGGTGAACAAGCCTTCACCTTTTCTATCCTCAACGACCTAGAGCAGTTAATTCAGTACCCTACCCGTATTCCTGACCGCCTTGGAGATCATCCCAATATCCTTGACTTATTCCTAACCTCTCATCCTTGTGCTTATACTGCTGAACTTTTCTCTCCTTTGGGCTTCTCCGATCATAATCTTATTTCAGTATCCTGTCCTATCACTCCAGTAAGACCTTTGGACCCTCCCAGGAAGCGGCGTCTGTGGCACTACAGCGTTGCCAACTGGGATGATCTGAGGCAGTACTTTCAAGATTTCCCATGGAATGATTTTTGCTTCTGTGGCCGGGGTCCCTCTGAGTGTGCCGCATGCATCACAGAGGTGATCATCTCGGGCATGGAGGCATACATTCCATATTCTTTCCCTCTTACTAATTCACGAAACTCTTGGTTTAATCATGCTTGTTCTACTGCTGTCCACAACAAGGAGGAAGCTTTCAGATGGTACCGACGCCTTCAAACTGATGAATCTCGTGCTCTGTATATTTCTGCCCAGAATCGTGCCAAATCTGTTCTACGACTAGCCAAAAAGTCCTTCGTCTGTGCCAAGTGCAATGACCTGTCCAACTCTTCCACCTCTCGTTCTTTATGGCATCTAGCCAAAAATCTCTCCAGTAACTTTACTTCTTCCTCTTTCCCTCCTCTCATCTATCCTGATGGAAATGTTGCCATCTCCTCACCTGATAAAGCTGAACTCTTCTCTCAAACCTTTGCCTTAAACTCCACACTGGACGATTCCGGCTCTATTCCTCCAACTCCTCCACCCTCTGACTTACTTATGCCTGCCATCAGAATATCTTCAAAGGAAGTATTTTCTGCTCTCTATGGCCTTGACACTCGGAAGGCGTATGGGCCTGATGGAATTCCTCCTGTTGTTCTCAAGAACTGTGCTTCCGTGCTGACACCCTGCCTAGGCAAACTGTTCCGTCTATGTCTATCATCTAACACTTTTCCTTATTGCTAGAAGTTTGCTCTGATCCAACCTGTTCCGAAGAAAGGAGACCGCTCCCAACCCTCCAACTATCGCCCAATGGGGAATTTCTGGAACTAATCCGCTAGATGTCACTGCTGTGCAGTCAGTTCATGCGACATGAGCTAAAATATTGTTTTTTAAACTCCCATCAGCTTACAAATGCATAGAACCTTGATCATTATGATACTTTCGAAATCCTGCATCGACTTTTTAATACCCTGTATGGATAATTTTGAGATAAGTTGGTTAAATTAGATATTTTTGTTTCGTGATTATCGACCTTCTGCTGTCGATATTTAAAGTAAGGCATATGCCAAGGCTAAAATCTATTTATTTGGAAAATACAAATAAATATGATTAAGACTGTACTACATATTATGACGTAACATACCCAGTAACATGGTAATATATAGATATAGTTATTTTTGTGGAGATATTAGCATCTCCTTCACCAAGTGAGCGACAAGGCAAAAGTAGCCGAGCGAGACTCGTTTCCTCAGCTCCTCCTCCAGCTGTTGCAACGTCCAGCTACCGTAGTCCATTGTTCTTATAAAAGAACCAAACCAAACACGTAACAATAACCAAAGCGTGCGCCAGTCGGACAAACACGTTTATTTTGTTTTGATTCCCTCCACGATTCGACTACTTCGCCAGCACATTCGAGTTGCCTATTCTCAATTGAAATATGTATTTCAATAAACCAGGAAGTTGATCTATGTAATTCGGAGTTTGAACTATCACCTGCATGTTCTTTTTATGTTTATTGTATTTTCATTTACTTTGTTTCCAATCAATGGTGTACCTGTTTGGTAATCCCGAGATGGCCAAATAATCTGAATGCCAATTTCACCAGAAAATCAACTTAACTCCTTTTGATCACGAATAGTACTATTTTACCTGTGTTTTACTACTTAGAAAGAATTGTGTAGAAATATGTATCATTTAAGCTCGATGCATTTTTTTTGTGTATAGAATGACTCTGAAGGAATATTTTATTTTGCTTGTGTGCGCGATGAACCGCCGATTGTGATGCCACCTGGTGGCAACCACGAGTTTAGAAAATTCCCCATTGCTTTGACATCATGTCTATCTAAAGTCTTTGAATCTGTTCTTAACTCCAAAATTCATAAGCACCTTACTTGTCATGACCTTCTTTCAGATCGTCAGTATGGTTTCAGCCAGGGACGCTCTACTGGCGATCTTCTATCCCTCCTTTCTGATTCATGGTGAAACTTTGGTGAAACTTTTACTGTTGCCCTCGACATATCCAAAGCTTTTGATAGAGTCTGGCACAAAGCTTTAATCTCCAAACTGCCCTCATTCGGTTTCTATCCCTCTCTCTGCACCTTTATCTCTTATTTCCTTTCTGGCCGTTCTATAGCTGCTGTTGTAGACGGTCACTGTTCTTCTTCCAAGACTATTAATAGTGGTGTTCCTCAGGGTTCTGTTCTATCACCCACCCTCTGTCTCCTGTTCATTAATGACCATCTTACCTGTACCTCTTCCCCTATCCACTCCTATGCCGATGATTCCACCCTACACTATTCCACTCACTTTGACAACCGCCCATCCCAGCAGCTCCTCTCCACATCACGTGATGATGCAGTAGCACACCTGACTTCTGATCTTTCCCTCATCTCTAACTGGTGCAGAGAACCTTGTTGTTTTTAATGCCTCAAAAACACAGTTCCTTCATCTTTCAACTCGTACTAATCTTCCTGATGACTATCCCCTCTCCTTCAACGACACACAACTTGACCTTTCCCCCTCTCTTAATATTCTTGGAGTCTCTTTCTCTCACAATCTCTCTTGGAGAGATCACATTACCTCTCTATCTAAAACCGCCTCAAAGAAGTTAGATGTGCTGGGCAGATTCCGTGAATACTTCACCCCCTCACAGTTGCTGTCTCTGTACAGGGGTCTCATCCACCCCTGTATGGAGTATGGTTCTCATGTGTCGGGTAGCTCAACATTCACAACACTCCTGGACAAGGTGGAACAAAGGCCTTTCATCTCATCAACTCTCCTCTTACTGATTCACTACAACCTCTCTCTCTTCGCCGCAATGTTGCATCACTTTCTCTCTTCTATCGCTATAACACTGGACATTGCTCTTCTGAACTGTCTCAATGTATGCTTCCTCCTCTCAGGAGAACATGCAACACTCGTCAAGCCTCTCATTCTCACCCCTTTTCTATCCAACTCCCTAATGAAAGAGTTAACCGGTACTCTCAATCTTTCATATACACAACTGGTCAACTCTGGAACACTCTACCTTCATCCGTCTTTCCACCTTACTACGACTTATGTTCCTTCAAACGCAATGTGTCTAGGCATCTCGAATGAAATTGGACATGATTTTGGACCACTCTCTCTAAATAATATGCAGATGAGGATGGTGCGTAGGCTCATGGCCTTTAGTCCTCATCTTTTTTAGTATAGAAAAAAAGAAATGTGGTACTTATCTACAACTTAAAATTACACACCGTAATGTACACAAAAAACGCGTATCTAAAGTCACGTTACAAATTGGATGTGTATGGGTGGAATTTTATCACCATAAAGTATATCAAATAGACTAACCTCCCGGACCAATCAGAACCGAACCATGAGGACCAAAAGAGAATGGTTTTCCAGGTTTCAGTGCCATCCTCCTCGACCTCTTCCTGACTCTGGGCAATAGCTTTTGTTGGCGAAAGCTTGGTCTGGCCCACGGAGTTTGTCTTGGCTTTGGACTTGTTTTGATCTGCGGGATTAATCATAGCTTTGGCTTTATCGTATGCTACAGCAGCCTGTTTTACCACAGCGTCAGATTTTCCGCTCGTAATGACATCGACTTGCTGGCCTTGTATATTAGAAAACTGTTGTTGTATTCCCTCCATCAAGGAATTGACGACCTTTCTCGCTCCCTGGTCGAACTTGATGGTGCTGAAGGAAGGCCCCATGTTGTAGGAGGTGAACAAGACATGGGTCATGATGACACACAGAATGATGAATAGGCGATAATTAGGTAGGCGTGGACATTTGTTAGACATGACGGCGGGTGGTTAGTTGTTGAAAGTGATAGAGGTGAGTAGAGGTGGTGGTGGTGGTGGTGGTTGTTGTCGTTGGTGATATCGATGGTGGTGGCAATGGCGGTGGTGGTTGTGGTGAAGAAGAGATAACAATGGAAAGGGAGGCGTTGAATATTTCGTGTTTCAGCTTATATATTTTGTTTGTATCTTAATATTGTCTTCCGTTTCTCAAACTCGGAATTATTCAATTCCAAGACTTTGACTTCTACAGCTTCCGTGAGTTTGCCTTGATTGCTTACGTTATAATATATCCATATGAGGTTGTCACTCGAGGAGATGAGATTTTGTTCGTTATATACAACACTGAAATATACAACATCTGTGTGTTCAAGAAAAGAAGTTGTACTACCACCACACTTTACACTACAATATTTATTGTAGCACGGGTAGGCCTACACTGTTTATGTCCAACATGTAAAGGTAGACTATATGAAGGAACGTTTTATGCAAAAGACTACCATGAACGTCAGATGATAATATATTATAACGTAACAGTGAATATTCCTTCATTCAAGTGTCGAGAGTGAAAATAAAATGCAAGGTGTGCGTGCGTTCTCTCTGCTGGTATATATTATACTGCCAGCAGCCAGTGTCTGACTGTCTGTCAGTAACTGACAACTGAGTAACAGTCAGTTTAAACTTTGGCGTAATAATGACGTCAGCATGCAGGGCTTCCATGAGCTCAGAAAATATTACCCTAGAATCGAGCCAGTTTTACCCTAAAATACTAAGTATTTCCCTAAAAAGTCGGCAACATCGTAACGTAGAATAATTTAATGCATTATTACATATAGTCATTTAGAATCATATAATTATAAGACAAACTAAAACAGATTACATATGTTATGATCTCCATGTTCTGTAGTGAAAGAAAAGAAACTTACTATACCTGGGTTATGCCCCGATATACTGGATTAAGGATAACTGCATGGCAATTAATGTAATCATGTAACCTCAGTATTAATTAACTTCCGACTTTTTTGTTCATGTCTACAATAGCTTTATGTACTATTCCTTATTTTCGATAGATTTTGACATGTTTATGAAAGATGTTTTGCCTAAATTAATTAATTACCCTACAATTACCGCAAATTAGGCATTACCCTAAACACTACCCGAAAAAGGGTCTGATTACCCTAGTTTAAGGTATTTTACCCTAAATTGGAAGCTCTGTTATAGTCTATTTGAAATATACTGAGCGCTAAGGCGTTGGCCACTTCCGAGATTTACCTGCCAGATCTCGTCTGGACAATTATGGGATTAGATCCTCATTAAAAATGACAGCCAGCCCTCACTAACCCACCGCCTGTTCTCTCTCTCTCTCTCTCATCTGTTGCTTATATATATCGCTTGCCGTTAACAACAAAATATAAAAGTAAATCTTTCCTTTTATGTTGACACATTATGTTGTATTATAAATGCGACACTTTTCTGAGGATATAACATAATATTTCGTTTGTTTCGACTTTTATTCCTCACCACCACTGCTCGTGATGGTGCAATGATAGGTCCTCTATTTGCTTTCTCTTCTAAATAGTACTTATTTACATTATAAATAAGTTCTCTCTTTCTCTACTATGTAAAACATGATAGTGAGTAGCAGAGGTGCTGCTCCATCTTGAGTGGCAGCCAGAGTAAAAGTGACGGTAGTGACCTGAGTTGACAGGTGGAGCTTATACACTTATACCTGAATACACTCACCCTAGGTGCACTGACAACGTCGGAAAAATATTCTGTCCAGTGTTGTGATACATATATATATTATCATTGTTAATATGAGAAGCAAATGATACTTTCATATACCTACATGGCCTTAGTAGTGAAGTAAATGTATACGTATTAATTTTGATTAATTTAGCATCAGCAAATAGCTGATATGACCATGGAGGTATAATATAGAGGAGGCGGCATGAGCCGCTCGTCCTGTACACCCAAAGTGAAGCCAGGGGCGGAGCCTATTACCCTACCCCCCATTGACTCAAAACATTGCCCCGGCCGCTATAAACCCACTATAATTATGCTCTTATTTTCTCATATTAACTATAATTAGAGCTAGAAAAAGACTTGAATTTGTTCCATATATGATAACTGCATAAAATTATCCAATTCTGTATATTATCAAAAGTACTTAAACCCATTAAATACCGCTGTTTCCTAGAGCATTACCTCTTCTCGCAAACTTTTCCTAGGAGGAATATGAATGAAAGAATGAATGAATTAATGAATGAATAGTTTATTTTATGCAAAAAGTATAGTAAAAGAGAAGGTCATAGCTTACACACCAACCCACAGACAGTATTATAAGGTTACAGAGAAATAAGAACAAGTACAGTTGCCCATACATGAATCTGGTATGCCTCGCTACTTACGAGATACCTACAACAGGAAGGAAAGTGAGCAAAAGTTATAGTTTGTTGATAAGCAGATAGTAATAATATTTTACTATCTGCCTGTCAACAAACTACATTTTTTTTCACTTAAATTTCCTTTCGTTGTAGCCACCTCACAAGTAACGAGCCATACCAGTTTCATGTGTGGGCAACTGTACAAGTGCAAATAAAATTAATTATATAAAGAGTTCTAGTATGAGACTCTGGAAGGCCTTATGTCACTCTTTAAGTACAGTATATAAATAAGATTATATACAGTAAGATGTGTATAGTGAAGTGAAGATGTGTATAGTGTAGTGAAGATGTGTGGTGTGCTGTGAAATGTGTGATGTGCAGTGATAATGTAGCCTACATAGTGTAGTGAAGATGTGTATAATGTAGTGAAGATATGTATAGGGTACGGAAGATTTACATAGTGAAGTGAAGATGTGGTGTGTTGTGATGTGTATAGTGTAGTGAAGATGTGTGATGTGTAGTGTAGGTGTGGTGAGTAGTGAAGATGTGTATAGTGTACTGAAGATGTGTATAGGGTAGTGAAGATGTGTATATGGTACTGCAGATATGTGATGTGTAGTGAAGATTTGTATATTATGGTGAAGAGATGTGTAGTGTAACACCCAGAACTGTCATGTAATAGAGTTCACACTCAGGTGTAGTGTCTTGTATCAAACACATTTTACCACTTATAAGCCACATGAAATCTTACCATGATTGCTGGATGTTACTGCATAATGTGTGTCATCAATTACTCAGTTCCAGTTCACTCTGATTCACACAAAAACATTATTTTAATCATCAGTCCCAGGCCGTAATTTTACTATTATAAAAACTCTTTTGGCACATTGGCTTAACTTAGACTACGGCACTATAACTTAGACCTAAATTCTCAACAACCAAATAGTCTACGTAGTAAACACAATTATAAATTTGATATTTTTAAAACATTATGAAATATGCTAAAACATTCATAATACAATCTCTCAACACTCGAGTTATCCTACAGACCAACCCTAACTTGGGCACAAGTAGGTCACCCCATGGAGCCAGTTTATCTTTTATAACCCTGTCAATGCCATATATACGTGAGGTTATACATTAACAGTTAATATCACAACACTATAATAGCCTTGGCTTTGTAGTTTTAGTGTACAGTATCAATATTCTACAGGACATGGGCGTCACGGAGTGAGGCAGGTGATGAATTTCACTTCGTTTATTTGTCCATTTCTGTCGTATATTTTTCTGTATGACTTTCTTAACATACCTATGAAATGTAGAAGAAAGACTCCTGTCTCTCTGGGTACACCCATATGCTGAACACGCCGACATTATTACAAAAAATGGCAAAGAATGTTGGTGAAGTTGATGGTCCGACGTGATCAGCTGAGGTTTGTTTTGAGTCAATGGGGGGTAGGGAGGACAGCCGACCAATAGCAAGTTGGCTTCACCTTTGTGACGTCATGCTGCCTCCTTTATATTATACCTCCATGGATATGAGAGAGTGAGTGAAGTGTATTGGTCTGATTTGGCAACATTGCGGGAGGGAAAAACCTCCCAACAGCCAACGCCTCAGCGCTCAGTATATTTTGAAAAGACTATAGTACTTGTCTCAGTCACAATAAGTCGGAGATTCCACAGACCAAATATTTTTCGCCATAAATCCCCATCTCATATTACCCTAAGTTACCCTATAGATCCGTCTGTACTCAGAAACATTGAATATTTTCTCTTACACTCATTGTTTCATCGACTAATTGAGTAATTTGCAGACAGCTTGAGGAACTTAAACAACAACAACTATCGTGCAGATAATATAGAATTCTTTGCAACTATTCAATAATCTTACATTTGTTTATGCATACAATCTAGGCGCCCTGGCACAAGTGTTTTCGCTTCAGTACAAAACGTGGCTTTTGTGACGTTGTTCCTAGGTATCAATAGGTGTTGTTTCCCAACCAGCTAGAACAGGTGAAGGGAGTGTATACAGATATGTACAGTCGCGAGCTGATGGGATGGAGACACGAGCTCACTCATCATGGGGTCATTTCTACCTGATGATTTATGGAGGGAGGGAGGAAGGGAGAGAGAGAGAGAGGAACAGATGGGGGTAGGTTATGGAGGGGCTGGTGGAGTGTTGCCACTTCTGACTGATATAGAACTATCGCACCATCCACTGAAAGTTTCATTCGAAACATTCACTGGTGAGAGGGAGAAACGAGAAGGAGGAATGAAGGTGGTTGGGGATGAATGTATGAGTGACGTGAGTGAAGATATTGCAGGATGAATTGAATTAGTTGTGTATACGAATTAGACGGACATAGGGATATGTAATAACTGATTAATGTTTTCGAGTTGGATATATATCTGATATTATTTCGCCACACTAAACTCACCATTGTAAACTGTGTGAGTGTTAGCTTAAAAGTTTAAAGTAATAAAAACATTGTTATCCATTGTAACATAACATTCATCAATAATTACATAACCAAATGATTAAGTTAAAGTTTACCGCAAATCCACTGTTTCTATTAAACCTGGACGAATCAAAGGTGACAAAAATATATTCTCTTTGTCGGGAGAATAATATGTTACAGTTCTGCCCCTCAAAATGCACTGGTTTGCTAGATTGCCAACATTAATAATTAAGTCGTGTGAGTGAAAGCTAGACATATATATAGGCTGCATCTAAATTCACAATTATAAACCCTAAGAATAATAATGGAAGACAGATAGGTGCAGTAATATTATCATAAAGTAAGTATTAAAAGTAACAGTAAGATGGTAGTCCTCTATTGAATTAATCCTTTGTATTATTGTTTGCACTTAAATACTCGTAATTATAAATTTGTAGGGCTCGCTTCAACAGCAAAAAAAAAAAAAAAAAAAAAAAAAACACACACACACACAGCAGTGAGTAACACTCTGTAATCAACAACAATATAATAATTTAATGTTATCACTGTAGTTACTTGACGGTAGCCATTATTTTCAAGGATAAATACACACAGTATCTAGAACATTTTATTGGACGCATAATAACTTTTTGAGTACACTAACTTTGTCATGTAGGCTGACACCTCAAAGGTTGTCAGCACTGATTATCATTATACTTCACAAACAGTAACTAGCTTTATTCTACTATGCCTACGTGTTAATTATTTCCTTATTATGGGCAGAAATTTACTTGTAATCCAATAATACACTATATGTAACGTAGAACAAGTTATTTTATTCCCGTGTATTAAGTTGGTAAGCCTGCGAAGGCTACAAGGTGTGGGATCAAGCTCCTTTAGTGTGTGTGTGTGTGTGTAAGGGAACTGCGGTTCACATGACTCGAACCCTCACTTCACCAGAAATGTGCCTATATTCTGCAGGAGAGATTCTGAGCTGTTAACAAGAGGGACTATATGAAATTAGTTTCGTTATGCGTAAGATTTGGGGCATTCACTTTTGAGGGAGAGGAGTACAGACAGCATAGGGGATTAGCTATGGAATCACCGCTCAGCTGTGTCATGGCTTCTCTGTATATGGAAGTCTTAGAAACTGAAAAATTAGTAAGAGTCATGTACAGGCTACTGGTCTGCAACATAATCAGATTATCACCATATATAATTCCATACCATATAAAAATGGTATATGAAACTGTCATTAATAATTATTTCTTTAATCCATGTAATTGTACACTATACCGCTAGGTGACAGCACCATACAGGCGAGTAACCACACCCTACCGCTGCCAGGGCAGGTAACGTCACTCGTCCTTGACACCTCCAACCTCTCCTTCCTACCTGCACTGAAGACCATTACCTATTCCTCCGCATGGATGGGCATAAGACACCGCTCCAGGAGCCTTACACCGGACTTCACCCAATTATCGCCAGGACGGACGCTACCGTTGCCATCCAGGTAGCAGGGAAACCGTATGTCACATCCTGGGAGCGTGTAAAGCCTGCACACACCACCTCTCACACAGACACCACACCACACCACACTCACTCACCCACACACGCAACCGTGCAACCTTCATCCAACATCCCCACCCCTCTATCTCAACCACCAACCACTTCCACTTACCATTGTCCACCACTCTTACCCACTCCACAGCCACACCATGCTACCATACCACGTCCACACACGTAGCTTCCACCACTCCTACCCTCGCCACAACCACACCCAAAACCTCTCACCCACACGGCGTCACTCCTACCCTCGCCATCATCCTCATCACACGACATCACTCATACACCCACTTCATTTCCATCCCACTCTCAACCAACCCCTTCTCCCACACCACCTGCCCAGCCGTGCTCTCCTACCCCTACCTTACCTACACCCATCCTCATTCATTCCCACATGTCAACACCCTCAAGTTCACCCTACCTACCCATATCTCTCATGCATCCCCATCACATAATACCCCTTCACCTCAACGCCCCTCCCTACCCCGCTCTCCCTCTCCTACCCAATCCACACCCGTTCCTATCCAACCACCCTCACCCACTCGCCTACCTTCCCCCACCCTCACCTTGCCTGTTCCCATTCCCATACCTCCCGACCCCACTCTTGACCCTACCCCGATTCCAGTAATCCCCTTGAGTCTCCCCCAGGGCCTTCCGCCTGACTTGCAGCTCCCGTCGGCCACGCCTCCTCCACCTGTTACTCCTGAGGCACACCTGCAACCACAACCACGCCCTTCCAAACCGCCATCCCCACGGGATCAGCTAGAGGACGAGGAGCCGGCCATGGTCCCTGAGGGGTAATCATCCCGTTCCGGCCGGTCTGTCAGATGACCGGCCATATACCTCACACACCTATACCACACAGACCCACACCCACTCCACACCCAGTCACACACACCCACCCCTTATTATTAATACACACACTTGCCATTTCCCCAACAACAATCCACACTATACCCGTACACTTATATATCATTTTCTCTATATGTATTTTGTATTATTAATGTATATTTTTATTATATATATTCTTATTATGTATGTATCTTTACTATGTGCCATACCTCCTCTCTTTCCTAATAAATATTGGGGGAGGGGGGGTACTGTACTGATACCAAGCACCTTGACGCATCTTCCACATCACCTGTCTGCGACACGCATCTTCAACTTCACCTGTTCTACCTGTGCGGGCGCGCGCATCCTCACCTGCCTGCTCCTAAAGAACGTCTCAGGCACGGTATAATGACTATAATGACTATAGTCATTATACCGTGGTCTCAGGTGTTGAACCGCACCTACAGACATCCTCCCTCCCCCCCTCTGTCACCCTCTTCCTCCCTACCATGGGGTAGTGACCTGAGACCCTGGAGGGGTGACCTGGCCACCTTCACCACAGATATGACAACAACGCAGAGTGGTACACTGTTGTCATGTGTACTGGACTCACTTCAATACACAGACCCCACTTACACAAGTGTCTTTGTTAAACCGGTGTAAGGTGGTTCTGTTGATGGGTGACACAGGTGTTGTAACGGCCGACGAAACAGCAGTTACAACACCTGTGTCACCCATCAACAGAACCACCTTACACCGGTTTAACAAAGACACTTGTGTAAGTGGGGTCTGTGTATTGAAGTGAGTCCAGTACACATGACAACAGTGTACCACTCTGCGTTGTTGTCATATCTGTGGTGAAGGTGGCCAGGTCACCCCTCCAGGGTCTCAGGTCACTACCCCATGGTAGGGAGGAAGAGGGTGACAGAGGGGGGGAGGGAGGATGTCTGTAGGTGCGGTTCAACACCTGAGACCACGGTATAATGACTATAGTCATTATAGTCATTATACCGTGCCTGAGACGTTCTTTAGGAGCAGGCAGGTGAGGATGCGCGCGCCCGCACAGGTAGAACAGGTGAAGTTGAAGATGCGTGTCGCAGACAGGTGATGTGGAAGATGCGTCAAGGTGCTTGGTATCAGTACAGTACCCCCCCTCCCCCAATATTTATTAGGAAAGAGAGGAGGTATGGCACATAGTAAAGATACATACATAATAAGAATATATATAATAAAAATATACATTAATAATACAAAATACATATAGAGAAAATGATATATAAGTGTACGGGTATAGTGTGGATTGTTGTTGGGGAAATGGCAAGTGTGTGTATTAATAATAAGGGGTGGGTGTGTGTGACTGGGTGTGGAGTGGGTGTGGGTCTGTGTGGTATAGGTGTGTGAGGTATATGGCCGGTCATCTGACAGACCGGCCGGAACGGGATGATTACCCCTCAGGGACCATGGCCGGCTCCTCGTCCTCTAGCTGATCCCGTGGGGATGGCGGTTTGGAAGGGCGTGGTTGTGGTTGCAGGTGTGCCTCAGGAGTAACAGGTGGAGGAGGCGTGGCCGACGGGAGCTGCAAGTCAGGCGGAAGGCCCTGGGGGAGACTCAAGGGGATTACTGGAATCGGGGTAGGGTCAAGAGTGGGGTCGGGAGGTATGGGAATGGGAACAGGCAAGGTGAGGGTGGGGGAAGGTAGGCGAGTGGGTGAGGGTGGTTGGATAGGAACGGGTGTGGATTGGGTAGGAGAGGGAGAGCGGGGTAGGGAGGGGCGTTGAGGTGAAGGGGTATTATGTGATGGGGATGCATGAGAGATATGGGTAGGTAGGGTGAACTTGAGGGTGTTGACATGTGGGAATGAATGAGGATGGGTGTAGGTAAGGTAGGGGTAGGAGAGCACGGCTGGGCAGGTGGTGTGGGAGAAGGGGTTGGTTGAGAGTGGGATGGAAATGAAGTGGGTGTATGAGTGATGTCGTGTGATGAGGATGATGGCGAGGGTAGGAGTGACGCCGTGTGGGTGAGAGGTTTTGGGTGTGGTTGTGGCGAGGGTAGGAGTGGTGGAAGCTACGTGTGTGGACGTGGTATGGTAGCATGGTGTGGCTGTGGAGTGGGTAAGAGTGGTGGACAATGGTAAGTGGAAGTGGTTGGTGGTTGAGATAGAGGGGTGGGGATGTTGGATGAAGGTTGCACGGTTGCGTGTGTGGGTGAGTGAGTGTGGTGTGGTGTGGTGTCTGTGTGAGAGGTGGTGTGTGCAGGCTTTACACGCTCCCAGGATGTGACATACGGTTTCCCTGCTACCTGGATGGCAACGGTAGCGTCCGTCCTGGCGATAATTGGGTGAAGTCCGGTGTAAGGCTCCTGGAGCGGTGTCTTATGCCCATCCATGCGGAGGAATAGGTAATGGTCTTCAGTGCAGGTAGGAAGGAGAGGTTGGAGGTGTCAAGGACGAGTGACGTTACCTGCCCTGGCAGCCGTAGGTCCTCGCCGAACACTAGCTTTAGCGGGGAATGGTGTAGGTCTTCCTTACCTGTGGCACGGATGGTGAGCAGGATGAGCGGTAGGGCGTCTGTCCTCTGATCCGGCTGTAGAGCTCTGAAGGCGTCCTTTAGCCTCCTGTGTAGGTGTTCAACCATGCCGTTTGGTTTGGCGAAGACAGTGGGGCCAGTCGTCGTGATCGTGTGGTGGAGGGGGTAGAGAAAGAACGATGGGTAGAGGGAAACGTGGCGGAGAGAGGGGCACAATGGGGATAACAAAGACAAACAATGGAGGTATAGGTAAAACTGGGGTGGGTAGCAAAATGGAAAAAAATGGGGTGGTGTGAGTAAACTGTAAATGTACCTGTGAGGTTGTAGGAGATGAAGGGCGCCATGCAAGTCGTGTTGTGGCCGAGAAGTGCAGGACGGGTCCGTCAGCAATGTCGTGGTCCCACGTGGAGGAGAATGAAGCAACGGACGTGTCGTACAGCAGCGAGGGCCATAGAACATGGGTGTAGAGTAGCGCAAGATCTAGAATACCAGGTCTGCTCGTCAACTGTCACCCCACAGTGCATCTACGTCGATTGGCCCCCAAACTGAGGCTGCCCAAGTCTGTCAAATATGGGACGGGATAGTAGTCTCTATGATCGGGGTACATACGGGTCAATCCTAGCGGCCCCTCGCATTTCAGTGACAAAAATGCCTTACTTTCTTGCCAAAATTCATGGTTTAGACTTTGTGTAGGTGAATCGTTTTTGTTTCTAAAGTTTCTTCAAAAGCATAGGTATCGAAAGTTCTCAGTGGAAGTTTTCGAGAAATTACAAATAGGACTAGAAATAGTGATGTGAAAACAGCATATATACGGGAGAATTCCTTCCTTCTGCCCGCGTATAGAAAACGGAAGTATTTTAATCCTTACCTGACTCACCTTATCAAATCCTTTAAACACCCCCACCCCCACCTCCAACACACACACATACACACATTTTTACATTTGTTGATATTTCTCAGTAGGGACAGTATAGAAAAAATAGATGATAATTTACTTTTCATAATCTATTGTAGCTAATACAAACACCAAAATCTAATCAAATTTAATTACATGGGCCTTAACTAAGTAAAAGAATGTATAATATTTAAGACTAAAATTAATACATAAATTAATACATTAATACATAAATTAGTACATACAAACGACGGTGTCTGAATATGAACTATGTAACATTCAACTCGAATCAAGTGTGTGTGTGTGTGTGTGTGTTGGAGGCGGAGGTGTGAAGTGATTTGATAAAGATTAAAATATTCTCGTTTTCTATACGCAGCCAGAATGAAGGTTTTCTCCAGTATATTTGCTATTTTCACAGCACAATTTCTATGCTTATATGTCATTTCTCGAAAACTTCTACTGAGAACTTTCGATACCTATACATATGAAGAAATTTTAGAAACAAAAACGATTCGCCTACATTAAGTCTAAGCCCTGAATTTTGGCAAGAAAGTTAGACATTTTTGCCACTGAAATGAGAGAGGTCGCTAATATTGACCCTAATGTACCCCCACCATAGAGACTACTATTCCGTCCCATATTTGGTAGACAGAGAGCGGCCTCAGTTTGGGGGCCAATCGACGTCAACAGCCAGGCCCGATATGAGCGATGAGCAGACCTGGTATTCTAGATCTTGGAGTAGCGTAGCTTACTTGATTGTAGGGTGACGTAGCTTACGTGGATGGAGTGTGCCACAGGTTCTTTCAACCCATACTATAAGTCAATTATAAAGACTCCTCACATTCACCTCACATTTTGGAGTATACAAACAATAACTAACAGAAAGCACAATTTATTCGATTATTACAAAATAAACATCCACGTAAGGTCTTAAATGCAAAATTACAACACAGCTCTCTTATCCTTAAATTCACCCTCAATTGACATAGATACATCCACGTTAGGTCTTAAATACAAAATGACAACACAGCTCTCCTAACTATGGTACTTTGTACACCTCAAACCAATCTACTGAACAACAAATTAATACACAAAATACTTATAATATATAGATATATATACAAGCGAGGAGAATCGTCTGGGTACCCTACCTGATCCGGATGTGGAGTGGCTAACGAAGACACGCCACTGTCTGAGCTGCCACACATATGCACACACTTTCAACAACACTTGACTGACGACTGTTCTCTAACACGCACTACCCACCCTTGATATCCTGGGGAAATAGTCTGTATATCCATTCACAGCCCGACCAGTCACACTTTACTACTGCAGCACAGACAGACACAGGGCGACGGACTTAGGCCCACACCGGTCAGGGAGAGCGCCAGAACGATTAGCTTAGCTTGTTGGATTCATTGGCTATCCACAAGTGGCATATAGCCAAAGGTCATTAAGCCAATGGTTCCATTTTATTATATCAATCTATATAAAGTCATAAAGTTTTTTCTCCCTCAGAAAACTCATCAGTTTGTTTATAATATTCTTATCATCTGATAGAATATTTTCGATGGTGAGAGCCATTTTTTAAGTCTGAAATATTGTTATATTGTTTAATTTTTTCTCGATGACCCTCATACTTTACACAAAAAATTAGTATGTGTGAGATGGACATTATTATATTACATGAAGGGCACATGGGTGGAAAATTTCTATTGATATAGGGATCGAGGTGGGTTAATCTGGTGGCATTGACCCTGAGACGGGCCAACACCACCTCGTCCCTACGGTTACACCATGATGACGTAGCCCAGGGTTCTATAATTGTTTTAACTTTATTACTGATGTTTAGTCTGGTCCACTGCCTTTGCCACAGGAGAGGAATTCGAGATTTAATGAGGGAAACAAAACACCTGAGATCCGTACGAACTATGCTAAGGTCCAGATCAACAGTTGACCCGGCTAGTATATCAGCCTGTTCATTGCCATAGATACCATAATGTGAAGGTACCCATATTAGCTTGATTGATTTATTGGCACAAAACAGCTTACTAATGATATATTACCCTGTATTTCATTGTTAGTAGTATTCAAGGATTTAATAGTTTTAAGTGAACTTAATGAATCAGTAAAGATAACTATCCTATCGTGGGTCGTCGATAGGGCAAAATCCAAAGCTTTATTAATAGCAAAAAGTTCAGCAAAGGAAAATCGATGTATGATTCGGCAGTCTGAATCTCAACTGGCATTCGGTCGACCACACACCTGCACCCACACATTCATCCGTCTTGGAGCCGTCGGTATACAGATGAAAATATTGAAGATGTTTAATAATTATCTCTCGAAACCTCTGGTGTACCTCCACCTCCGGCACCCGGAATTTAACCCCTGGTAACCAGGAGTCCACAATAGTAAAAGGGGGTGTTACCCAGGGTGCAATGTTTACTAAAACCAGGGATTCGATTGTTGATAATTCTATACACACACACTTTACGAGGTCGTGGAGCCTTGCTCTGAGGGACCTCACGCCAGTGCCCTCCGGGGCCAAGCGATGCCCAGGCGGATAACTCGGCTCTTCCGGGGGCCTATCGCCTTGGCCCCCCGGTTGCAAATGCCCCACCAAGGCATTACCGGGAGGATGACTCAGATCCCCAGGTACCTGAACCTGGGGTCTGGTTCCCCTTGGCCTCATGCCAGTGCCCTGGGGCTCAGTGGTTCCCGGACGGATGACTCGGTCCCTCTGCCAGGGGCCTAGCGCCATGGCCCCCCGGGTGCAGTTGCCGTAGCAAGGCATTCCTGGGAAGATGACTCGGCACCCTGGATTGTTGATCTCGTCTCAGACGGAGGGGAAGCACTTGTGACTCCACTTCTAGATGCTCGATTCGAGTGCAACATAGGGTCCAAGACACACATGCGAACACACATTGTGCACTACATCCAAACCTTTCAACACAGAATCAGATGCCAAACCATACACTATTGACCCATAATCTACTCTAGATCTAATCAAGGCTTTATATAGCATTAGCAATTACTTCCTATCTGCTCCCCATTGGGTACCAGAAATGCACTTCAGCAAATTAAGTGCTTTTAGGCATTTAGTTTTTAACTGACTGACATGGACTCGCCATGTCAGTCGACTGTCAAAATGCAGTCCAAGAAATTTAGTTGAATTTTGAATAGGTAGGGGGTTGTCACCGATAGTCAGCCGGACGTCTGGCTTTTTCCTATGAGTGAATATCACCCATACACTCTTTCTTATTGAAAACTTAAAACCCCACTGGAGGCCCCAATTGTGAATCAAATCCAGTGCCAATTGGATCCGAGTTGCCGAAAACTCTGCATTACAGCTGGAGTGCCATATTGCACAGTCATCGGCGTACAGTGAGTATTTAAGATTTCGAGGATGAGCTGGTAGAATGTCATTGATCATACATAGAAATAAGGTCGGAGACAGAACACTCCCCTGGGGGACCCGTTTGCCTGGACAAACATGTCCGAGAAAGTGGCTGTTTCCGAATAAAAAGCTTGACAGAGAAAGTTCTGTCAGAAATGAAATTTTTAACAAAAAAGGGCAGGTTACCGCGTAATCCCATCGCATATAGTTTTCTGAGGAGGCCATGTCGCCACGTCTTGTCGTAGGCTTTTTCAATATCTAAAAATACTGCAATCAAAAGATGTTTTTTGGCAAATGCCTCTTGAATTTGAATTTCCAGTTTTTTACTAGCTGATCGAGCGTCTGGCGACCTTTACAGAAGCCACACTGCTCGTCAACCAGCAAATTCCTGGAATTTAAAAAATGCAATAGCCTACGATTAACAATTCGTTCCATGACCTTGCATAAGCAACTTGTGAGCGCAATAGGGCAATACGATGTAGTCGATCTGGGGTCCCCCCTTCCTTTCGGTATGGGAATGACATGTTCAAAGTGCCACGAGTTTGGAAAGGTGTGACCCCTCCAAATCTCGTTAAACACCTGCAACATCTTGATCATGGAACCATGATCAAGATGCTTTATCATCTCATACCGAATCTCATCGGGTCCTGGGGATGTCCCACTACAGGCTCCTAGGGCTTGGACAAGCTCTTGCATTGTTAGATCACTGTTGTAATCTAATCAATCTCCTGTGGCAAAGTCAATATGCTGCAGCTCTGATGCTTCCTTGATGGGCAGGAAAGCTGGATGGTATTTTCAGAGCTGCTAGCAAAAGAGAACTGCCTGGCGAGGGCGTTAGCAATGTCTCTAGGTTCATCATAGTTGATGATATTATATGAGATGTTGGTAATTATATTAGGTATTTTTTTCTTATTTAATTTTTTCACAGTGGACCAGACTTGGGATATTGGTGTTTCATTATTAATTCTAGAGACAAAGCATCGCCAGGAGTCTCGTTTGGCTTGTCTGATGGTTCTACGAGCCCTAGCTCTCGCAAGTTTATACTTGCAAAAGTTCTCATCACTAATGTGATTTTTGAAAAGCCTGTAGGCTCTATTCCTCTCTCACAGTACCCTGCTGCAATCTGACGTCCACCATGGAACTCTATGCTTTGCGCTATCTATCGAAGTCTTAGGAATTGTTGCCATTGCGGCTTTGAGGACATTATGTTTAATACTCTTTACTTTATCATCAATGATTTCTCCAACAATTTCAATATTGACACCCTTTGTGAAGAACACTCAGTCTGCTTTTTTAACGTTAAATTTAAGTGCTGAAGGCTCTGTAATAGTGTCGCTTTTAAATTTAATCAAAATAGGAAAATGGTCGCTTCCCAATGAGTCATTAATGGGTAACCACTGGCATGAGGCTGCAATTGATGGGGAGACCAGAGATAGGTCAAGGATGCTAAAATTACCAGTATTATTGTTAACTTTCGTCGGACTACCGTCGTTCACAAGAACCAAATTGGAATCACTGATTAGCCTAGCCATCTGTTCCCCCTT
Organism: Petrolisthes cinctipes; assembly: GCA_033782935.1. NCBI lineage: Eukaryota > Metazoa > Arthropoda > Malacostraca > Decapoda > Porcellanidae > Petrolisthes > Petrolisthes cinctipes. Next base: position 145,746 of record JAWQEG010000072.1, read on the forward strand.
TCTATCATCCTGCAGGGAACCCAATAACGTATGATGAGCATTAAAATCTCCAACAATTAATTTTCTACAGGGCAGACTGTCCTGTAGATCAAAAACATCATCATAAGTTACCGTGTCAGGAGGACAGTAGACAGAACAGATAGTCAGGTAGGTGCCACCGAATTTTACTCTGCAAGCGACACTTTCCAGAGGAAAATTACAGGGCACATCAGTGAAGGGCAATAATATCGGCAGCGTAAGAACAGGCCAAAAGTTTGAGTTCATTTAATCTAGCTCTAAGACTTCGACAGTTCCATTGGATTATTCAAGGATATAAATAGTGGTTATGTCAGTGTGGGTAATAGTAAGTCTGTTCAGAGATATAAATAGTTGTGGGTAGTATTAAGTCAGTGTTCAGGGAAGATGGGTAGTGGTGGTAATTCAGTGTGGATAATAGTCAGTGTCTACTATACTCCTGTTATCTGATAGGAGGCTAAGCTTATCGGAAGTGAACAACTTCCTTGATAACCCTCTGACCCAACACCGTATCTCCCACGCCACTCAGCAGTTTCTTTAAGAGATGATTGAGATTAGGTTCCCAGGCAGAACTACTGAGCTAGAGTTATGGCTGTAAAATAAGGCTTACTCATAGCAGTTTGGTCTAACTAACCCATTTCCCATGTGTACTGTATATATAGGATTACATGTGATGAAGAGATATTGAACAATTCTGAGAATAAATACTGTATGTAGTATAATTGGTACATGTCTTCTTTGGCATAATCATTATTCTTCTATACAGAATTCAGAAGTAATTGAAAATATTAAGCTCATGGATATGATGATCAAATTACAGGACATTAGCCAGGTTAATAATATAAATAACTTTCACTGAGTTAGATTATACACGGTATAATATAGCCATACTGAGAATATAAGAGGGCACTTGTTCACATAAGGTTAATGTTAAGCAACCTTGATATTATAAGTGAAGTAAAAGTGTTTCCACTGCACCAAGTTGTGTCACAGCCACAGTAAAGTTTTATGCTATCATCACACTGAAAAGGTTAGGTGTAGTACTGGGGAAACGTTTAAGTCTATATATTCCATCACTTTACCAAGGTACTGTATTACACATATTATCATGGTTTGAATACAACAATGAACTAATTGTATATTGAATTTCAAGAGGCTGAAAGCACTTTATACTTTTGTTTATACATAATTATACTGTATTCTATGTTTTGATGTGCACTTCCCTGTTATGTATCTTAAGGGTCGTATTATTAAATTTCTTTGAGGAAAAGGATTTTCTTCATGCAATTTGTATTGCAGAATAATACAAACTGAGTGATGAAGAGCCTTTTGCTTGAAAAAAGTATTTTAGTAATAAGAGCTTCAGAGAACTCCACCTGGGAATCAAACCCAGATACTCTGATTGCAAATCCAGGTGCTTAAAATTATACCACTATCACTAATTAGAGGGTAGAGGTTTACTTTGAAATTTATTACACACGTTACTCTGTGTTTATCTGACCTGTTTTATTTTCTCTTTTTAAATAAGTGATTTTGCCTACCATATACTGTACTATGATTACCATCACTAAACTACACTATGCTACAGGTGCAGATGCAGATGCAAGTGCATGTGCAGATTACACGTCTTACAGGTGCAGATTACAGTAAATATCTGCCTCCACATTCTTACATTAATAAGTGATTTTACCTACAGTATACTATGATTACCATCACTAAACTACACTATGCTACAGGTGCAGATTACACTAAATATCTGCCTCCACATTCCTACATTAATGCCCACCACTACCATCCACGTGACCTGGCAGCCCTCCTCACACGACTCCATAATGACCCTGTTGAATATGGCAGGTATGACTACTAGGAATAATATTAACTTTGTTCCTCAGCATTTAAAGTCTTTGCTTATAGTAGTATGTGTTACCACACAGAATACATAATATTTATCTTGTACATGCAGTAAGTTGAGTTAATGTTACAACACAACTCTTATATGACAATAGTGATGTTTTAATGATTCAAAGCCTTCCTATACCTATTTTAATATACAGTATCAGCATATTACACTATCGTCTGTAACTTATGTGATTTAGGGCTACCCTTGCCTCACTCTTTAAGGGGGTAATTCTTTTTTCTTACATTGGAGTGCCTTGATTCCTCCAAAGTATGTCAGGAAACAGGACCAGAAGAGCAAAAATAATGGTGTATTCTGTTGCTTGGAATAGTTTGGAGGATTCAGTTGCTCCAGATTTACCAACACAAAATTTCCCACTTAATCCAGTCATGGCTTAAGATACATTAAACACAAACAACTGTATGTGCTACATCCACTACTTATAGATACATTGTCATAGAATTCTCAACTACATTATAAGAGATGGATTTAGTCGTACCCATTAGCCTCACTTTTACTCTAATATCATGATGGTAATGAACTAATTAATATGTATATGAATATTTAAGTACATTAACAACCTTTACCAGAGAATGAGACAGCTGTATTTGTAATATGTTTCTGTTTCAACAATGCTGATATAAATTCATACACTATAAATCAGTTTTCTCATTACTGTATTTCATAATTTCAGATATCACTTATGGCGAGGTTACTTTACGGCATCTGTGAGGGGAAGCTTTTGTGAACTGTGCCACCTTCTCCACACCTCCACCACACCTAGCCACCACACTCATATTAGTAGTTGGTTCAAGAACCCTACAATGTGTCATTCACCACCAAAAAATATGTCAGAACTTTACACTAAAAATTTAACTTAATCTATAAATGATTGATTTTGTCTCTCTGTTTTTCTGTCCAGCTGTACACATTAAACTTTCTTCAACAGTCTTGGGGGAGAGCTTGGGATATCAGGGTTTTGATTGGGGGAAAGCTTATTGAGTGACTAAAGAACTATTTAAGAAATGTGAAATGAAAGAAACTGTTAAATTGGAAACCCCGAGCCAAATATAGCCGAATTTTGACTCGGGTTTTCCAATTTTTGCTATTTTTTTTTTTTTTTTTTTTTTACACAAAACCCGAGCCAAGTTTTTGAAATGGCAATACCTGACCTAACCAAACCTCGCTTTGGCAGACTACCTAGACAAATTCACCAACTGTACTCTACTCCAACACCAATTTTTTTAACAAGTGTCCCGAGTCGAATTTTAATTAAGGGGTAACTGGCTCAAGTACACAACTCGCATATACCGCTCCATATGGTATATATATATATTATAAAAAAAAAACATATACACGATCAATAGATATATAAATACGCGCCGACCATATGGTGCGGTGTACGAGAGTTGTGAAGTTTGAGCCGGTTACTCCTTAAAATTCTGCTCGGCCACTCGTTCTCCAAATTGGTGAGGGAGTGCAGAGCATTTTAGTGATTATGCAATCGGGACTTGATTGAGGCAGATTACCGGAATCTAACAGTGGCAGACTACCGGGACCTAACCTTGTCAAAGTACCGTGAACAAACAGTTCACTAGAGTTGGGATTATCATAAAAAAATATATTGCCAACATTATTTAAGATTATCTCTAACAATAAAATCTTACGGCAAAAACCTAAATGAGAAGACCCGACTTGGGTTCTTTGTGGTTAAACTATTCCTCTGCAACCTTAGAAGAAAACCCGCCACTCAACGAAAACCTACAAGTTTTGTAGCACCATTATCAACAAAGCTCTGCGATTTCGGTATTTTTTTCATGTTTCAGAATAGGGAAGAATAAATGAAGCTGTATTATGCCTGTGGCACTCCTTGACAGGTGACAACGTCGCTATACTATTATGATAAGGGAACAACCAGTACCCTGTAATGAATCCAACCCTTTACTCTGGCTTCTACCCATCCTATACATTTTCTATCTTATTAAACTCCACCTCCGTATGGCTGCCAGCCAATCACAACTAATCTCCGTCGCACTAGCCTACCTGGGCATGCACTACCTTGCTTAAATATGCTTTTTCCTCTCATTCTGCGTACCGTCAAAGCCTGCCGCTTATATTCGGTCAGGTGACTTCAGCCTCCACGTGTCTACTGCTATCCAGGATTTGTAGAGTATTCTATGAATCCTGCCGCTATCCACCCTTTAGCGCCTTCCATCCTTACTTAGGGCTATCCTACTATAGCCTACTATATTGCTATTTACCCTCTCTCTCTATATATACTCTTGTAACGTCAGGGGATCGTTAATACCCAAGGGTGTTATAGTAGACTACCAATACTAGGCATGATTTTATTCAATAGTATAAGAGGGATGTGGAGTGGACCGAAGCACAGCGTTGTGGTGTAGAGGCGGTAGGAGTCAGGCGAGGCAGAGCAGAGTGGGGAAGCTAGAGTTCACTCTGCCAGCTGCTGGGTCACTGAGAGACCAGTGTTAGTCTGGTCACTGGTGACTCTGGTCAATCCTGGAGTGGGTGGCTTAGCTGGGTGGGGTAGGTATGAAACGAGACATAGCAAAATATGACAAACCTACTGCTTGGGTCCACTACACTCTCATACATACCTAGCTATCTACCGGATTCACTACACAACATTTACTACATATTTACCAAATGTATGTACATATCTGTATACACTCCCTTCACCTGTTCTAGCTGGTTGGGAAACAACACCTATTGATACCTAGGAACAACGTCACAAAAGCCACGTTTTGTACTGAAGCGAAAACACTTGTGCCAGGGCGCCTAGATTGTATGCATAAACAAATGTAAGATTATTGAATAGTTGCAAAGAATTCTATATTATCTGCACGATAGTTGTTGTTGTTTAAGTTCCTCAAGCTGTCTGCAAATTACTCAATTAGTCGATGAAACAATGAGTGTAAGAGAAAATATTCAATGTTTCTGAGTACAAACGGATCTATAGGGTAACTTAGGGTAATATGAGATGGGGATTTATGGCAAAAAATATTTGGTCTGTGGAATCCCCGACTTATTGTGACTGAGACAAGTACTATATATTTAGGGTATACCTTAAACTAGGGTAATCAGACCCTTTTTCGGGTAGTGTTTAGGGTAATGCCTAATTTGCGGTAATTGTAGGGTAATCAATTAATTTAGGCAAAACATCTTTCATAAACATGTCAAAATCTATCGAAAATAAGGAATAGTACATAAAGCTATTGTAGACATGAACAAAAAAGTCGGAAGTTAATTAATATTGAGGTTACATGATTACATTAATTGCTATGCAAAATTGCCAAACCCATCAAGTTATCCTTAATCCAGTATGTACCGGTTATAACTACATATAATACCTACATGTAATACCTACATAGGTAGTGAGTCATACACTATGTACAGCTCCGGACAGATCAATGGTCCACACCAAGGATGAGAGACTATAGTCTCTCATCCTTGGTCCACACCCCATCCATCAGCGACTTGGTTTGGGCCTCATCGGATCTGGTAACAGTTGCAGGTGGAGGGAGGGGGGATGTTAGTGGGAGAAGAGGAGAGAAATGTGGGCGGAGCTATATAGGAGGGTAACGAATGATCAGGTAGAGAGACGTGTGTCAGGGGGAATGAATGAAGCATACACTGTGAACGGTATCGAATCACCAATAGTATAAAGCAGGGTTCTTTAAACTTTTTCAGTCGTGACCCAGTTTTTACTATGACATCATTCTCGCGACCCATACAGAAAGATCTTTTACAAATGATCAGAATTATCAACCAAAGAAAATACAAGACCAGAAACTGAAACGTAATATTTATGATTAAAAGGAATTCTAACCAGAATTATAAACACTGCCTCACCTACCCCTCCCTCTCTCTCTTTCTCATTCTCTCTCAAGAAGACTAATATTTGTGCAATGATTTTGTTTTATTGATAATTAAATATATGAATATTCGATTATAAAAATATGTTAGGTGGATTCATGTATGAACTTCATATTTATTTTATTGTCACGAACATTATTATTCTATTTTATACATGTATTTATTTTTGTGAGCCTGCGACCCAGTTTGGAGGACTTCGGGACCCGTAGTTTGAAGAATCCGGGTTTAAAGAAGTGCATACTGCATTAACGTAGATGGATATAGGAGAGAAGAAATGTGATGATTTGAGGCGAGGTTGAGGGGAAGAGGGTAAGACAAATGAAGGTGATTAGTTGAAAAGTAATTACAAACAAATATAATTAGAATATCCGTTACATTATATCCTTTAAATAAAGGCACTGTCTTTTGTTCACCATCGTAGTGGGATAGACTACTGATCATATATTATCCTTTGGGTATTAGACAGCTATCCCTGTATTCTTTTTATCCCTCGTGCTTGCCCCGTAGGGGAGGGGGGGTATTGCCTGTAATGATGTGGGCAATACTTTAAGGGTTTTGGCGCCCCTTCGGCCCCCGCCACTAGCTTATATTTCTTCAACTGTCCCTCCTTTCTTCCTATTTCCTTCTTGCTTGCTGTCACACCTCTCTATCACCTTTCCTGGTGCTAAATGACCTCGCTGTTGCACCACCTAATATCAATCAAATCCATCGTGCTTGTAGTCCACCATATTTATCACCTTCTCCCAAGCCCAGCTGTTTTTTTTTTTTTTCGGCAGAAGACGGTTTAATTTTCTAACTTTTTTAATAATCATATTTGTCAACAAATTCATTAAGCTATTTACCAGGATTTTTTCTTCTAAATATGCATTTCCTTAAAAATAATCGATGTTAAACTTAAATAGGCGCCGCTATATGGCGTTTTCAATAAACTTGGTCTAATTTTATGCATAGGTTATATATATTACAGTATCTCTCAAGCAGCGACTTTAGAAAACGTAAGATAATCGAATCAATGTGCATTGAAAAATACCGCAATTTCAACCTTAGTTATGGTATGTATAAATTAGACCCAAAAATGAGATCCTTGGTAGAAATGTCCCTTCCCTCACCACACACACCTCACCTCACCTCACCTGACGCCCAAGGGGATTAACACGTGACCTGCCCTCACTGACACCTCCTTCTACCCCATCCCACTGACACCTCCTTCCCTCCCCCCTCCACAAACTGTATATAAGTTCATACCTATGTCATTCCTTTCTTCTCGCTAGACCACTGAAGATGGTGGCAGTGTCCACCGAAACTGTATGGATTAATATATTATTTCCGTCAACTAGAGTGGGTTTTATTCACCGTTTATGATCATCACGCCAGTGTGATTTCACCACCATCATGAGACTTAGAAATTGAATAGGTGTCATCAGCCTTGTGGTGCTTGTTTTGCTGGGTTGATACAACAATTTCTTCCAGTTTCTTTGTCAATTTTTCTACTTGAACCATTAATTTGTTAACTTGATCCTTTAATTCTTTTATTTCCTTATCTTTAGCCTTGATAACCACGCTAACATCAGTTGCATCATCAGTGGTGCCAGTCATTGCTGCAGCATAGGAAACTGTGGGAGTCTGGTTAACCCCCTCCACCTTCCTCTTTGCCTCACCATAACTGACATCACGAGCCCTCATACATGCCATTCCCTCAGTCTCCATTTTAAGGCTCTGGCAGTCACCTGCATTTGCCTGGTGGGGGCCGCCACAATTAGCACACTTGAGAACTGTCTCTGTACACAAAGATGTCTCGTGACTACCTGCACATTTTCCACAAGTGAATGAATCTGAATCCTTACCAAAGCACCTCAATGCCGTGTGTCCGAATTTCTGGCAACGGAAACAACGCATAGGTTTCTGTACATATGGTCTGACATGAACTATTTCATACCCGATCTTAACTGTACCCGAAATCTGAGCTGAAGCAAAAGTCAAGAAACATAAGCCAGAATTTTTTCTCATGTTCTCTCTCTTCTTGGTCATGCTTCGAACATCAACAACGCCTTGGTCCTTCATGCCCTCTAGAATGTCTGCCTCATCCATGGCTGCCAAATCCCTATGGAAAATGTCGCCCTTACAGGTATTTGGGCCTACTGGAATTGTGGTTTTCACTCTGAGGTCATGAATTTGCCTCAGTTTAAGGAGATCCTTAACCTGGGATGCCTTTGGCACTTTAGCCAGGAGACTACCATCGAGCAACTTCTTAACATAATCAAGACTGCCACCCACCTGACCATCAAGGACCTTTTTGATGATAAAGGGGTTAACAGTCTTGAGAGACTGACCCACGTTCACACATCGAACATTTACATAACGAGCATTCATGGGAGGAATTACAATATCAAATTGTCGTTGTCTGTCTGCCGTTGGGGTTCCATTATTGTCTGCCATTGTCCTAGTTTGGTCCTTGGTCGTTAACCTCCCTCTTTGAGGAGGAGGGAGGCTAGTCGGGGAAACATCCATCCTGGGCATCGGACTACGTCCGACCCTTCTCCCTAGCACACCAACCTAACTCCCTTAACTATTGTATCAACCCCAAAAATGGACAATAATTTAGGGAAGAGAAAAAGTTTCCGTCACTCGCCCCCCCCTAGTGGAAGCCTGGCAGCATTCTCCAGTACCAGCTAGGGGATCGGAGTTTGTGCGGAAGGAATTTCCCCACCACCGAACCTGCCTAATTTGAGGGGTGGTGTAGTAGGAACTCACCCCCCAGGCGAATACCGGCGCTCACACAAGAGACACACGTAGGCTCAGGAGGTCGCACAGAAAATATGGAAGAAAAAGTAGATTGAGAAAAAGAGGCGCCCAAATGATGCACCAGATAACTGGGCCCCACTACCACAGGGCTTCCCGAGGCAGCGAGTGCTGCGGGTCTGATGTGGGGAACAACTAACTACTTTACTACACTAATGGTTGTTCTCCAGCAAAACCAAAATACTGAAGGTGCCCCAAAGCAGTGCAGCAAACCGCTGCAAATCAACTTTACTTTATACTTTACTAAGACAAAGAGACAACAGAGCACTGCTGGTAAGAGGCCCCGGTATACCAGGGTAACTCCACGGACAGTACGTGGTATCTGTTGCCGCTATGCACTGAGAGGACGAGGTCTTATTACTGCAAAGGCTAGACCGAGACTGCTCTGAAAGTCTAGTGAGGAAAGAATTCCACAGGAAACCCCAAGACAATTCTGATGTAGCTGGAAATGAAACTCGAGAGGGCCTTATTAGTTCCATTCCTAGTTCGAAGCCATACACACACACACACACACACACACACTACATATCCCATACCTTGTAGCTTTCGCATGCTTACCCAACTTAGCACACGGGAAAAAATATAACTTTTTCTACATTACATATTACAGTGTATTATTGGATTACAAGTAAATTTCTGGCCATAGCAATGAAATAATTAACATGTAGACATAGTAGAATAAAGCTAGTTACTATTTGTGAAGTATATGATAATTAGTGGTGACAACCTTTGAAGTTAAGGGGGAAGTTTTGTGTTGGCAAATCTGGAGCAACTGAATCCTCCAAGCTATTCCAAACAACAGAACACTATTATTTTTGTTAACTTGGTCCTGTTTCCTGGCATACTTTGGAGGAATCAAGGCACTCCAATGTAACAAAAGAGAATTACCTCCTTAATGAGACTCAAAAAGTTATTACGCGTCTAATAAAATGTTCTAGATACTATGTGTATTTATCATTGAAAATAAAGGCTATTTTGGTACATCCCTGTTCACAGCCCTCCACACCTCCATCACTGAATGATTTTTTTTTTTTCTCTCTCTCTCTCTGTGTTTGAAAATATGAATAAAGTTGTTTCTACGTTGCCACACACACATACATAAATATATGGACATCTGTAGAACGGGTAGCTAGTTCAGAATGACCATCACTCAAAGCACACTTTTACACTCCTTTGACAATAAATTCCTTCCTCACATACTCAGCATGTTGGCTAGACTGAGTAGGGCTGGACCAAGAGAAGATGGGAACTTGTAGTTTTGTGGCCAGCCAAGGCTGCTATCTACCATGAGAAAATTAAACTAGTTGGGAGCTGCCCACATTTGAAATTGTGTTGATGATATAACTATGTCATCACCCGCTGTCACCACCATTTGTTTGTTGTGACAACAAATGTTGCCTCCTGCGAAGAGACAAACTCAACCTGGGAGAATTTAAGCCCATTGAGAATACCAGCAGACTACAAGGATTGCTCCATTGATCTCATGAGGCATGTGCTTTACACCTTGAGTACTGACATTGCATATGGGCTAGTTCTGGCTTCCATGGTTTCAAAAGTCTGTTTGTTACTGAATGATGTCAAATATACACAGTCAATAAAATATGGTGTAAGCTGCTGCGATTGACCATGTAAAACTCTCCACCTACTGTAAGTGTAAAGAGGTGTGTGTGTATCTACATTACCAATTTAAAGTAGGGCAGCACCTTCTATGATGATGAAAAATGAAAACGAATGCTCATGGGGTGGTGGGGAAGTTAGGTGGTGCTGGGGGATGACTGGAGGATGAATTGAAGTAAGAGAGGAATGCTGAGTGGAGCATACTGATTCTATATGCCTCATCGTCCCTCAGTCTTCGCATGTCCTCCTCTCTGGATCGGGCCTCACGCTGTCTCTTGTCACGTTCAGCCTCCAGTTCTGACATGGTCCTGCAATTTTTTTTTACTATTGTTGTAGCAATTCAACATTGTAAATTTATGGTTGGTACAATACAATACAAATACATATCTTTCTATTAAAAATATACCATCTAATTAATGAAATGTCACAATGAAATGATCGCTTACAAGAGTGAACGAAACACATAATGGTATAAACAGCATTTTGAAGGACACTTTTACTAGCATTATCTATGAATTACATTTTACAGCAAAGAGCCAAATTGGCTTAATAGTGTAGCATAACCATACATGGCCACTCCTATCTTCCCTCCTTTGTGCCCCGCTGCCATACATGGCCGCACCTTATTCCCACCTGAGTCAACCCCAGAGACGCGCCGCCCGCACTAATCCACTCCCAGACCTCATCCGGGGTTGTACGATCATGTGACGCTGCCGCACACCCCAACTGAATAAAAGGGCCGCACCGCCAGCGCTCGGCCACTTCCACACTAGCTCTGGACCAAGAAGCACTTGCCCCTGCCGCTACATGCACCACCCTCCCACTGTGTTCCCGCCTTGATCACACGAGTGCGTTCGTTCCAGTCCTACACAACTCTCCTGCAGCAACTACGGCCCTCTCACGACGCTACACGGCAGGCTGGCCTTCTATATTTACTTGTGCGTGTAACCCTGTACTTACCAATAAATTGTTACCGTGTATTCTAGAGTCTGTTCACCCCGGGTAGTAACGCAAGGGCTTCTTTGTCGTTATAATTGGTGACCCCGGCTTTCAGCTCTAATACTCTGGTACAAAAGGTAGTACATACACAGCTACGATACTGTACACTCCACGAGCTACTCCTCGCTACACCACGTCACCAACGTCACCCTACACTTCACACCTCAGCTACTACGCCTCTATGCCACCTTCGACGTCTCCAGCGGCCCGGGCAGATACTCCTCGATACACCAAATCACCAACGTCGCCCTACACTCCATACCTCACCTACTACGCCTCTATGCCACCCTCGACGTCTCCAGCGGCCAGTACATCCTCCGATACACCAAAGGTATTTTTTTCTACACAAACATTGTACATTTTTACCCTCCCTGTGCTTGTATTTTGATTGTACCTAGTGTTCTCTCCCTCCCACATTTCTCAACATAACGTAACGTTCCCGCATACTTCCATTATATCGACCCCTCTTGTTTTCCCACCTGTCTTTCGGCCACTTTTCTAAGTACTAACCCCTACCAGCCACCCCTCTTCCTTTCACTTTTCCTTTCCTCACCCCAGGTGCTTCCCCAACCACGCCCCTTGCGTGTCCCTAATTCCCCAATTTTTTTTCATTTCCCACCCTTACTACCCCTTGTAGTATTTTCGCCCCAGTCACTTTCCCCATCACCACGTGTGTCAATGCCATCCACCCCTTTGTGTCCAGTAACCTCACAGCAAATTCTTGACCCACCCACCTGTACGTTAGTCATTCCCTTGTCCTCCCCACTAAAGGATGTTCCAACCCCACGTGTTTTCCCCTCTCCCACCAACCATCTTGCCTGTCCTCCTTGTGTGCCCCTCATCCCACTTTTTCTCCCCTACCCTAGCTCTTTTATATCCCCCCACTAATACCTATTGCCCCCATTTTCGCCCTATCCACACATAGCCCACACACTACCCTATCTTTACTTATCCCTCGACTCCTATGCCACGTGCTATGCTCACATACATAACTACTGCCTTCTCTATGATACTCTACGCTCACATACTCAACCACTACATAATCTACTTGCCACTACCTCACTACGTGCAACTACCTCCTCCACTTGCAACGACGGTACTCGACGACCTGAGCGACACGCCGATCATCTCCTGCAACCCACCAGGTACACAAACATATTACACACAATACCCCATTTTGTGCCATTTCTTACCCACCCCAGTGCTAACCTGCACCCCCATTTTGTATTAATCTCCCGTTGTGCGTGTCTCTTCGCCACGTTTTTCTGTTTCCCATGTCCCCTGCTCAACCCCCTCTTTGCTCCCCTGCCCTCTCCTTTCTTCCCCATACTCCATCCCCTGCGTTCCACCTATCTTTCGTTACCCACTCTCTCTCTCTCCCCACCCACGCTCCCATTCTCTGACCCACTTCCATCCCCCCTTCGACCGTTTCGTTTTCTGTGTTTCGCTACCCACTGCCTATCCTGCTTTACGTGCCTCCATTTCTTACCTCCGTGTTAATTCTTTCTCTCGCCCTAAGTTTCTGCTAGTTTCAATACCTCCACGTGCCCCCCACACACTACCCACACACCACGTCTCCAGTGTCCTAGCCATCCCCTAATATTATACACTTTCACTCATCGCCATGGCTACCCCAACAGACACCACACTCTTCACTCACAACATCTCTCTCTCACACGTCTGTACTTCTTCGTCACAAGCCACTGTACACGTGCCCTACGCTCCCCCATTTAATTATGATGTCCTCGCCTGGTTCCTCCACCTAGAGGTGGTTTGGCGTAGGCAAACCTCCACCCAGCATCAAAAAATACCAATCCATCATATGTGCACTCCCGCATGAGGTCTTCTCTTCACTTTCCTCACTGATATCCATCTTCAACCAAGACATACTATATGACGAACTTAAGGCTGCCATCATCTCATCCCATGGCATGACTCCTCAACAATACCTACAGACCTTGGAGGACTTGCAGCTGGAGGGGCGACGCCTGTCTGAGTTGTTGCGGCATATGCAACAGCTCAACGAAAAAGCTGCGATTCCCTTCAATGATGACGTCCTCAAGCTCCTGCCCACCACGATAAAGCTACACCTACGGGCGCAACCCGACCTGCCCCTCTGGGAGTACAGCAAGCTGGCGGACTCCTTGATGAATACGTTTGTGGACGGCTCTGCTATGTTGCCCTCACACCATACTACCGCCACCATCGCCACGTCACCTACGCTGCTGCCAGTGCCAAACCCCCTACCTCCAGCTCAACATCTACCAGTGCCACCACCCCCCCAACAGCCACATCTCCTTCCTACACACCAACCACAGTACACCACCACAACACCTCATCACCAATAAATCCAACCTCATCCACAACACCAACATCATCTCACATACACACCACAACCTCAACACACCATTCCACCACCACAACAACACTATTCACATCTCAACCCACAACACTACAACTCCTTAGCACAATATATAGACACTACAACACAAAATTGACACTATGCAAGCAAAACAAACACAACAACAATACCAGTGGCCCACACCAGTTCGTCAATTCCCACCTACTACATATCAACCACCTGCAACTCCACCGCAACCCCTTCACCAACACCAATGGGCCCCACCAGTCTGCCAACTTCCTCCTATACCTCATCAGACACCTGCAACAACACCGCAACAGTGGCACAACCCCAACCTGGGCGTATACCACCAGAGGTTTGGCCATGTGGCATGTAACTGTTGTCCCCCTTGCAACTAGGGTTCTTCCGCCACCCGTCTTCCTGCCAGACCAACACAGGGAAACGAGTAAGGCGGTGACAAGATAACGATCAAGACGCTACCGCCCACACTACTACATCCAACTCAGGGCCTCTCAACAACAAACCTATGAAACACCACCACCAACGATACACACCAGCCATGCCCAACCGCAACACATCAGCAAACCTCACCACCGCTCCAAAACCACCGGCCCACCAACACTCCAACAACCATAGTCAGACACCTCGTCACACCACTCGCACCCTGCTTTGGGTACAGGACTTAGAGTCAAGGGACAACTTCCTCGTGGACTCTGGGTCTGAAGTCAGCTTGGTCCCTCCTATACTCAAGGACAGAGACTGCCAGGCATCTACGGTATACGACCTTCTGGCAGCCAATAAATCACCCATCGCTACTTACGGCACCAGGAGCAGGAATACGGCAGGAATACGTAGTATGGCCATTCGTCGTGGCCATCCTGACGGCTCACGACATACTTATCGACCCCAAGAGACAACGGCTTATCCACCAACCCTCTGATTCCATTTTCCATACTAAACACTGTCGACACACCACACCTACTATCACACACATAACCCACACATGATCTAGGGATACGCCACACAATCACGATGAATGGCTCCCCTGTTTTTGCCAAGCCCCGGAGGATGCCCCCTGAGAGACTGGAAGCAGCAAAGAGGGAATTTCAAGTATTGATACAGCAGGGAGTTGCAAGAGTATCTGACAGCGCGTGGGCATTGCTTCTTCACATGGTCTCCAAGCAGCAGGATGGTGAGTGGAGAGCATGCAGAGATAACAGGGCGCTTAACATTGCCACCATCCCCGACAGGTACCCAATACCGCATGTCCTGGACTTCCACTCCAAGCTCCAGGGTTGTGCGGTATTCTCCAAAATTGACCTTGTCTGTGCCTTCCACCAGATTCCTGTTGCCGAGGAGAACATTAAGAAGACAGCAATCACCGCCCTGTTTGGCCTGTTCGAGTTCCCATCCATAAACTTTGGGTTACGTAACACTTCCCAGACGTTCCAACGGTTCATGGACAAGGTGCTGCGTGGTCTGGACTATATCGTATATATCGATGATATCCTCGTTGCATCACACACCCACGCCCAACATCATCTTAGGGAACTGTTCAACCGCCTGCAGCAGTACGGCCTGAAGGTGCACCCTTCCAAGTGTGTCCTAGGGGCGGACAAATTGGACAGGTCGTAGCACGTGGAGTAGTTTGGTGGCGTTTACGTGAGCATACAGTGGCGTAGCACGTAGATGTAGAGTGTTGTACCTTACATAGGTGAGGCGTAGCGTTGGTCGTAGCACGTGAAGTAGGATGGAGTAGCGTACATGAACGTAGAGTAGCGTAGCACGTGGATGATGAGAGAAGTAACTGGCATAAGTGTAGAGTGGCGTACCTTGTGCTAATGAAGCATAGTGTGGCTCGTAGACCGTGGAAGGAGACTGGGGTAGCTTGCTTGGAGTATAACTTGTAAGGTATAACGAGTTGTATATGCCGGGGTCACCAATTGTAACACTTGGGATAGTGTACTACCGGGGTGAACAAACTCGTATACTTGGTAACAATTTATTTGGTAGATACAGGTTGTAGTATTAGCAAGCACCTTGTAGTTAGTTAGCCTGCCTGCTGTGGTAGTGTAGCATAGAGTTGCGAGGTAGCTGGTGTAGAGTTGCACGACCACCGCCTGCATTCAAATTTGTCGGGTAAGATATATGTATATCACATAATTGGTTCACAATTTGAGGGGTTATATATATATAAATAATTATTCTTGCTTCCTCTTATCTTTATTGAAGCCATTGATATATAATTTAAAATTATCTTTAACTTTTCATTCCCCCTTGCATCACAAATTTAAAAGAAATAAAGGAGAACAAGTGGTGCGAACGTAAAGTTATTTTTATTTTTTGTACTAAAATGCACCGTAGGTGTCAGCCTTGCCCGAGTGTTAATGAGACTTATACCAAAAACTTCTAATTACATGGCAGAGTAAACAGCAGGCTTGGATTAATTACATATGCGTTCAGTCAATTACAATTAAACTTACTTGCTATAGAATGTTCCGAGAAGAAGTAAACTCAGGAGGCAGTGTCTCTCCTTTATTGTAAGTGGCCTGAGACTGAGGGGCAACCAGCTTCTCCTTGTTGCTCGCGGCAGCGCAAAACATATTGTACATACATACACATCTAATATCCCCCCCCCAAAGATGAATCTATGGATCCCAGACATAAATCTGATACCCCTTTTTAAATTAATTGCATATATTTAAAACATAAACTTGAATACATGTTATCAAACAGAAAATGCAAAATGGAATCATAAGTAAAGCTGGTCAACTGGATGTGTACATATGTGTGTGTGTATGTGTGTGTGTACTTAACCTAAATACACAGCATGGTATATGATCACACGTACAGTAGTCATCCATCTACCTCGGGCACTTCGGTTGCCTCTTCGTGTGCGGCTGGTCACCGTACAGCGTTGCCATCCGCTACGCATTGTTTACATTGTCGTCTGCTAATGCGGAGTAAAAATGAGCGAGATGTCG
This sequence comes from Petrolisthes cinctipes, assembly GCA_033782935.1. Classification (NCBI taxonomy): domain Eukaryota; kingdom Metazoa; phylum Arthropoda; class Malacostraca; order Decapoda; family Porcellanidae; genus Petrolisthes; species Petrolisthes cinctipes. The sequence continues at coordinate 162,316 of JAWQEG010000072.1, forward strand.
AGTGTGCCGTGTGCCTTCTGCAGTCCGCAGGAGTGTGGACTAAAATTCCGCATTTTTTTATGACTCATCTTTCAATAGTTTTAGTATCTATCGGTTTCTTTGAGTTACTATATTAATATTTTGGTCTATTTTAATTGATATATCATAATAAACTTATGCAATTTCAATTATTTACCTACATTATTGTACAAATTACAAGACTGTCCAATTGAAAATCATTCGCTCATCAGCAAGAAATGGATACACCCATCCAATTTAGTCCTAAGCCCTGACAGCTGCTGCCAGTGCAGTAATCGTGTGGACGTTAGCGATATCTTAATACATTAGTACATAGAGAATTCCTTCAGTTCGGTAAGTACTGTACAACATATATGAATGGACTTCGAATTGACATATATATTATGACGGGCACTGACTGCCGAGTGTTTTTCCCTCGCTTTTAGATTTTAGGCTACTTATTATAATGGTTTTATTCATGATTAGCAAAAGCAACTTTATTATACCCTAGAACAAGCAGCGTAGAATACATTGTGACTTTGAAGTTTATACTAATAAAAAGAAGCAAGTGAAAGGATACGCAAAATATTCATGCAGTATTTATTCATGAAGTAGACCAGTTAGCCTGCTGTCTGGGGCATACTATCACACCACCAATAAGGTCGAATATTGCTGCTTTCGCTACAATTCATATAGAGACGTTACTGATAAACTATGAAGGACTCTGTACAGTATACAGCCTCGCTCAATGATTGGTTGTTATTGACATAGAATTCAATGTATTTAGTCTAGTACTGTAAACTTATCTGCCTTGGTGTAAGTTGACAGGAAACAGTACTCCTAAAAGTTGTGATATTGTGCTTATGAATAAATATATTAATTAAGCCATCTCCACATGAGCAATCCCCAGGCAATGCCATGACGGGCAATTACATTGTTACCAAATGAGATGTTGACACTGGTAAAAAGCGAGGGATTAGGCTAAACACGCAGTAGCTAATGCCAGATAAGCATAAGTCTGTAAAAATACCTGAAATGCTAATTCTGCTGATATAGTCACCTGATAACTAGTCATAGAATGACTTAATAATTTTTAACCACACTTCATCCTTCATTAAAATCTGTGATCAAACAAGTAAATGACCACTGAATATTAATTAACTTTCTTTTACCAGATTTACCTGAAGATGCCAGCTGTAAGGGGGAAGTCTCGTGATGTTAGGTTGGTCAACGACACCTACAGAGACTGGCTGCGAAGGGTAGAGGACAACCCAACAAGGCCAAGTGTGCCGTGTGCGATGTGGATTTTGCTGCAGAACTCACTTCTATTAAAAGGCACAACATTTCAAAGTTCCACTCATTACAAATTGCAAGAGTAAGGACACGCCAAAATGCCCCTAATGTTCATCACCAGCAAGACGACCGCATCACAAGAACAGAATATAAGCTAGCTGCATTTTTTGCTGAGCATAATTTGTCACTTAACTCTGCCGATCACCTTGTAGATTTATTGAAAGACCTTTTTCCTGAATGTAATGCCATACAAAAAGTAACTATGCAAAGGACAAAACTAGCAAAGGTCATTGACCAAATGGGTCAATGTAACAGAAAATTTACATGAAGTATTAAGACAGACTAAATTTTCCCTTATAGTTGATGAAACTACAGACATATGCACATCAAAGCACTGTGCTATTTCAGCAAGATTCTATGATCCAACAGCAAAAACAATTAAAAGTAGACTATTGGACCTTGTAGATGTTTACAATAACAGACAGGAAGGAGGTTCAACTGGGGAGAACTTATATTAATATCATAAAATTGTATCTAGAGAACCACAATATCCCACTTGAAAATGTAATAGGTTTTGCCGCTGATGGAGTTAGCAATTTAACAGATATGCATAATTCTGTACTCGGCCAACTCATGACAGAGGTTCCGGGTATTACTGCCTTAAACTGTGTGTGCCACTCTGCCCATCTGTGTTCCTCTCGGGCATCAAAAACACTTCCTCGCAGATGCGAAGATCTCTTAAGAAATGTGTACACATATTTTGCTCATAGCACGAAAAGGATCCATGAATTTTCTGAGTTCCAGGAGTTTTGTCACGTAAAACCTCATAAGCTTCTCCACGTTAGTCAAACACGATGGTTATCATATCATATCGCTGTGCAAAGACTTCTGGAACAGTGGAATTCATTGACTCTATACTTCACTGACAAAGTAACGGAAGAGCGACTTCAGGTAACCTCCTCAATTCTTGACAGCTTAAAGGACTCATCTCTTTTTCTGTACTTCACATTCCTTAATTACATTCTACCAAAATTCAACAACCTGAACCTCCTATTTCAATGCCAAGAGCCAACTATTCAGGTGTTACACAAGATGTATAACGATCTTTATATTGATTTGTTACGAAGTTACATGAAAAGGGAGGAGCTGGACAGAGTAAATGACATTACAAGTATTGATCCAGGGGACAGCAATAAATTTCTTCCTTCAAATCAGATATACCTTGGGGCAGACATTCATATCCTTCTTCAGTCAAAGCGCTACCAGAACAGCACAGACATGGTTCAAGGTGTAAGAATAAGATGCAGACAGTTCATGATCTCAGCTTGCCTTGAAATAAGAAAAAGATTTCCATTGAACAGTAAAAAGCTCCAAATGTGTACCATATTTTCTGTGGACAAATTTCTTGATAAATAGTCCAGAGTACAGATGCCATCACTGTCAGACCTAGCACTTGAATTCCCTAGAATATATCCAGATAACTACCAACAACTGGATGATGAATGGAGAAATATGGAAAACGTGGTGATCTCAGAAACCATCAGGCAAATAAGAAACCCAGAACATTTCTTTAAGGGGGTGTGGGAATAGGGGGACAGGCTTGGGGGAGTTTTAGGGGGGTGCGGGGGGTTTGGGGGGTGCGGGAGTAGGGGGACAGGCTTGGGGGGGGGGGAGTAGGGGACAGGCTTTCTACCCACCCCAAGCCTGTCCCCCTATTCCCGCACCCCCAAGTCCCCCCCCAAGCCTGTCCCCTACTCCCACATCCTCTTAAAGAACTGTCCACACTAACTGATGAATTTGGAAATGCATATTTCACTGTACTGCCAATATTTGCTTTAACTATTCTTTCTCTCCCGACTTCAAATGCAGATGTCGAAAGAATCTTTTTAAAGACAATTTAATCAAAACTAAGCAAAGAAATAAGATCTCAACATGGATTTGTTATAGAGTTAACAAGTCTACTAGGCTAATGTCATTACTAGCCTACAATTGTCATACAATTTGTGAAAATTTTCATTTTCAGTTTTTGCGAAAATTGTACAGCTTAATTTCCATGGCAATGATGATGTCTTATTATTTACTTTTTGAAAATGTGATATGTTCGGGTTTGTTGTAATTGCTTTAGTTCATCATGGATAATTTGTATGTGGATGTATTTATCTATCAATCTATCTCTCACTGACCACAGATAAAATATACAAGCTGAAAATTAGTGTTGTTTTTCTTTCCCGTACTTATTTTCGTCTCCCATACTTCATTATCTGTTTTCTATCCCAACAAGAGAATGCGGAGTAAACGTTGCGGAGCGGACGGCAACACTGGGCTGGTGAGGTGCAGGGGCGGTGTGTGGCACACCTTGTGGAGCGGGAACCGTCTCACGTTGAGATGCAGGAGCTGCCTCACCCATCGCTGCGGTGGTCAACCTCAGGTGTCCACTGTTTCTTAAGGTGACATGACGATCGAGCCTGACCGTATACTGAGGTAACATCACTACCACTACACCCGCTCTGTCCCACATGTTGGATGCCTGGTTCTGCACTCGCACCCGGGTGCTGGGTATTAAAGGTGGGAGTATCCTGTGCTTGCTGTCTGCCACCAGGGCTACACTGTAGCCGTACTCTCCCATCTGTATCTCTCTGCTGTGTAGAGTCCTGTCCCACTGCATGTCAACTTTGAGGTGCCAGCTGGCTGTAGGTACCCCATCTCGTAGTTGTCTGCCCGCTGCAAGCTGCGCAGGTGACTTGTTTATTCCTTGTAGTGGAGAGTTGAGATACTGGAGTATGGCTAGGGAGGCCCTGACAGTGTCGAAGGTACCTCCGCTGCCCGTATTGGCCCTGATGATCCTTTTGGCTGATTTCACTGCTGCCTTGGCTCGCCCGATTGACTGGGTGTACTGGGCTGATGACAGACGTACAGTTGCTCTGGGGCACCCCACCGTGTGAAGTAGCCTCTCAACTTGGTGTTGATCATCTGGGATGGTGTGATGATGAGTGTCTCTGCTGGCTGTGATGGGGTGTGTGTTTCGCAGGTCGTACACGATGACCTGTGATGCTGTAGGTCACCCTCTATTCCTGGCCAGTACACACATTGTCTTGCTCTCTGTAGCAGGAGTCAAGTCCCTGGTGACAGGTATGCAGATTTGCTGCTACTCGTTGGCGAAGGGGCTCAGGAATGACGAGGTGCATACATCCCTGCTCGAATGTGTATGTCGCTATAGTCAACCACAAGGAAACTGGCTTCCAAGGTGTAGCGACAGGTGGGGATCTCCCGCAAGCAGCAATGCCACATCAGGCTTTCCAACACACATTACTCTATCATATACTACACCATGTGGCAGCGTTGCCATCCAGAGTTGTACTGCATACATGCTGAGTGCGGGGTCAGTAATTTAATGAGGTCAGTCAGGTCATTTCTCCTTTGGCCACCACCATGGAAGGTACACACACACAGTGTGGGTACAATCTTCATTTTACTATGAAGAGGGACAGACACACATAATTTCATACATTAAGAAAATTGTCACCACGGAATTAATAGTAGCACCTTCCGAAATCCTATCACGTCTTCCCTTCGTACACACACACACACACACACACACACACACACACACAGTGTGTACAATGTTCAATTTAATATGCAGAGGGACAGAACATAAAAGATTATTAATACACACACACAATGCAGAGGGGCAGACACAAAAATACTGATAAAGAGAGAGGAGTGGAGGGAGGAGAAGGAGAAAGGGGATTCAGGTGAGAGAATGCAAATCCAATTCTGACAGACCGCTATTCCCATTCTGACAGACCACAACCATATATGGCAATGCTGCTTGGAGGGAGATCCCCACCTATCGTCACACCTCAGATGCCAGTTTCCTTGTGGTTGACTATAGGACTCACGTGACTGCCAGCCGGTCCCTCACTCCGTAGAAGGGACGTAGGCAGGCCACCTCCTGCGACTTGTGTTGATGCCAGCAAGACTTTGACCAGTAGCAGCTGATGCACTGGGTCGTCAGCGGCAGCCCCCCTAATCGCTGCCTCATCCAAGACATACCCCTCGTGTTCGGTTGAGGCAACTACAGCGGCTGCAACTGCTTCAGCGAGGTCCTCGTCCAGGTCTGCGTTAGTAGCTGCTGGAGAACTCTGGAGTGCTGGGTACCAGGACAAGAAGTCTGCTGCGGTGCTCTCTTTTCCAGGCAGGTATCTGACCTGGAACCGGTACTGCATCGTACGGTCTTTCAGTCTGAATAATCTTGGATTTATAACGTCCGTCAGTGCTTTTTCCCTCCGAAGTTTAGTGAGGGAGCGGTGGTTTAGTGATGACAGACAGTGAGGTTAGGGCACCCCAGTAGGAACAACCAACCTCGCTTTCTGGAGGCACCACACCACTGCCAGAGCCTCCCCCTCCACTGCAGCGTAACCGGCCTCGGCCTTAGTACAATGTAAGCAGCTGTAGGGGAGGTGGCCGAGTGGTTAGTGATCTGGACTCGTAACCTAGAGGTCGGGAGATCGATCCTCTCAGGTGAGGGCCTGAGAATATTTATTCTCCCGATTTGAGTTTGAGGCACTAACTATAAGGCCACCGAACGTCGTAAAACACCCTCGCTGGTACCATAACAGCTGCAGTATTTGGGAATTACCCTCACTTCCCTCCTTCTGTGGCTGGGTACCAATTCGGAAGTCGTGACATGTGTGTGTGTTTGGGTAGCAGTTGACCTGGGCCACGGTAACGGGCTTGATGAAGCCTATGTCCAGTGTCAAAAGATTAAAAAAAAAAAAAAAAAAAAAGGGCAGCTAATGCTCCTACCCACTCTATTATGCTCCTACCCACTCTGGTCGGCTAATGCTCCTACCCACTCTATTATGCTCCTACCCACTCTGGTCGACTAATGCTCCTACCCACTCTGGTCAGCTAATGCTCCTACCCACTCTGGTCAGCTAATGCTCCAACCCACTCTATCATGCTCCTACCAAAAATGAATATGGGGACAGGCTTGGGGGGGTTTAGGAGGGTGTGGGAGTAGGGGACAGGCTTGGGGGGTGCGGGAGTAGGGGAACAGGCTTGGGGGTGCGGGAGTAAGGGGACAGGCTTAGGGGGGTTTTGGGTGGTGCGGGAACAGGGGGAAAGGCTTGGTGGGGGATTTGGGGGGTGTGGGAGTAGGGGACAGGCTTGGGGGGGGGGTTTAGGAGGGTGCGGGAGTAGGGAACAAGCTTGGGGGGAGGGGTTAGGAGGGTGCGGGAGAAGGGGACAGGTTTGGGGGGGTTTTGGGGTGTGTGGGAATAGGGGACAGGCTTGGTGGGGGGGTTTGGGGGGTGCAGGAGTAGGGGGACAGGCTTGGGGGGAGGGTTTAGGAGGGTGCGGGAATAGAGGGACAGGCTTGGTGGGGGTTTTGGGGGATGCGGGAATAGAGGGACAGGCTTGGTGGGGGTGGGTGGGTTAGGGGAGTGCGGGAGTAGGGGGACAGGCTTTCTACCTACCCACCACAAGCCTGTCCCCCTATTCCCGCACCCCCCAACCCCCAGCCCCACCCAAGCCTGTGCCCCTATTCCCGCACCCCCCAAACCCCCCCCCCCCCAAGCCTGTCCCCTATTCCCGCACCCCCAAAGTCTGTCCCCCTATTCCCGCACCCCCCCCCCCCCAGCCTGTCCCCTACTCCCGCACCCCCTTAATCATATAGTTACTGAGGAAGGAGCCAAGATATGTGACATACAGTCCATTCTCATTTTACACTGACATTGTGTATGTGAAATAGTGTGTGTGTAATGAATGTATGTACTGTAAATACTTATTGTACACTATATTACACACCCAATATACAAGTGTATTGTACAATGAGGGTTTTCTGTACACAGTTTCATTACACACCCAATATACAAGTGTACTGTACAATGAGGGTTTTCTGTACACAGTTTCATTACACACCCAATATACAAGTGTACTGTACAATGAGGGTTTTCTGTACACAGTTTCATTACACACATTACATTACACACCCAATATACAAGTGTACTGTACAATGAGGGTTTTCTGTACACAGTTTCATTACACACCCAATATACAAGTGTACTGTACAATGAGGGTTTTCTGTACACAGTTTCATTACACACATTACATTACACACCCAATATACAAGTGTACTGTACAATGAGGGTTTTCTGTACACAGTTTCATTACACACATTACATTACACACCCAATATACAAGTGTACTGTACAATGAGGGTTTTCTGTACACAGTTTCATTACACACATTACATTACACACCCAATATACAAGTGTACTGTACAATGAGGGTTTTCTGTACACAGTTTCATTACACACCCAATATACAAGTGTACTGTACAATGAGGGTTTTCTGTACACAGTTTCATTACACACATTACATTACACACCCAATATACAAGTGTACTGTACAATGAGGGTTTTCTGTACACAGTTTCATTACACATATTACATTACACACCCAATATACAAGTGTACTGTACAATGAGGGTCGTCTATACACAGTTTCATTACACACATTACATTACACACCCAATATACAAGTGTAAAACGAGAGTTAACTGTAGTGATACGATTAAATGTTTCCCGAGTCCAGGCTGGTGTCAGAAATACATATTAGGAAGCGAAAAGATTAGGGGGATGCGGGAATATGGGGACAGGCTTGGGGGGGGGGGAGGTTTAAGGGGATGCGGGAGTAGGGGGACAGGTTTTGGGGGGAGGGGTTTGGGGGGTGCAGGAGTAGGGGGACAGGCATGGGGGGTGCGGGAGTAGGGGGACAGGCTTGGGGGGCGGGCTTCGGGGGGTGCGGGAGTAGGGGACAGGCTTGGGGGGGGGGGTTTAGGGGGATGCGGGAGTAGGGGGACAGGCTTGGGTTTTTTTTTGTTGGGGGGTACGGGAGTAGGGGGACAGGCTTGGGGGTGCGGGAGTAGGGGGACAGGCTTGGGGGGCGGGCTTAGGGGGGTGCGGGAGTAGGGGACAGGCTTGTGGGGGGGGTTAGGGGGGTGCGGGAGTAGGGGGACAGGCTTGGGATGGGTGCAGGAATAGGGGACAGGCTTTCTACCTCACCCGAAGCCTGTGCCCCTATTCCCGCCCGCACCCCCCCCCCTCCCCAAGCCTGTCCCCTACTCCCGCACCCCCTTTTTTTTCTGTTGGGGGTGGGGCAGATAGTACCACACGGGCAATGCATGATACATAAGAAAAAAGAGATTACATTAGCCTACCATAATTATACAATAGTATTATACACCACTATATATCATATGTAGAGTTGAGCATATAAATAGTGCAAGGAAAATATTTTTGTATATAGCAAAATCTGGCTGTTCTTTGTAGTAAACCCTCGTATATTTATGAATGAATTATTGGGAACCCAGAGCCAATGTAAGGTGGAACGTGATTGGCTAAACTCTGAGTGGTGGTGAAGATGTTGCCATATATACAGCTATATTTTTCTTGCACTTTTTACTTGCTCAACTGTACCATTAGACCCATCATAAATAGTTATCTCTATTAAAGATATTTAGTGTTCTACATTCCACTACTGGATTACTGTAACAGGAAAGATCAACAAACTAACTACCAAGAAATTATAATATTAGCCTAGCTGCAGTGATGCCAATGAACTTCAATATGGTTTGTTTGATTATTTATTTATAACTGTGACGGACCTATTTGAATAAAAAAATACTAAAGTTGAAGAAAGGTACTGTTAACCGAATGGGTGAGGGGTTTCTTGTTAGGTCTTTCTGTTGGTCTAGTGTTGTGTTTTAATTTCAACCTCTGGCACCGATACTTTTGAGCAATTCACCGTGGATAAAATGGCATCACAGATTATGTAGCTAGCCACCCCTTCTTCTTCTTCTTCTTCTTCTTCTTTTTTTTTTTTTTTTTTTTTTTTTGACATTGGACATAGGCTTCATCAAGCCCGTTACCGTGGCCCAGGTCAACTGCTACTCACACACACACACACACGTCACGACTTCCGAACTAGTACCCAGCCACAGAGGGAGGGAAGTGAGGGTAATTCCCAAATACTGCAGCTGTTATGGTACCAGCGAGGGTGTTTTACGACGTTCGGTGGCCTTATAGTTAGTGCCTCAAACTCAAATCGGAAGAGTAAATATTCTCAGGCCCTCACCTGAGAGGATCGATCTCCCGACCTCTAGGATACGAGTCCAGAACACTAACCACTCGGCCACCTCCCATTTAGTGAACCTATATACACACAGCTGGTGGGATTATAAATTACTGTACATACCTCTTGAGTTCTACTATGCTGTTCCTCAGTTTAGTACTTTGTTCCTTACACTGTCTCAGCTCTTCCTCCTGGCATGAATATTCCAACCTCACTTTCTTCTCTGCTTCTCTCACCTCCTCATTCTTCTTGTCAACATTCTGTCAAGTGGGACACACTTAAAGCTTTGTCAGAATAGGAGGAAAATATCATTAGCCCATAACTTGACAAAACTGAAAAAAAAAAAAAAAAAAAAAAAAAAAAAATGGATAAGGAAATCTTATAATTTTGTAATTGAGATGAAGAAAATATCACATGATGTGTCAGTCTGAGGCTAAATCATCTTTATCATCATCATCATCCCTATTCCCCTCGTTAATTAAAAGAATGGGGAGCTACAGGCCCAAGGATGGAAAAGGAAATCAGAAAAAAAAAAAAAAAAAAAATGTGAATTGGATAGAATCCCCAATGAAAATAGGCTCCCCTTTTCAAGCCCAAAATTTTTTTCAGTTCCTCCCCACAAGTACTTACTGTAGGCTACATCCAACACAAAATTACTTAAGTGGGTGCGGGAGTAGGGGACAGGCTTGGGGTGGGACTGGGGGGGGGGGGGTACAGGAATAGGGGGACAGGCTTGGGGTGGGTAGAAAGCCGGTAACCTATTCCCGCACCCCCCCCCAAGCCTGTCCCCCTACTCCCGCACCTCCCTAAACCCCCCCAAGCCTGTCCCCCTATTCCCACACCCCCTTAAGCACCAAAGGTAACAGATGAAATAGAAGGGACAGTTGGAGAAGTGGACATTCCTTCAAAGGGGTGCGGGAATAGGGGGATAGGCTTCGGGGGGTTAGGGGGGGTCGGGAATAGGGGATAGGCTTGGGGGGGGTTAGGGGGGGTTCGGGAATAGGGGACAGGCTTGGGGGGGGGTTAGGGAGGGTTCGGGAATAGGGGACAGGCTTGGGGTGGGTTTAGGGGGATGCGGGAGTAGGGGACAGGCTTGCGGGGGGGGGTTAGGGGGGTTCGGGAATAGGGAACAGGCTTGGGGGGGGGGGTTAGGGGGGATGCGGGAGTAGGGGACAGGCTTTCTACCCCCCCCCTCAAGCCTGTCCCCTATTCCCGAACACCCCTAACCCCCCCCCCCACCCCAAGCCTGTCCCCTACTCCCGCACCCTCTTAATTTTCACCCTTAGTGCAAAGAGTAATTTTATGTACTGTAATGTCAAGTAAAAAGCCATATTTTCCCCTATTATTGCCTATACTGCATTACATCTTGGTGTTTCATCCTAATCCATGCTTTCTTATGCCATCACTCATCATACTGTTAAAATCTTTATGGTGTTCCACGTCTCTTTTTCCCTCATAATCGCTCAATTTTTCACCACCCGAGTTTCATGCATATTTTCCACATATAAGCTACCCATACTGTCCCAGAACACTTTACTGTAAAAAATCAAGTTCATGTACCTTAAAAAATGATAATCACTTATGATGATCCAGGGAGGAAAAAAGTAAAGGGAAGAGGAAGGGTATGCAAAGGGTGGAGGAATGGGAAGGAAGGAGAGAGAGAGGGAAGGGGACTGAGAAGGAAGGAGAGAGGGAAGGAGAGAGAGAGGGACGGGGACTGAGAAGGAAGGAGAGAGAGGGAAGGAGAGAGAGAGGGAAGGGGACTGGGAAGGAAGGAGAGAGAGAGGGAAGGAGACTGAGAAGGAAGGAGAGAAAGAGAGAAGGAAGGAGAGGGAGAGGGAAGGGGACTGAGAAGGAAGAAGAGAGAGAGAGGGAAGGGGACTGAGAAGGAAGGAGAGAGAGAGAGGGAAGGGGACTGAGAAGGAAGGAGAGAGAGAGAGGGAAGGGGACTGAGAAGGAAGGAGAGAGAGAGGGACGGGGACTGAGAAGGAAGGAGAGAGAGGGAAGGAGAGAGAGAGGGAAGGGGACTGAGAAGGAAGGAGAGAGAGAGGGAAGGGGACTGAGAAGGAAGGAGAGAGAGAGGGAAGGGGACTGAGAAGGAAGGAGAGAGAGAGGGAAGGGGACTGAGAAGGAAGGAGAGAGAGAGGGAAGGGGACTGGGAAGGAAGGAGTTAGTCTGTAACAGGCTTTATTTTGTAATGTTCCAAAATGACACTAAGGTTCTTTTTTCTTTATTGTAATTGTGATAATACGACAATGTAGTACAATTAATCAGATACCAGGAGGCCTACATGCTCAAAGTATTTGCAAAATGCCATTGTAATTTTTTTTTTTTTTTCATGAATCTGAACAAACCAGTCATGTGTCCGAAAAGTACTGTTTATTGGTAAAGTGGAACCAGCACAGCTGGATTGCTATAGAACACACCCCTTCTAGGCTTACTCTGGGCTAGAAGGGTCTATTCTGTGAAGATCGTCAGAAGTAAATATAAATTCAAATCTGGCGCTGTACTGATATGGGAGCCACCTGGTGGTGGCCTCTAGAGGTAGTGACCCGCTTAGGCCAGCGGAGCAGCCGCTCGGTCACTCTTTCGCGGAACACGACCCAAGTAACACCAACGCTCCTCTCCGCTTCGCTATGTTAATGTGTTGCCCGTGTTCCTGCTAGTGTTTCCTTTTGTTCTGTGTCTAATGGTTTGCCTGCTCTGCATATGTGTGTGTGTGTGTGTGTGTGTGTGTGTGTGTGCCTCGGGGCTTCCGTTTTGGGCAGTTTTTCTCTTTTCTCCTCAGGGCTGGGGTCTGTTTTCCCTCCTTCCCTGGGGGCTTGTTTCCTTGGGGTCCCTTCTTGGGTTTCTTTCCCTTCCTGCCTCCTTCTCCCCCTTCACTCTGCCACTAGTTCACTGCTTTGTGTTGTTAGGGGCTGGTTAGCCTGGCACGTGAGTGTTCTTCCCCACATGGGGCCCTTGCCTCCCCACTTGGTTCGCCTCGTGGCGCCCCGGCTGGGGCCCTTTGTGCTTCTTCCCTGAGTGTTTCTAGTGTTTTCGGCGGCAAAGATTGTGCGTTGTCCTTGCCCCTTCCCTGACTGTGTACGTTGGGGCTGTTTGTCCCCCAGAGCTGTGTTTTTCCTGGGGTAGCCCCTCAGGCTGACTGTGTTCCCCCTTCTGGGGCTTGGGGCAGTTTTTTTTGGGCTGCGGGTTTTTCCCCGGCTGTGTGTGTGTGGGGAATGGGGTTTTTCCCCGGGGGCGGGTGGTTGGGCCCTCCCGCTACCCGAGTCTGTGTGTGTTTTCCATTGTTTTAGCTTCACGTGCTGTGTTTTGTGCTGTGTACACGTGGATTCACGTGTTAACCCCATTTTTTCTCCCGCACTCTACTCGTGCTTTGTGTGCCTCTACGGGGTGTACCGTGAGGGTTTCCCCTGATGGGCACCTTCATTGTTCTCCCCATGTACCTTGCTTCACGCCCAAGGGCTACGACCCTTTAGTGTGTAGTGTGTGCCGCCCCTGGGCTGAGTTGTGTTGCGAGACTCCCGCCGCTGCTCGCCCTAAGCTTCCTGCCTTTGCCTCTCTCCGCACCGCGTGGACGAGAGCAAGGAGGATGGCGCACAAACGAGACGGGTCCTCCTTGACTTGGGCAGACCCTGTTTTCGGGGCCGAACTGGGTCTTTCCAGATCCCGGTATCCTTCCACGTGCCTCTCGGAGTCTCAGGGGATCGAGCCTCTAGCACCTCGAGAGGCTACGTCGCCGTCCCTAGACGGGTCTCCGACTCCTTTCCGGGGCTTTCCACCCCAGGAAGCGAGTGAGCCTGTCGCGCTGGTAACCCAAACTGCCTCACCGGTACAAGGGCCCAGCGGGGAACCTGCCGCTTCGTCGCCCCCAAAAGCTGGTTCCTCGAGCCGTTCGCGGGGGCACAAGCGGTCGGCTAAGAGGTCCCGCCATGCCAAGAGGACCCGGACTCGCCATCGCTCCCCTTCCTCTTCGTCTTCATCTACCTCTTCCTCCTCCTCCTCCTCGTCTTCGTTGGAGGGCTCGCCCTCTCCTGTTCGCAAGCCCCGCAAGGCTAAGCGGGCGGGTGCGAGCCCTTCGACGCGGAAGATAGCGCGTGTCCTGCGCACCCTTCTTCCTGCTGGCCTTCCGGACTTCATCCTTCCTCCCGTGGCCCCCTCCCTGCCTTCGGTAGTGGCGGGGGTACCCGTTCCAGGACCCGCTCTCCCTGTTCCTCTCCCTGCTGCGTCGCCGGCCGGGGACCTGATTTGCCCCCGGGAGTTTGGAGGTGTTCCCGTACCTCCACTCTCCCCGGGCCCTGAGTCCCCAGCCGGTGCCCTAGCGGAGGAGCTGGCTACCTCCTCTCCTCCTTCCCCTTCCCCTCCTTCTAGGAAGGACTGTTATCTTCCCTACTCTTGGGCCTTCCTCCCTCCTTCCTGGACTCATTCTTCTGAGGAGGGTAGACTGGTTGCGTGGTCTCCTGACACAACTCAACCAGGCGTGTGGGTGAGGAGGGACGACGTGCTGGTGAAGTGGGGAGCGGACGCTTCAGGGGACTCTATCCCCTTCTACAAGGCCCGCCTGATCTCCGCCCCTGTTCCCGTTTCGTCGAAGGTGTCCACGGCGGCTACCTTGGATGCGATGGGCTTCTATCCCAGGCCTGGAAGGTTGACCGCTCTTCGGAGAACACGGCAATCTTCCTGTCCTCGGATGCTTACTTTTCAGGGGATAAGGGCGACGGGGACCTGGACATTCCAGCCCTTCTCCTTAAGTCCCTGGACCACCAGAAGCCCTCCACTTCCAAGAAATCACCTCCTCCGTCCTTCCCTGTCATTCTCCCTCATTCCCGTGCCCCTACTGGTTTGAGGGAGTGCCTGTAGAGGACGGAGAAGGAGCCGCCGGTCCCCTTCCAGCTGAAGGAACCCGACTGGAAGCTGAGGCAGGCAGAGACAACCGCCCGGTTGGAGTTGTCTCACCTCATCTCCACCGGCGCAGCTATCTCCCTCCTACGGGACTGCCTCAAGAGCCTCACTTCCTCATTCCACGAACTGTCAAGCCTTGAACTCTCGTAAGTACCTTCTTCGTATTGTGTTTATTTGTGATGGGTATTGGGGACTCGGGGTCTTGCATAACCTTCTCGGGGCTCTAACCTTGGGGTTCCTCGGGTCTCTAACCTTGTGGTTCCTCGGGTTAAATGTTTCTCCCCTACAGCGATGCACTCGTGTCCATGACTACCGTGGCAGAGGGCGTCGGAGCCATGGTTAACCACCACCTGCGGGAGGCGGCGAGAACCTTCGCCTAGGCCAGACTGACGGCCAGCCAGGCGGCCGCCAAATCCGCTCCTGAGATGGCCCAGCGGGGCGTGGTGCGAGCCTCTCCCCTGCGCTGTTCAACCAGGCAGCGACGGACTCAGTCTTCTCGTCCCTCCCGGCAGTCACCAACTTGCCAAAACCCTCTACCTCCAAGTAAGTTCCTTACCGTACTCTTTGTGGAAATTTGATGATGCCGTATGTTTTATTAGATGAGGGATTCGAGACGGGCAGGAGGTTAGTTCCAACTTTCCCCCGCGCTCCTTTTTTCCCCGGAATTCTCCAGGATTTTTAGTCACCCTCTAACCCTTTTGTTTGTCCGTAGGCCACGTGCCCCACAGCCAGCCAGACCGGCCTTCCAGCCTCGCAGGTTCTCCCAGCCCGCGAGACAACCCAGGACAGCCTACCCCACACCGCCGCAGCAGCCCCCCAGGTTCCACCAGCAGGGCCAGCAGCCATTTCATGGGAGAAGCCAGGGCTTCAAGCCCTACTCCAAGCCCAAGCCCTCCTCCTCCCACCCCTCCCAAAAAGACCGCTCCACCTGAGGGCCCTATCCGGGGGTGCCTCACGGGTTGGTCCTACGCCTGGCCCACCCACGGTTGGGCAGCGAGAGTCATACGGCAGGGCCTGACATGGCCTTGAATTTCAGTCCCGGTGAGTAACTGTTCCTGTCATCTTCTGTTGTGAAATTTGTTGACATATGACATAACCTCTCTCCACCTAGGGTGTCCCGTTGTTTTTTCAAACCTTTCCCCCCTGTCCTCTGGGTCCCTGTTCGGATTATCCCTGCACCCCACTGACACATGTCACTTTTCGTTGCAGCCACTATGTCTCCCTCCTGCCTCCTCCAAGGTATCACCTTCGGTTGTCCCTCACGTGAGAAATACGGGAAAAGGGGGTAGTGGAATGGGCGACAGGGAGGGTCTTTTTGTCTCGCTTATTCACGGTCCCCATGAAGGACCCGGGAAAAACGAGACTGGTGATGGACCTGAGCAAGCTAAACAAGTTCTTGAAGCCCCTACACTTCAAGATGGTTTCGGTTGCTCAGGTCCGCACAGTTATCTGGAAGGGGGACTGGTTAGCGTCCCTGGACCTGGCACGTCTCGATCCACCCCCGGTTTCGCCGATTTCTGGCATTCCAGGTGGGGACCGAGACGTTTCAGTTTACCAGGCTCCCTTTCGGTCTCTCGCTTGCTCCTCGGGTCTTCACCAAGCTCGTGAGGGTGGTGGCATCCCGCCTGGCGGAGGCGGGTGTCCCCACCCTCATGTACCTAGACGATTGGTTGCTACATGCCCCCTCCAAAGAGCAGGTAGCAAACAACGTCAGGGTAGCAAGGGGGGTGCTAGAGGAAATGGGGTTCTTGCTCAACGTCCCCAAATCCTCTCTCACCCCTACGCGCAGGCTATCGTGGCTGGGAATAGAGTGGGACTCAGTTTTGGCCACCCTCTCGCTCACTCCGGACAACGCCCGCCGGACCCTCCGTCACATCCGCCAAGCTTACTTTTCCTGTACTTTCTCTCGCCGCCAATGAAAATCATTGCTCAGGTCGCTAAATTTCATGGACCCCGCAATGCCCCTGGGATGGCTGAAGCACAGGAGGCTCACGCGGGAGGTAAACCTCCACCTGTCCCCCGCACACAGGGACCTTCTAGGCCAGTATCCCTGACACTACACCGTCTCCTACGCCCCTTGTTACGTTCCGGTGCCCTGCATCAGCACATTCCCTGGGTTCTCCCTCCTCCGGGGATCACAGTGGCAACAGACGCATCGGACATAGGCTGGGGGTACCAATCTTGCCTGGGACATCAACTGTGCGGGGGATGGAAAGAAGAGGAGAGGCTACTACACATCAACGCTCAGGAGTTGATGGTAGTACGAGAGTGGCTCAACAGACACCCCCAGTTCTCCAGGATAGGCATCCGCTTCGATATGGACAATGTAGCAACCGTGCAGTGCCTGCAGAGACAGGGCACTTCACGGTCGGAGGTTCTCTTGTCCCTGTCAGAACAGATATTCTCGGTAGCGGCCAAGAGGGCGATTCACCTCTCGGCCCGCTACGTGCCAGGCCGGGAGAACGATTGGGCGGATGCACTATCCAGGTTCAGAGGGACGACAGTCGACTGGCAACTGCGTCCTCCTGTGTTCGAGTCACTCTGCCTTCGCTATGGGACACCGGAGGTGGACCTGTTCGCCTCCCCAACCATGGCCCAACTTCCCCTGTTCCTGTCCTTCTCTACCAGAACAGAGGCGGGGGGCCCGGACGCTTTCACGGAGGATTGGAACAGGTAGGATTACATGTATCTCTTACCCCAACAGCAACGTCAGTCCTCCTCCAGGCGATCCTCAGGCTGCGTTCCTTCAGAGGGAGGGTACTCCTCATAGCCCCCCTCTGGCCAGTGCAGCCGTGGTTCGGAGAACTGTTCCAGTGGTGCCCTCATCCTCTTCAGTTGGGATCGGCGTGCCTCTCCATCACTCTGTCCACACGACTCCAAACGTCACTGAAACTACACGCTTGGAGTTTCTACGGGGGGTCCTCAGCAAACGCTTCACTCAGGAAACAGTGGGCAAGATGCTGAGGGCTCATCGCCAGTCCTTGGTGCGGCAGTTCGAATTATTCTGGAAGAGATTCCAGGACTTCTTGCGATGACACCCCTCCATGGTTATCTCGGAGGACACAGTCCTGGAATTCCTCACTTGGCTCGCCGATTCCACCAACAGGGCCCCGGCGACGGTACTTGCGCATCACGCAGCCCTGTCTGATCCCCTCCTCCTTGGTTTTAATATTAAAGTTCCCGAGAGGCCTCTCTCTCTCCTGAGGATGGGGATTCGGGCTGGGACGGCACCTCACAGGGCCCAGATTCCTCCCTGGTCCCTTCACCGAGTCCTCACCTACCTGACCTTCGAGGGGGTCCCTCTGGAAGTGTGCCACCTCCTCCAGAAGTCTCTTCCTGCTCGCCTTAGCTACAGGGTACAGGGCCTCTCAACTGGCAACCTTGCCCGTCATCCAGCCTTCTCCTCTGTAAGTCCTAACCTTACCTCTTTGACTGTCTCCCCCTCTCCTACTTTCTTAGCTAAGAACGAGCAGGCTGACGACAGGATTGGCCCCCTCGCAGTACCCTCCTTCATGAGGGATGGAAGTTTCCACCCACTCTGTCCAGTCCACGCCTTCACAGCCTACGTGGAGGCTATGAGGGAGGCTTCACCGGACCACCTCTTCTACAACTCCAGGTCTGGTAAGCCTCTCTTCCCCAGGTCCATCGCTCGCCTCCTTTGCCGAGTGATCGAGAACGGGGATCCCGGACACGCTTCCAAGGCCCACAGCGGTCGGGGCGTGGCCGCCTCCCTCGCCTTTCTCAGGACTCACTCGGTGGAGCAGGTACGGGATCTGGGGGGCTGGGCATCCACCTCCTCCTTCAGGACGAGGTATCTGTTCCACTCGCTCTCCCCCACCCCCTGTGTGGCGATGGGGACTCCTCCCACCCTACCACACCCAGGACTTACGCCTGGCAGAGGTCCCCGCGGGAGACAAAACAGGGGGAGGGGGCGCCCGAGGGGCAAAGGTCGGGCTAGGTAATCCCCTTATCACCTTATTCCTCATTATCACCACATACGTCATCCTCATCCTATACATTCTCACGCTCATCCCATGTCATTCATGTTGTACATATGGTGCGGGATACAATAAAACTACGTTGTTACAGAGCTCTGAGTGTTAATTTTCCGCTGGATGAGATAATGGTGACTGATTTCCCTATGTCCTTGTACGGCAGGGTTACAATAAACACATGGTTAGGACATGTTAGTGTTTCATTCCTCCTCCCGGTGGACTTATTACCCATACTCAGGCCATAGCCTGGGGTTTAGGGAACTTAAAAAAGAAAAGGGGGGGGGGGCCTCGACCGGCCTACCCCTCCTCTCGAGTCTGACTATAAAGACAACTATATATAAATAATTCCTTTATATATATATTTTATATATATATATATATATATATATATAAAAAAAAAAATATATTAGTAAATAATTTCCAAAGATTCTGTTGCATAAAATTCTTTTGAGAATTTTTACAAAGGTATTACCTTAATACATTAGTTCTACAATTACAATCCCCCGCTCTGGTCCAGGGGGTGTTCCCGCTCTTCATTCTGGTGTTGAATGCCTCCTCCTCACCTCCCACCAACCGCATCGCATGCATAGCAATCCAGCTGTGCTGGTTCCACTTTACCAATAATAGTGCATTTGTTGCGGCATTGTATTTATTGGTTTGTGGAACCAGCACAGCTTTTACTGTCCCACCCACCTCCCGATGTGGCAGACATTCTCCTTCAGTTCTCATTTGAGTGACCGAGCGGCTGCCCCCGCTGGCCCAAGCGGGTCACTACCTCTAGAGGCCACCACCAGGTGGCTTTCATATCAGTACAGCGCCAGATTTGAATTTATATTTACTTCTGATGATCTTCACGTAATAGACCCTTCTAACCCAGAATAAGCCTATATGGGGCCTGGGCTGGAGAAGGGGTGTGTTCTATAGCAATCCAGCTGTGCTGGTTCCACAAACCAATAAATACAATTTAAGCGGCTGGAAGCCGTGACAAATGCACTAATATAGGGTTATTGGATATCGATTTTAACAGTTTATTTCAATGGTCGTCCGAACTTAAGCACTACGTGTCTGAAACCTCCCCTCCTCAGGGGTGAGTTCGGATACTCATTAAAGTACAGCCACAATCGAATATCCACCGACACTTTCCTTTCATCGTGCAAGTAAATCAGTATCATATCAAAATATAATCATACAACACCTTATGTCAACTTAACCCCCTCAATTATTATTATAAGGTGCTGCAAAATCATTCACGTGTTGTTGTTTATTACCAAGATATTTACTACGATGGAAGGAAAGTGTCGGTGGATATTTGATTGTGGCTGTACCTCCTCACTCTAAATAAAGATCTCAAATTTTTAGGGGGTGTGAGGGACAACCTTAGGTGTAGAACCAAATGCATGAACCAAGTCTTTGTGCATCTGAAAAAAATATCATGGTTCTTCAGGTCTACCTACCTCTTCAGGGCCAGAACCCAAGAAGTATGTATAAAAATATGTAGGAGCTAAAGACTCTATTATCTTAGAATTTTTTTTTTTTTTTTATATATATCTTTCGGCACTGGACATAGGCTTCATCAAGCCCGTTACCGTGGCCCAGGTCAACTGCTGCTCACACACACACACACGTCACGACTTCCGAACTGGTACCCAGCGACAGAGGGAGGGAAGTGAGGGTAATTCCCAAATACTGCAGTTGTTATGATACCAGTGAGGGTGTTTTACGACGTTCGGTGGCCTTATAGTTAGTGCCTCAAACTCAAATCGGAAGAGTAAATATTCTCAGGCCCTCACCTGAGAGGATCGATCTCCCGACCTCTAGGATACGAGTCCAGAACACTAACCACTCGGCCACCTCACCTTTACACCCCACAACGAGATGTTGCAGTTCAAATTTTCCTCCACCGTCAATAGACTACAATATATGTTTTTTTTTTCCTCCCTCCTTGTGACATAAGGATGGATCTTACTAACCTTGTCCATTTTTTTTTTTTTTTATACATGTATATATATATACCTCAACCTCGGGACTCAAAATTCACTTTCACACTCTATTTACTTATCTAAGTACATTTTCACACTCATATTTCGTTATAAAACATGTCAGCATCATATTTTTCAACACAACAATATGAAATATAATGTCACTGTCGTTTTTACGTATATATGGTAATTACAGGAAAAGAGGAGTGATGAAAATATGTCCTTTCACCCTCACTGTTCGAGAAAGACCAACTGATGGTGGCTGAGATGGCTGTGGCACGTCACTGGCTGCCACCCTCACTATTGCCAGGCCAAAACTAGCTTGGTAGGGACCGCTCAAATTTAAAAACTGTGCTGTCAAATGAATGTTAAACCCGCAGTGCTCCACACTTGTTGCTAGTATCAAAATTTTACTACACCCGCGAATTAAGGTTTAATAGTAGTTAGATAAATTTAGCAGCATATGACCTCAGGCTTGAGCTGCCAGATAATCTTAAAATCAATCAAGATCGTATGCCGTCCCGAATATAGACAATCTAATTTCTCTTGTGCAATACCAGCTATATTGACTACAAAAAAATGTGAGTGGCTTTACAGTGGGTAACGACTGCACACCGTACACGAGTGGCAGACCAGAGATGTAATGTTATATAATCACATCTAACATTTTGGATGTAGGAATGCATATTGTATTCTTTTATTAAATGTAGGTATCATGCCTCATCTCATCCGATCATCGAATGGGGGAAGGGGGGCACCGGATGCATCCCCCTTGGTACAATAGCTGCCGACATAGGTGGAAATATTCTAAACAGTTACAATGGAGAATATAGTATCGAACTTACTGCTCTCATCTCTGCAAGTTCATTGGTGAGGGTGAGGATCTCAGCTTTAAGGCGTGTGTTAGTAGCAGTGAGGGCAGTGTTGGTGGCAGATAGGGCTCTTACTCGGTCCTCTGCTTCCTCGTGCCTCTCAACACATAACTGTAGCTGTTCTTCCAAACTTCTCACAGCTGAACTCTGGAGGGGAGAGTGTGTGTACAGTAAATGACACACAATAAGAATGGTACTAAATCCCTTTACACATGTAGACAGATATGTAAATAGGAAAACAGTTCAACAGAGAGATGAAGGAATGAAGATAAACTGGACAGAAAATATATGGTAGAACCAAAGAGATATCATGCATTCTAAAAGGGCCTCATATATGCTCACAGGCACTGCACAGTCCAAACTTGTTTTGCACAAACTTTGGGGCAAACAACGGGACCTAATTAGGACAAACTATCTTTTTTTTTTATATATGTTCCGACACTGGACATAGGCTTCATCAAGCCCGTTACCGTGGCCCAGGTCAACTGCTACTCACACACACACACGTCACGACTTCCAAACTGGTACCCAGCCACAGAGGGAGGGAAGTGAGGGTAATTCCCAAATACTGCAGCTGTTATGGTACCAGCGAGGGTGTTTTACGACGTTCGGTGGCCTTATAGTTAGTGTCTCAAACTCAAATCGGGAGAGTAAATATTCTCAGGCCCTCACCTGAGAGGATCGATCTCCCGACCTCCAGGTTACGAGTCCAGAACACTAACCACTCGGCCACTAACTACCTGGACCTAAATGGGGCGCATGCATGAATGGAAGATCCGAGGAAGTATTAACACAGCTGATGATGGCGATAAGAGTTGCGATGTTGCCCAACATCTCCCATAACGCATATTTCCGTTCTGGGATACATTTTAGTTACCTACAGCTTTGCCTCCTCCTTCTCACGGCCTTCAGTCATTCACACAGCAGCGTGCCATATCGGATGCAAACTGTACATTTCATCACATTTCTTTACGTTTTTTGATGCATGAATGGATAAAAAATATATGATTATCTACATTGTAAACGGATTATAAGAATAATGAAGACTTAATGTCTTTTCGTAGATTTACCTCAAATAAAAATAATAACATACATAAAGAGAGAGAGTGCCAACACGGTCTGTTTACAGTCAGCTGCTTTTCCTGCTTCTCAAGTTCCAACAGAACTCAAATAATGTGCGACTGTTGCGTTGGCCCGAAATGAGATAAGGTTATGATGTCCACAGTCAATTATTTTAAATTTTTGTCATCGTTTGACTGAATGAAAAGCGGTTATGTTGTAACAATTTGGGTATAGTTACAATATATTTGGGGCACATGGACTCCCAGGGACACAGTAACAATTTATTAGTAGCAATAGTAGTGGTACACTCGTTGGTCTGGACTAGACAGATGAGGGGGAGGTGAGGGTAGCAGTTGTAGGAGGGGAGGTGGCCGAGTGGTTAGTGTTCTGCACTCGTAACCTGGAGGTCGGGAGATCGATCCTCTCAGGTGAGGGCCTGAGAATATTTACTCTTCCGATTTGAGTTTGAGGCACTAACTATAAGGCCACCGAACGTCGTAAAACACCCTCGCTGGTACCATAACAGCTGCAGTATTTGGGAATTACCCTCACTTCCCTCCCTCTGTGGCTGGGTACCAGTTCGGAAGTCGTGACGTGTGTGTGTGTGAGTAGCAGTTGACCTGGGCCACGGTAACGGGCTTGATGATGCCCATGTCCCATGTCGAAAGATATAAAAAAAAAAGGAAGGGTAGCACCTCATGGTAAGAACGGTGATACGGCTGGGCTGCCAATTATGAGTCATAAAGTACCCATCAACAGTGGTGATTACGTTCTATTAATACAGTAATAATTTCTAGAAGAGATGCCTCCTGCCTCTGGATATCAACATCCTAAGTGTGATAATTTGCCAAAAATGATCTTCTAGCGAAGTGTTAGAAATTTACAGGTTAAAAAGTATATAGGCTTTTTTTTTTTTTTTTTTAAACGAACAACTGTGACAAAGTGAGGCTATTCAAGCCCATATTTTCCATAATAAAAGTGAGGATGAGCTTTTTTTTTTTTCTGATTTGATATAAGCTAAGTTGATTTAAATTATACATTTTTTTTTTATTATTGTCTAAAAAGTAGTGTAAACACTCTCTCTCTATCTCATCAGCTGACAAAAGAGTGATGATGTAAACAGACCGTGGTATGCCAGCATTTTTTTTTTATTTAAGGTCAGTCTACGAAAACTATATAACCTCTATGTCTCCATTATTCTTTCAATCCATCTACACTCGCGGTCAGAAGTTGTGTCCCGATCCCCTGGCAAAATGAATCACAAACAGCCTAGTTTTTTTTAAAGGTTCGAACAACGGTGCGTCTCCCTGTAACACACAGTTGTTCGAATCATCAAAGCTCGGCTAGTTGCGATTCATCATGGCACAACTTCTGACCGCGAATGTACACTTTACAAGATTTCCACCTGGACCCCCCCCCCACTCACTTGGTGTGGCTAACGTGACAACAGCACTTCGCTTGGGTGAGCTCCTGTCGATATACAAGACAATATTTCGAATCGGCAAAGCTTCATCTTCCGTATTCGGGTCGGAGAAAGGGGAAGTAGGGGGGGGGGGGACAGACGGCTTGGTGGGTGGAAGGAGGGGTGGTGGTGCAGAGAAGACGAGTCACATGTGCTAATGCAACATTGCAGCCATTTTAATATATTTATTAACATATCAGTAATGTGTTATCCCCCAAGTAATACAAAATTTATTTACATATATTCATTTTTCTAGACACACCTGACTACAAACTTGGACACCAAACATAGTTTACTTCATCTCTCAATACGGATAACAAGCAACCTGCTCTAGCTCTTCGTTTCTCTCTCTCTCTCTTGCTTCTCAGTACACACACACTATCACTCTAGCACCTCGTTTCTCTCTCTCTCTCTCTCTCTCTTGCTTCTCAGTACACACACACACACACTATCACTCTAGAGCAGCGTTTCCCAACCTGGGATGCTAGCACCCCCTGGGGGTGCTGAAATCAATTATAGGGGGTGCTGGGAAGTGATGCACACATGGCAATAAAATATCACGTCCTAGCAAGGCGCGACCAAATGTGGTACACGTTTGGTGCGTATACGAGTTATGTATCTGACACGAGAGCGGCGAGACTATGGGACCAGCGGCAGCCAGGCAGTAGCACTGTAGTTCATTAATCAGTAGCAGTCCAACAAAACAGTACAGCTCCTACATATTTGAGTTTTGTCTGCATAGCTGAATCTATCTTCTGTTTCCAGTAATACTGGTAAGTCCATTGGAAAGTCTCTCTCTCTCTCTCTCTCTCTCTCTTCCATGTGTCGTTTCATATTTTCATCTGTAAAAGAAGTGATAACACTTCACTTTCTTTTATCCTTCTAAATTTCTAAAATCTAATAACGAGATATTAGTTAGGGTTTGCTGGACTGCTTAGACATGACAACAGGGGGTGCTATGGTCGGAAAAGGTTGGGAAACGCTGCTCTAGAGCCTCGTTTCTCTCTCTTTCTCTTGTTTTTCAGTATACACACACACTATCACTCTAGCACCTCATTTCTCTCTCTCTATCTCTTGCTACTCAGTACACACACACACACATTATCAGGTTTGGTATAAAGCCGTGACGTTGTATATTATGATCTGTTATTATATATGCGTTAATGATGATAAGGAGTCAGGAAGCGTGACTTTTAGTACACTCACTTCACAAAACGCTGCCTGTGCTGTGAACATTCAAGAAGTCTTCATACCTACATCATCTGAAAGCTAAAGGTATATAGTGTCATATGGTATGTTTATCATTACCATATCTTTATTGAGAGGGAAGATGCCCACACTATGTAGTAGGTGAGACTCGCGATGCCCACTCTTTAGGGGTTCTATAAATATTTGATCATCAATGGCTACTGTGCAATAATGACAGCTTTTACATCCACGTCTTGCCAAAACTGATGGAAGAAAAAAACAACACTTTAGGAATTTCCAGACTCCTCTGATAAACATGTCAAGATACAATTGTCCACGACTGTACCTTTTGTGATGATCCTGTCCTGGGCCATGAAGTTATATAGGTTATAAACTATATGGTGGCAATAAAGGACAAGATTCTAGAAGTGCAAACACGTGAAGGACATACAGTATTCTTACTATTAATAAGTGAAATACTGTACTAGAATGAAGACATACATGTTCTGCCCTAAGTTGTTGTCTGAGTGACTGCAGATGGGTGTGCGTGGAGGTTCTTTCTGAAGATAATGTTGACCTCAGAGTGACCATTTCAGCATTGAGTTCGCTGCACTGCGCCTCACACACTCGAAGAGACTCTCTCCATTCACTCTGTCAGGGAACAATACAGTATTTATAAAACTTCATCGGGAATGAAAGGAGTATGTGCTGTTTGCAAGAATATGCATAGTGAACACAAATGGCATGGTACCGGTACGTTGACTCCATGGACACACTATACAGCCATCGAATCAGTACCACACCGTTGTCAACACAATGAATGTTCTTGCGTATGGCTCTAAGTGTGATTGGTACTTCTAAGCACACTAACTCACTTAACTTATATTAATTTCAGCATACAATACAGTAGAGCCTCCTCGTAGGGGAAATATTGCCTGCGGTGATGTGGGCAGTATTTTAAGGGTTTGGGCGTCCCTTCGGCCCCATCCAATTCTTTACAATTCTACAACTGTTCTATTTCCTTCGTGCTTGCTGTCCATCCTCTCTATCGTATCACACTGGTGAGGGCTGGTTCTATCCAGAAATGAGGAATTTGGCATCCTCTACCACACCCTGGCCTGATCTGTCTGTCTCTCTTAATATTTCTCATTCCTTCTGGGTAGCTGGCGAGATCGCCCGACTGGGTGGCACAGCAAGGAAGGCTTGATGAGTTCGATGTCTCAGAGGTACAGTCGGCAAAATAAGTATCAACACCACCCTTATGGACAGTGATATGTAGTGTTGGTGTTCCTGATTACAGATAAGCCACTCAGACACTTTCTGTATTTTATAATAATGAATTACAAATAGTAATTCACTTATGATTTTTTCCCTAATTATTAAAGAATATTAAAATTTTCATGAATAGTAATAAATATTAGGTTTGGTAATGAGGCCAATTTCAAATCTGGCAACCCACACATCAAGAGTACCAACCTTACCGTGCAACATTTTTTAATTTCAATGTAAGGGTGGTGTTGATACTTTTTTTGCCGACTGTACATGCCCATGAGCCAATAGTCCCCTCTGCTTAGATTCTCACTATCTCCCTGTCTCCCTAAGGGGGGCTCGAGTATCTGCACCTGCTTCAGTCAACGGAACTCGTGACTGCTCGGCCAGACAGTCTGGGGAACAACAACAGTACAGCCTCACACAGTGTTCACCTATCTTCTGTTTTGTGCTAAAAAAATGAGACTATGTCGTCACCTTTATGAATAATTATGCTTCACTTGTAAAAATAATCATATATCTTATTGTCTCTAGTGACTAAAAATAATTTTAGGCATTTTGCTAAAGCAATGGAAAATGTCTGTTATGAGAGGTTATTCATTCTAAAAGGGTCTGGCTTAGCACAAGTGCTTTACGCTACACACCTTGTTCATAGAGCTTCTCTCTCTCTTCTCCCATCATGCACCACAATATTACCCAATAGTGCACCGCCTTACCAGGTTTTAGTAGTCGCGATTACTTATTACTTTAAGGGGGTGCGGGAGTAGGGGACAGGCTTGGGGGGGGGGTTGCGGTGGTAGGGGACAGGCTTGGGGGGGTTTTGGGGGGTGCGGGAGTAGAGGGACAGGCTTGTGGGGGGGTTAGGGGAGTGCGGGAATAGGGGACAGGCTTTCTACCCACCTTAAGCCTTTTCCCCCTATTCCCGCACCCCCCGAACCCTCCCCAAGCCTGCCCCCTACTCCCGCACCCCCTTAACGAAAATAATTGATTAGTAATCGATTACCGGATTCTGAGATAAAGATTTAGTTTTTCAAAATTTCAATGTCCCTCAAAAAGTCAAAAGCTTCCTTATATGAATAGGCATATGGTGGATAGGAATACATGTTACACAAGCTACATTAATTCCCTCAGAAACATTTTCCGATGACTAAACATAAAAATTAAATAATCGATAGTAATCATTTTAGGGATTCGATTTATTGATAAAATAATTGACTACAATATTTTTTCAGATAGTAACCGAAGTAATCGATTACAAATACTCGATTATGCCCACCACTAGCATATGAGTGAATTTAAGACCGTAGTTGGCTGCACTCAGCCTCAATCCCCAGCGGTCAGTCACCCCCTTCTGCTGCCCACACGTCTCCCAACTCGCAGCTCTTTAATTGTGTGTTATTCTTAGTGTACCTTAACCAAGTGTTATTCTCAGTGCTCCCTCACTCCACGTACAGTGTAATAGTGATATCTGTATTTTCATATATACATATATAATATTAGTGTGTAATACTCACCTACAACCAGTATTTGTGTGTTCAGCAATAAACAGTGCTAAGCATCTTGAGGAAGTTTGAAAATACCCAACCAATTATAGCAAATTCACTACAGTGGTGACCCCGGAAGAGATATCTCCTCAAAGTGTATATAATTAATATTTAATATTGATACAATCATGAATGCCAATGTCACCCTGAGGAGAGACTCCCCCGCCCGCCCCAGAGCAAACCCTTCACAGAACACATTGACCCTCACACACAACACACCCATGCCCTCCAATCCCCCCTATGTTCCTCCATTCACCTGTGACACACACACACGTGGTTCTCGCACACAGAGGCAGTTTGGCAAGGAAGTGCCCTTATGGATGAAAATAAATATCAGGCAGTTATTCATTTTCTCCCTTCAGGAATATTTGCCTCTGTTACAACCCTTTTTATCAACAGTCCAACATGGCAACAGATACGAAGGAATAAGGGTTGCAATAACAGCCACCTACGGCAGGATGCAGAACTACAAAGCCCTGGAAAACATTATGCTTGAGAGACACTGCCTTTCGGCACAACTCAGGCACATGATGCAACTGAACGCCGCCGCTAGCACACCGCTGCCTGAGTACGTGCTAGAGGTATGCCACACCCGACTCATGCCGCCCCAAGTACGACTCCACCATAAGAGCTGGCACAACATATCCCTGCAGGAGTACAGGGAACTTGTGGACACACTGGTGGAGGCATAGACGGACCATACAGTAGGGGAGGTGACCGAGTGGTTAGTGTTCTGGACTCGTATCCTAGAGGTCGGGAGATCGATCCTCTCAGGTGAGGGCCTGAGAATATTTACTCTTCCGATTTGAGTTTGAGGCACTAACTATAAGGCCACCGAACGTCGTAAAACACCCTCACTGGTACCATAACAGCTGCAGTATTTGGGAATTACCCTCATTTCCCTCCCTCTGCTGCTGGGTACCAGTTCGGAAGTCGTGACGTGTGTGTCTGTGAGTAGCAGTTGACCTGGGCCACGGTAACGGGTTTGATGAAGCCTATGTCCAGTGTCGAAAGATATATATAAAAAAAAAAAAAAAAAAAATATGGGAGAATGGCCACCCATTCCTACCCCTGCCAGCAACACCACATGGGTTGACATCAGCCGTCACCGCACCAAAACCACATATATCATCTCAGCCTATCCTTGATGCCGCCAGAATCCTCCAGCGGCTCGACTCTGAGCCGACTACAGGCACCAACCTTTCTTCAACAACTACAAACCCCACCTCCACATCAAGTACAACAACAGTAGTCGATCTCCCATACCTGCATATTTCATTAATGATTTGGACCCCAAGCCAGGAACTGCCACCCCCCATGCCAATGGGACACCATATAAACCTTCAAATCAGACTCCAACCAACAAGACACGCCAGGGAAATGAGTAAGGCGGTGGAAACACGGCACTGCCTGTTCCTCACCTCTCCCCATTCCAGTGCCACCCTCTGAGCCACCACAACAAACCATCCAGCTAACGACACCCGAAGAACAACCCCACCGACCGCCCAACAAGCCCTGTATACCCGATCTAGCCAACACCTGCATCCTCCTGTGGGTGGAGGACCTATGCTCAGGTGATCGATACCTGGTAGACTCAGGTTCAGAGGTCAGTGTCGTGCCAAACCTCATTTCGAGACAGACAAGCCCAGACGTCAAAGGCATAAGACCTCCTGGCAACCAACAAATCACCTTCTGCACCTGAAGTTGCAGTATCTCCCTCCTACATGAGGAGTGGTTTGTGTCGCTGTTCGTGGCGGCAGAGGTCAACTACCCTATCCTGGGGGTTGATTTCCTGACTGCCCTTGATCTACT
The DNA here is from genome assembly GCA_033782935.1 of Petrolisthes cinctipes. NCBI lineage: Eukaryota > Metazoa > Arthropoda > Malacostraca > Decapoda > Porcellanidae > Petrolisthes > Petrolisthes cinctipes. Next base: position 191,827 of record JAWQEG010000072.1, read on the forward strand.
TATCGACCCTAAGTGTAGGCAGTTAATACACCAGCCTACAGGCTCCACCATCCTCACGCAGCCCTGCCACCACACAGCTCCAACCATTACACACATATACCAGGCAAGCCAGTATGATGCCCTCCTGCTGGATTTCTTGGACCTCCTATCAGCCTCCCGCATGGAATCAGTCAGAAACTCTGGCGTAAGACACTCCATACTCAAATCAGGACCCCCTTGCTTCGCCAAACCACGTTGTATGCCCTCATAACGACTAGCAGCAGCGAAGCAAGAGTTTGACGTGATGGTTAAACAAGGTATCACTCGAGCCTCCGACAGCTGCTGGGCTTCACCCCTGCACATGGTGCCAAAACCACAAGAGGGTGAATAGAAAGGCTGCGGAGATTACACCGTTACAACACTGGATCGGTACCCAATACCGCACGTACTCGACTTTCACACCAAACTCCAGGGATGCTTGGTGTTCACCAAGATTGACCTCATAAGGGAGTTCCACCAGATACTGGTGGTGGAAGAAGACATAAGGAAGACGGCGATTACAACCTCCTCTGGACTGTTTGAGTTCCCCGCCATGAACTTCGGTCTGAGAAACGTGGCCCAAACATTCCAATGCTTCATGGACAGGGTGGGACAGAATCTGGACTTAGTTGTAGTCTACATAGACAACATCCTGGTGGCATCCTCATCACACAACCAGCATGTGGAACACCTTCATCTCCTCCTGACATGACTACAACAGCATGGGCTCAAGATCCATCCTTCTAAGTGTGTCCTGGGAACAAATGCGCTAGATTTCCTTGCAAACTGTGTGACACCTGATGGCATTACACCTCTCTCTCAGCAGCTTACTGTCATCAAAGGGTTTCCCTACCCTACCACCACTAGAAAACTCCTAGAATTCCTGGGGGTGGTTAACTATTATCACTGGTTAGTCCGCCAAGCTGCCGCCCTAGTTCCACTCCATGACCTCCTGAATGGCTTCAAAAAAGGATCACAGAAGAAGATACAATGGACAGAACCTGGTCCGTGCCCAGAGAAGACAGATTCGCGGACCCTTACAAACTGTTGAGGAAAAAAATTGCCAGCAAGTCTCCATGCATTAGAGAGAAATGTATTCATGGATACCTTAGTCATATTTTTAAAACCAGCATACCACTTTATAATATTAATTGGGTTTATTTGGGAAGCCAACGTCCTATGTGAAAGGAATGCAAGGGCGATAATTACCAACAATAAGATGCAAGGACCAACATGCAATTTACAAATGAAATTTTTGCTTTAACTTCACTCACCAGCAACACCCATATCCCTAGCTTCCTCCCAACCACCATACTGGCTGTCTCCTCCTCAGGCAATGAACTGTAGCAATGGAAGCAGGTATATGTCACAGCAGGACGCAGGTCAAATGTGAGGAAACAGTGGGTGACACTGACCTTTTATTTCATTTCCGAGGCTCCGCCCATGCACTGACACGGACATTGTCGGTACTATTCCCAGACATGTTCCAGGACTGTGTGAGGCAGTGGTCCCCATCCTATTTTTGGATGTGGAGCATATCCGACAGGAGCAAGTATACTTCGAGGACATGTAAAGTCACTGCTGCCAGCAACTTCTGGGACCCGTTGGTCTCTTTCCCAGATTTTTCCCCAATCTTCAAGACACATTAGTCATGGTCACAGACAGTTTGTAGCTGGTTTTTCCACCAACCGGCTTCCAGACAACCGATAACAGCTCCCGGAAACGGTCGATGACCTCCAAAAGTTTGCCTTACAGCACAAATTTTTTATTTCTAAGTAAAGTTTTCAAGACACCTCCTGCCCTGCCACTACACAGGGTAACTTGTTGGGCAACAACGGGAATTGTTGGACGCCATCACGCGAATTATACCGATTTCAGAATTCTGAATCTAAAATCCCTGGTCCCTGACCAAGTCATACCTGAATTACTGTATGTGTGACCTAGGCATTACAAAAAGACAGCGATGCTAGCATTGGAGTATGTTAAATGTCAGTGCGATGATCAGTGTTGGTGCTTATGTAATTGCATGCAATGAAAATCTGCATCTGGATGTGCCCATAACCGGGAGTTCTGGCCCTTGGCGGAGGGCACTGAGGCAAGTATCAGTGCTGTAGTAGAATAAAAGCAGAGCCGAGGCATGCAAACTGACAGCAATGCACTGTACAGTAATAACCCACCATACATTATTAATTGGTTCCAAAGGTCGCGGCGTATTTCGAATTTTAATGTAAGCTAGATGTCCCCTTAAAAAACATGCGGAAATATATGTTTCCAATTATGAATGATACTGTAGTATCATCGAACGTGGCAACCCGACACTTGTTAATACTTTTTAATCATCTTTAACTAATCTTTTCTTGTAACCATATAATGCTTCGAATTACTATTACTTTACTACTTAGGACCCATGGTGAGTTTTGGTGATAACTGAACTTACCACCCAACTATCACCCTCACGCTCGCTTGTTACACTCGCGATAAGCCTAACCCTTTTATCATGAACAACTTTTCAAAAGGGGCATTTTTCATACTTTTAGCACATATCCCGGTACAGGCATTTGATATGGTGAAAAGTGCAAGTGATTGTAAGAGAAAGTGACAAAGCATAATGAATATAAACTAAGGAAATGTATTTATAAGAGTAGAAATTCATGGATTATTGGTGATAACTGAACTTACCACTCCCCTTACCACCCTCACTCCTCACTTACTACACTCGTGCTTTTAGGCCTACCCATTTAGAATAAACAATCTTTCAAAACATACAGTTTCCATACTTTTGGCTCAAGTTTAGAATTATTGTTAGTCACTAGAGAGAGAATCTGTAAAATCGAGGCTGGCTCGTGAGTCGTGATAGCACCGTTTGGGATGCACATTAACCATTTAAATATTTTTTTTTATGTTCGCCCGATTCGAAAAGGCCGGATGGGGGAGACTGGTGGAGAAGCCGATTTTGCTGAAGTACTCGCTGGTGATTCACTATCTGGGAATTCCACGAATGAATAAGAAGATACAAGTGAAATGTCTGCTGCTTTTACGTGTTTATCCTTATTGAAAAGTTCCTGATGTCTCCTCCATGTGGAGCGAAGGTGGAGCAGAGTGGGAATTAAATTAGTCAGGCATGATGGTTGCACTGTAAATTTAAAATTCCGGTTAAGACCTGGATTTTCCTCGGTTGATTGATTATAGAATTTTTCTTTAAACTGTCCGATTAAGCGCCAGTACCGGTTAATTAGCACCCGGAAAATCGATGCTCTACTGTATTAATTTGTACTTCAAGGATACACTATAGATGCATAAGACTGTTTGCTTTGCCAAGCAAATAGCCCTACTGACTACTGAATGATTTCATCTAGTTTCAATCCCATTTATGCTTATATACTGTGATGGCAGATTCCTCCTGTCCTGTCCGGGCGATTTCTCCAAAATTCCTCTACTTCACATACTTCCTACGTCTAAACTACAATGCCTAGGAACTTAAATTTGATTCTGTCATCACCAGCACCTCTTCCTCTTTCGAATGAGACCAACCCCAGCTCTTTATGACTACTGGGTGCAAGGATATGATGTAAGGAAGAGAAGTAACTTTTGGCCCGAGAACGGGGTGTGTCTCAAAGCACGCTTGACTCACGAGCAACCCTCTCACACGAAGGTGGAATTTAACAATCTGGCGGTCAGTCCTGGCTCGGGGTGGTTGGTGGGGTGGAGGGCGTTGCCAGACGGCAGAGGCGCATCAATTCGGACAAGAGAAAATATCTGCAACATTGTCAGCCATCACGCCAAACATTTGCACACTGACTGAGTATGGCTATCCCATTGACACACTGCTGGCTATAGCCCAGTCCCAAAAAAATCTGCCAGAAGTGGCTACATTTTCGCAAAATTGACAACATCGGCTAATGCCTACGCCAGGACTGCTCTAGAGAGTCGTCATATTCAGATCCCCGGGCAGCTCCGCAGGGTCAGCACATGCCGATCCCTGGACAGGAGGGGTTAATGATGCTTACCTCTGTCTGAGAGTGTTGTGACCTGAGCTGCAGCATCTGTGTATTTTGTTGCTGCTCCAGTTCCTTCACTTTCTCCTTGTGTTTTCCTGTTTCAGTAGCAATTACATCTGTTGGAGAAAAATCAAAACTGCAAATTACTTAACAGAGAGATTTATTAAGGTGGTAATTCTTTTTTGTTACATTGGAGTGCCTTGATTCCTCCAAAGTATGCTAGGAAACACGACCAGAAGAGAAAAAATAATAGTGTTCTGTAGCTTAGAATAGTTTGGAGGATTCAGTTGCTCCATATTTACCAACACAAAACTTCCCCCTTAAAGCAAATATGACAACAAATATCAGAAGGGAATGTTATTGTACACTGGAACATAATCATTCATAGAGTGACTGGAAATGACAATGGTGAATAAAAACCCTATGTGACACACAGTATAGTATAACATTCATGATCTGCAGTAACACACTCACAATCATGAATAGTGACTCACTAGCAGTAGAATATCTAAAACACTAACATAATCATCAATAACGTTATCTACCATAGACAGACACAAATTACACATAGAACAGGAAGTAAAATGAGAACAGTACTAAGAGGGAACTATTCTCCGTAGCTGAAGGTCACAAGTGGGGTTCCTCAGGGCTGAGTATTGGCACCAATAATGTTCTTAATTTATATAAATGATATAGAAGTAAACGTTACAGATGGCATTTATATGAATATGTTTGCTGATGATGCAAAGGTACAAAAAACAATTAAAAATAAAGACTGCTGTAAAAAGTTACAAGAATATTTGGACAAAATGGTTGACTGAAGTAATAAATGGCAGATGGAGTTTAATGCAGATAAGAGTCATGCTATTAAGTTTGGAAGAAGTGAGAGAAGACCAAACTGGCAGTACAAGGTTGGAAATAAAATATTAAATGAAGCAGAGAGAGAGAGATAAAAAAATGAGATTTCGGGGTAATGATAAATAAGAAATTGACACCAGACGATCATATAAATGAAAAAGTTAGAAACATGTATGCATTGTTAGCAAATATGCAAGTGGCCTTCACTTATATAGATGAAGAAATGGTCAAGAAAATAATCACATCCTTGGAATATGCTGCAGTAGTATGGAACCCAAATTTATAGAAACATCATCAAATTAGAAATAATACAAAGAGCAGCAACAAGATGGGTACCAAGTCTAAGATTAACTAAGCTATGAAGCAAGACTAGAGAAACTAAAGTTACCTAAACTGGAAGAAAGACAAAAGAGAAGCAACATGATTATGGTGTACAAATGTGTCACAGAAAAAGAAAATATAGATATAGACAACTTGTGTCTAAAAGGAATACCTACAATGAGAGGTCACAGTAAAAAATTAATTAAAAGAAGAGGAGACAAAGATGTACAGAAATATAGTTTTCCAAATAGAGTAATAGATTAATGGAACAAATTACCAGAAGTGGTGTGTGCCAAAAACATACATAACTTTAAAGAAAAATATGATAAGTGAGTATTAAAATAAGGAGCATTACGAGCTTGACTCAATCCTGTAAAGATACAAATAGGTAAAAAACACACATTCCGTCAGCTATAAACCATGCATATACTTATTATTAGATACATTAGATAGGGTAGATCAGCTTACATATTTCTGAACATTTATAGTTAGAAATGCGCCCCCCCTCCCATTCCAGATTTCCTGGATCCGCCCCTGAGATTGTAAGGGACTCACTAAGGAAAGCAGTCAGAGAGGGTGATCGACCAAGGGGAAAAAATAGAAAAGAGAGACCATGGGGCATGGAAGGAGCCAGGGAGGGAGAAGGAATCGAGTAACGTGGCAATTCTACAGGGAAATATACTGTAGATACATTGAGACTGGCAACTGGGCTAGAATAAAAAAAAGGCTCCAAGTACTTACTACAATACTGTACAGTCGCGAACCAAGGTTTCGCCACCCTCTTAATTGTTGGCTGGCAGGAAAGTGAAGACAGTGTTAAATATATGCTGAACGATCGGACAAACTGGTGTATCGGGTTAATTGGTAATGAGACAGGGTGAGGTTCATATTCCATGACTTCCGGTTTGTGGTTTGTGAAAATGAACCTCGCACTGCTTCGTTACCAACTCGATACACCAGTTTGTCCGATCGTTCAGCATATCTTTAACACTGTCTTCACCTTCCTGTCAGCCAAGGGGGTAACAAAACTTTGGTTTGCGACTGTACATATTGCTATACTGTATTGTTATATAAGTGCATTTGTCGCGGCATTGTATTTATTGGTTGTGGAACCAGCACAGCTGGATTGCTATAGAACATATCCCTTCTCCAGCCCAGGCCCGTGGGCTAGAAGGGTCTATTCCGTGAAGATCATCAGAAGTAAATATAGAAATTCAAATCTGGTGCTGTACTGATATGGGAGCCACCTGGTGGTGGCCTGTAGAGGTAGTGACCCACTTGGGTTAGCGAGGTGAGACACTCGGTCACTTAAATGAGAACTGAAGGAGAATGGCTGCCGCATCGGGAGGCGGGTGGGACAGTAAAAGCTGTGCTGGTTCCACAACCAATAAATACAATTTAAGACGCGACAAATGCACTATTATTGGTAAAGTGGAACCAGCACAGCTGGATTGCTATGCATGCGATGCGGTAGGTGGGAGGTAAGGCGGGGCCATTCATTCCCCAGAATGAAGAGCGGTCCCGCCACTTGATCCAGAGCGGGGAGGGTAAAGGTAATCCTCCTTAAGAATAAAAGTTTAGAAAATTTTCTCTTATATATATTATTGTATTTTTTTTTTTTTTAAGTCTTTACACCCAGACCTGAGAGACATGGGTGGAGGGTCGGGTACAACCCCCCCCCCCATTATTCATCATCCTGGGCTATGGACTTAGGTATGAGTACCAGGTAAGAAGTCACCCACCAGGAGGAAGGAAAAGCAAAAATGCCATAACAATGTAATTTATTGTGTCTCCGCCCTACATGGACATAGGAAATAAGTCACCACTAGTTTCATACAGAGGAAAAGATAAATACTAAATGCCATAACAATGTAGTTTATGTTTGTATCCCACCTTATGTACAAAATAAATGATAGGGTATGAGCATGAAAATGTACAGAATGGATATGACACATGGGGTGATAATGGAGGTAAGGTATCTAGGGTTACCTAGCCCGACCCTTGCCCCTCGGGCGCCCCCTTCCCCCCCCCCCCTACCTGGTGTTGGGACTGGGTGTGGTACGATGTGAGGAGTCCCCATCGCCACACAAGGGGTGGGAGCTACCGAGTGGAATAGGTACCTCGTCTTGAAGGAGGAAGCAGATGCCCAGCCCCCCAGATCCCGTACCTTCTCCACCGAGTGAGTCTTGAGGAAGGCGAGGGAGGCAGCCATGCCCTGAATGCTGTGAGCCTTGAGATCCCCGGGATCCCCGTTCTCGATCACTCGGAAGAGGAGGCGAGCTATAGACCTGGGGCGAACAGGCTTACCAGACCTGGAGTTGTAGAACAGGTGGTCCGGTGACACCTCTCTCGTAGCCTTCACATAGGACCTGAAGGCGTGGATGGGACAGAGTGAGTGGAAACCTCCATCCCCCTGGAATGAGAGTATTCTGAGGGGGCCAATCCTGTTGTCTGCCTGCTCGTTCTTAGCTAAGAATGTGGGAGAGGGGGAGACAGTCAAAGATGAATGGTTAGGACTTACAGAGGAGAAGGCTGGATGGCGGGTAAAGGCTGCAAGTTGAAAGGCCCTGTACCCTGTTGCTAAGGCGAGCAGAAAGAGAGACTTCTGGAGGAGGTGGCTAACTTCCAGAGGGACCCCCTCGAAGGTCAGGTAGGTGAGGACACGGTGAAGGGACCAAGATGGTCTGGGCCCGGTGAGGTGCTGTCCCCACCCGAATCCCCATCCTCAGTAGAGAGAGGGGCCTCTCCGGCACCTTAATATTGAAACCTAGGAGGATGGGATCAGACAGGGCTGTGTGATGCACCTGCACCGTCACCTGGGCCCTGTTGGTGGAGTCGGTGAGGCACGTGAGAAACTCCAAGACTGTATCCTCCGAGATAAGCATGGAGGGGTGTCGTCGTAAGTAGTCTTGGAATCTCTTCCAGCACGATTCGTATTGCCGCACCGAGGACTGACGATGAGCCCTCAGCATCTTGCCCACTGTCTCCCGAGTGAAACGTTTGCTGAGGACCCCCCGTAGAAACTCCAAGCGTGTTGTCTCAGTGACGCTTGGAGTGGTGCAGACAGGGTGCTGGAGAGGCACGCCGACCCCAACTGAAGAGAATGAGGGCACCACTGGGACAACTCTCCGAACCATGGCTGCGCTGGCCAGATGGGGGCTATGAGGAGTACCCTCCCTCTGAAGGAACGCAGCCTGTGGATCGCCTGGAGGACTGACGTTGCTGGTGGGGGAAACAGGTAAACATAATCCCACCTGTTCCAGTCCTCTGTGAAGGCGTCTGGGCCCCCCGCCTCCGTCCTGGTGGAGAAGGACAGGAACAGAGGAAGTTGGGCCTTGGTTGGGGAGGCGAACAGGTCCACCTCCGGCGTCCCGTAGCGAAGGCAGAGTAACTTGAATACAGGGGGACGCAGTTGCCACTCGACCGACGTCCCCTTGAACCTGGACTTGTTCTGACAGGGACAGAAGAACCTCCGACCGTGCAGTGCCCTGTCTCTGTAGGCACTGCACGGCCACTACATTGTCCATGTTGAAGCGGACGCCCATCCCAGAAAACTGGGGGTGTCTGTTGAGCCACTCCCTCGCTACCATCAACTCCCAAGCCTTGATGTATAGTAGCCTCTCCTCTTCCTTCCATCCCCCGCACTGCTGGTGTCCCAGGTTTGACTGGTACCCCCAGCCTACGTCCGACGCGTCTGTCGCCACCGTGATCCCTGGGGGAGGAAGTACCCAGGGAACACGCTGATGCAGGGCCAGGCGGCTCTAGGACACGCCTCACCTCTTCACCTGTGTATATACCCATTCATCCATGCCTGTATATATTCATGTCCAATTGTATGGGGAGGAGTTAATAAATTATATTGTTATTGTGCTCAGTCTTTATTTTCTGCCTGACTACTCCTGTATTAAATTTACTCAGTGTACTTTTATCTGACCTGATACTTAGTTACAACGTAATTACCCATGACATAAGGACCCTCCATGGCCAGGCTCTACAGTAGTATGAAGGGGGCTCTCATAGCCTCCCACCTTCCGTATCGCATGCATAGCAATCCAGTTGTGCTGGTTCCACTTTACCAATAATAGTTCATTTGTCGCGGCTAAATTAAATTGTATTTATTGGTTGTGAAACCAGCACAGCTTTTAGTCACCTAGCCGCCTCCAGATGCGGACCCCCTCCATATATAACTTTCTCATGGGAGTGGCTGAGCCAGGCTGGGTTGGGGCCAGCGCGGGTCACTGCTGTACTTCAGGATACTACCACCAGGTGGCTCGCACATTAGCACAGTGCCAGATTTAAATTTTACTTCTGATGATCTGCACGGAAATACTCTCTCTAACCTCTCCTAGGAGGTCTAGACGGCCTAGATTAGATAAGGGGTAGGTTCTATAGCAATCCAGCTGTGCTGGTTCAATAACCAATAAATACAATTTAAGTGGCTAAAGCCGCGACAAATGCCCTAATATTTCATATTGTGTTGAAAAATGTGATTCTGACATGTTTCTTTTTTTTTTACAAAATAGAGTGTGAAAACCTACTTAGATATGTAAATATAATGTAAATAGAGTGTAAAAGTGAATCTTTATTTACAGTCATTCTGATGTCCATTTAGTTTTCACAAGTACAGTCTCCTCCACTGCCGCGTTCATCACTCCAGCGTTGTCAATGTGTGTAACCCACAAGGTGTGAACCTCCAGTGTCGTCGACTCAAGTATATGAAACACATACCAGTATAAGTCAGTGGGAAATTGATGGAGGGGTGGTGGGGCTTGGGTGTGGTGTGGTGTTCTATGGAGGCAGGGTAGTCTATTTTTGTGGATGTTCAATATAGGTCAAAGATTGTAGTAACACATGGTGTCGTAAAATATCATGAGTCATGACATTACTACCAATGTTAACAATGTTCGTAAATTGATGAAATTTTTTATAATCGACAGAAAATAAAGCCATCGTCCTAATGATTAACTTGGTGGGACCAACCTATTGAAGTTTATGAGGTCTGATTTTGATATGTTATGTTTTAGGAACATTGTGACGTTTAAAACTTCACATTCAATATAATTTACTTATTATGTGTAGTAACTATCATTAACGTTATGATGTAGAACATGATATGTTAATTAAAACCAAGATGCGCTGCTGATATGATAGCTGGCATTTACTAAACATTCATAGAGACATCTGGCCGAGACTAGCTACTGCCTCACCAACCCAGCATTTCATTTACCGTTTGAAAGCATAGTATACTGATAACAAACAATAACAAAGGACTTTACTAACCACCACAATGTTTTGTTCTAACAATGTCATGTTTGTTATGCAACAGATTTATATAGCTGACGTATAATTTAGTACAGCACTACTACTTACAGTCCTCTCGCTAACTTTCCTCTGTAAAACATGCACCACACCATTCCCAAAGCTACACCCATCCATTACCATTTTACTCCTGGCATGTGTTTCGGATATCCGAGTCGAAACTGGAGGTTCACACCTTGTGGGGTACAAACATTGACAACACTGGAGTGATGATCGTGGCAGTGTACATCAGAAGACAGCTAAGGGTTTGTACTTCAATATCCTGCATCATTTATTTATGTAATTTGAGTGGTTTACAAGCTATTATCCATCATTTTTTTTTTTTTTTTTATATATATATATATATGTTCCGACACTGGACATAGGCTTCATCAAGCCTGTTACCGTGGCCCAGGTCAACTGTTGCTCACACACACACGTCACGACTTCCGAATTGGTACCCAGCCACAGAGGGAGGGAAGTGAGGGTAATTCCCAAATACTGCAGCTGTTATGGTACCAGCGAGGGCATTTTATGACGTTCGGTGGCCTTATAGTTAGTGCCTCAAACTCAAATTGGAAGAGCAAATAATCTCAGGCCCTCACCTGAGAGGCTCGATCTCCCGACCTCCAGGTTATGAGTCCAGAACACTAACCACTCGGCCACCTCCCCCTGCGTTGTTTACACCGCGACCGCGAGTGCGGGAGAAAGGCCCGCAAGACAGAGCTGCCACAGTAGATAAGGCCCTCAGCTAAAAGTGTTTCATTAAGGGGATAAATAATTTTGGGCAAATGAATGGGCTACAGATTCCTCCAAACTGTGCTTGGAAACAGACTACCTCAGTATATGTGTAAGGAGTTTGTTTAGTAGTATAGTTTGGAGGAAATAGTAGCTCTCCAATTGTCACAGGAAAGACATCCCTCTTAACCTCTAGAGACCCCCAGCCGAATAGATGGCCGATTTCTTAGGTATTGCGTACATAAATTTTGCTATTTCAGATTTACAGAGCTTGAAATTACACACCAGAATCTCAAAATCACACTCTCCTAAGTCAACTTGTTTGCATATGGCAGCGCATCAAAGTCCAAATGAATATGATGGTTACTCCCAAACACGTCACAAAAAATGAGTGTGTACGCAATTTAGTGGTTTGTAAGGCATACGTATTTCAGTGTAATTGTATATGTCTGAACTCACCTGGAGTGAACAAAACATAAAAAATTAATATACAGTATACGCTTGTGCGGTCGCGTACGTGGCTCATCGTAAGTACTTGTGCACTCCAAATATATTCCTCTTTGACTGGACAAAGGTAGGAGAGGGAGAGGAGGGAATCACACAAGGCCACGAGAGAGGGGCCAGTGGGAGGGAGGGTTGAGGTGGCTGGATATGGGAGTATGGTGTAAGCTCCGCCCACCAGCCAGCCCACACAGGCTAGAGTCAGTGTTAATAAAGTCAGTCCTCTAGTGCTAGGCTGCTAGCCCAGGCCTTTCCAGTGGTATCATCACCATGGCTGTATCTGGCCCATGTAGTTTTTTGTAGCCCATGCTCGGCCCATAGGCTGCTTTGTACAGGATATCTCGTGCATCGATCGATACCAATCGGACTTTAGGGGTTAAAAGCGGCAACAGGCAGCTACAAAACACTATCTATCTATATATCTATAGCTCCAACGCCTCGCTCCCTCTGGGAACTCCCACCAAGGGGGTGGCCACGGCAGAAGAGTCTCCAGTTTTCCCTGTTCCAGCACTCCCTCCTCACTTGCTCCATCCCACCTCCCCTCCTCACACTTCTCTCTCTCATATACGGTACTCTTCCACTCTGTTCTGCCATCTAACCGGAGGTCTGCCTCTCACACCAGGTCCCACAACTTCACTATCGTACACCTTCTTTACAAACTCCTCACCTTGCATTCTCTCTACATGTCCAAACCATCTCAATGTATCACGCTTCACTCTCTCAACCACTCCACATTCAATACCAATTGACTTCTCACTCATACCACATCTCTCATATACACTCTCATTACTTTCTCCATCCCACCTAGTAAGTCCACATGCTCCTCTCAAGTAACTCATTTCCACAGCACCTATTTTTTTTTTTTTTTTTCTATATTAAAAAAGATGGGGACTAAAAGCCACGGGCCCGTTTACTGTGCCCAACTGCGTAGGTTTAGTCAGAGTGTCCAAAATCATGTCCAATTTCGTTCGAGACTGATGAGCCCTACTCCATGTCCATGTCTCCGACGCATATGTCAGTGTTGGCAGGATTATACTGTCAGCCATCAACACAGTGTCATCCGCAAATAAACTTGACACCAAGGACCAATTTGCTTCATTCAGCCTCAACTTCACCCCCAGACCATTCACTTTGGCTTTCATCTCTCTCATACAACCATCCATATATATATTGAACAGCCATGGTGACATAACACACCCCTGTCTCAGCCCTACACCAAAATTAAAACTCTCACTTAGATCACCCTCTACCCGTACACATGCTTTTGCACCTGCATAGAAGGCCTCAATGCCCTTCAGCAAAGATCCCCCAACACCATAAATTCTCAACACCTCTGACATAGCTTTCCTATCAACCCTATCATATGCCTTCTCCAAGTCCATGAAGGCAGCATACAACTTCCTACCCTTCCCAATATATTTCTCCACTATTGATTTTAATGCAAATATCTGGTCCACACATCCCCTACCCTTTCTGAACCCTCCCTGCTCCTCACTAACTTTATTCCCTGTTACATCAACCAGTCTCTCAGTAAGAACCTTCCCATACACCTTCCCCGGTACACTAAGAAGGCTTATTCCCCTATAGCTACCACACTCATCCTTACTTCCCTTCCCCTTATACAAAGGTACAATTATGGCTCTCCTCCAATCCTCTGGCACCTCTCCCTGCCTCCAAGCCAATGTGCATATAAGCAACATCCACTCCCCCACTACCTCCCCCCCACACTTTAACATTTCAGCAGTTATCCCATCCACCCCCGGTGCCTTTCCCATCTTCAACTTTCCTATTGCTTTCCTAACCTCTTCCCTTCCTAAATCTGCCTGTACACCCTGTCGTCTACCACCTGCCTCCATCCCCATGCATGTCACCACCGCCTCCCCTCCCGTCCCCCCATTCATCAGACCATCAAAATGCCTCTTCCACACTTCTTTCACTTCCTCCCTTCCACTCACAGAAACTCCATCTTCTCTCTTCATTCTCACGCTACCAGACTTTCCTTCTCCTCTTTCTCTTTTAACCTCCTTCCAGAATAATTTCTTGTTTTCTTTAAACTTTTCACTCAGTTTCATGCCAAACTCCTCATCCACTCTCCCTTTACTCTCACTCACCATCCTCTTCACTTGTCTCTTACATACATTGTATTCTCTCTTCCACCTCTCTTTCACTTCCTCTGACACATTCCTCTGTAATGTTCTCCTATATGCCTTCCTTTTCTTCTCTACAGCATCTTTCACTTCATCTGACCACCAAGCACTCCCTTTCTTGCCCCTCTTCTGTGTCTTATATCAGACTACCTCTGCTGCTGTTCTCATTACTATTGCCTTAAACACTTCATACACCTCATTCACTCCCACTCCCTCCCCCACACTCAGCCTTGCATCCTCCAGCACCTCACCCACCCTCCTCTTATATACCTCTCTGTACTCACTGTCATTCAATCTTCCACTTGCCACCTCCCTCTTGTTCCCCTCTCTATCCTTCCTACCATACTCCCATTTTGCCCTGACTCTAATCCTTGCCAACACCGCATAGTGGTCAGAGCACTGAAACATTTCTCTCACCACTCTAGCATCCATTACATCTTTCCTTAACCTTTCATCCACAGCTATGTAATCTATCAAACTCATTTGCTCTCCCCTCTCATCCCTCCTCTTCCACGTGTACCTGTGGATCAGTCTGTGCTCGAAGCAGGTGTTGGCGAGGAACAACCCTGCCTCGGCACACACATCCACCAGGCACTCACCATTCTCATTTATCCCATTCACACCCCACTTGCCAACTACATTTCCTCTTCTCTCATTCCCTACCTTCCCATTCATGTCTCTTATCAACACTATCCTCCTCCCACTCTCAAACTTTCTTAGACATTCATTCATTTCATCCCAGAACTCTTTCATTTTTGCCTTTCCCACTTTGGTCTGCCCGTTCACCGGAGCATACGCGCAGACCCATGCATATTTCACAATACCAATCTTGCCAGTCAACCATACTATTCTTGTTCCCTTCCTTCCATGCCCATCTATTCCTTTCCACACCCTCCCAGACACCAACAATGCACACCCTTCCTTTCCTCTCCCTTTACTTTTTTCATCCATACCTGTCCATACCACACCTCCTTCTATTCCTTCCCACAGCACACTCTTCCCTCCATCCCCACTCTCTTCCACCCCCCATCCTTTCACATGCGTCTCTGTTATCCCACACACATCTATTCTACTTCTTCTGCAACACTCCACTATCTCTCTCCTTTTCACCTCATTCACCATTCCATTCACATTGATCCCAACCACCCTCAAGTATTCATCTCCTTTCCTGCCCCCCACTGGGCAGACTGGAGACCCCTCCCCGCCACTAGCTGCAGCCGTCCGTCCCCCCATTGGGGGGCCGCTAGTGGCTGGCAAGGCCAACGCAGCGCTCATTCCCGGAGGGACACGGGCCATCAACATTGTCAAGTTCTTAAAAAAACACCACAATAATAAGAAGAAAAAGAGGATTACATAATAACACTTAAAAACATATATACGTCATTAAAATATATACATATAAAATATATACATTACAGACATCTAAAACCTATATGTGGGGGAACCTAATGTGCCCCCACACCGCCTCCCCCTTTGGCTTCACCTCCAGCCTTTTAAAATAAAATCAACTAAAAATAGGGAGGTGTCCCCCGAGGTTACCACGTGGAGGCGGGGTGAGACTTACGTACCCTTCCTGAGGAAGGGTAAGTCACCGAGGTGCTTTTTAAAACTTCCCAATGTCAAACAGTAGCCAGTACGCAATGGCCGCACCTCTGAACCCCATTGGTTACGATACAGCCACTGCGCAAAGCTGGTACTATGAAGGACTTGATATAGACAGAGGCTGGAGGGCAGCAGGTGTGAGATTCTGGTGAGACATGATAACATAAAGTCAAAGAGTAAAAGCAGTGAGGATGGGGCTGTTGAAAATGTATGTACAGTAGTGTATATAGAGGGGATAGGATGCCAAATAATGTTATTTGTAAAAGATGCGGAGAGAGAAAGTCTGTGGACACCCAAGTCAGATAGATTGTACTACTGACATGATATAATATGATCAAGTGGAGAGAAGGCTGACTCTCACTATTCATAACAACACTGTTCCATCAAAATTTCTTACATGTAATCAAATGGACCGGTTTGTCACTGACACAGTTCCATCACATCACAGATTCTTTTCCAGAATATTTTAACGTGGCTGTGCCGTGCAAAGCAATATCAAGAGATGTGAAACCTAGAGACTTTTCTGCTGTTGTCATTTGTCACCCTCTAGGCTGAAGTTCTTGAAGAGAACAAGCATTGTATCAAAGAAGTAGGTAGATTATAATTGGGGACAAAATAAGGAAAATATGAATTATGTAATAACTTTTTAACACAGTATTTTGGTGAATGAACTAGGTGGTGATCAGTATTTCTAAACTTTTTTTCTTTTTTTTAACTAACAAATAATTTGGTAATTAGACAGACTTATACAGGTATATGTGGTATGCGGCAAATTAGTGAAAATTGTATTTTCTGCAATACTGTCTTACAAGCAACACAATCAAGCAGACATAATTATGGTAACAACTCACCTTCACACTCCAACCTGATTCCCTTCACTTCTGACTGTAGAGAACACACAGTTTCTTTGAGGTCAAATATCTGTTTCTTCTGGTTCTCACGTACGAACTGCAGCTCATCCACCTGCGCCTCCAGTTGTGTTATGGTCTTTTGCAGTGTTCTCGACTCATCATTGTGTTCCCTTAGTGTTCGTTCCAGTGTCTGTGAAAAAAGTATATCAAATATTAGCATTTTATTATTTCACTTCTTACCCAGTATATAATATATAGTAAAGGATATTGGATGATATGTAAAATACAATATTCATCCAAATCAGCCGACTTTGACACATGAAGGAAAAACGAGACCATAATTATGATGCAACATGGGAAAGCAACTGCACCTTCCCCACCCTGCAATCTACCTGATTCTACCCACTAAACCCTTTCTTGTTTTCTATAGTGATGGACAGATTTACAGATGGGATTAGAAGGAGTCTCCACTCTCCATATACAATGATGTGCACAGACAACATTGTGTCCTACACCCCTGGTGCCTGTTTCTCATTTTTGTGTATGAAATTTGACTTGAGAAACCATTTCCAATGGAGGCCTGTTTCATTACATCACCTTGCTTAATCATGTCCTGTGCAATGGCTGGGAATGCCTCAGCAGCAGCTAAGTCTGCAGAGGCAACTTCACCTTGGCAGATGGCATATTTAATGTTAATTCTCTATTACATTGCAAACCAACTGACGGAAGCAGTGAAGGGTGGGGTGTTTTGAATGTTTTGTTTTTTCTTGCATATGGCAATGTAGATGGCTATGGCTTGGTTTCTTATCTGTGGGTTGCATATTCTAGCTTTATTCTGGAACCGGCCGTCAATCCACCTTTCTAAGTGGAATTCCATAACAGCGGTGAGTCGATTATCAAAAGAATAGTTGGCCAACACCTGCTGTGATGCACTAGAATTGCCACTAAAAAACTTTTTGCATCCTTAAGGCTAGCTTTGATTCAGTTTTCTGCTTCTTGAAGTGTCTCAATGTACTCTCATGAATTCTGGTATGTTTCACTATTTAACTGCTCTTCAGTCTCTTCTCAACAGAGTTGCTAATTTAGCATGAAATGTGCTAGATCTAGTGCATTTGCACATGATGTAGCGTGTTTTATAATGTAATATAGCGCAACATTTTTAAAACTTGACCTATAATCTAGAGCCTTTTTTTTTTTAACCAGTATAGCACCTTTAGAGAAATTTTAGATGGCAACTATATTTCTCAATTAAGTCAATCATTTTGGCTTTATCTTCTTGGGAGAGTAATTGTTCAACTTTTTCCCCACTCAACTAGCTCGTTTAACAAGCTCTCTCCTCATAGTTATTCCACTATCATTCCCTACCCCACTATCTGTCCGGCTATTTGAATGCTGGGCAGACATACAGAGTGATAAATGTATAGCACTATCCAACATAAGTCAAATTCACATCTCGGTCACAAGGTGGGTGCATGTCAAGAGAGGTTGAACACATGTGACACAAAGGCGAATTCTTTAGCCGTTTGGGTTAAATTGGAGAAAGGAGTGGAAGGTGACGCCAAGACAAACATGGCCCACTGAACTCGACACTCGCGAATTTATTTATTTTTCTAATTTATTTAGCTAGACGAGGATTTTGTTTGTTAGCTACGAATTTGAGTAGAGGTATGTAGGATGTCGTTATATACGAATTCGCTAAATGAAAACTCGTTAGATGCGAGATTCCACTGCATGTATATATAGGTTTTTGGTGTTACTTTAAGCCATACAATCATGCACTGTGATACAAAATATAAAATAAATGAATAATAACATGGATATAATTCCTGTGAGTGATGGATGAGTACAAAGGGACTAAGGGAGTCAGTCTACTGTGTCACTCCTCCTTATCCCCCTCCTCCTCATCATCATCATCACCACCACCACCACCATCACTCTCATCCTTCCTCTTGCTTTTCACTAGTAGGTCTCGGCTCTCACTATGTTCTCATTACCATCACTCACTCAGTCACTTGTCCTTTATTTCCATCAATATTTGTCACAACTTGTCCAAGCTCATAGCATTACATTCAAAACTTCTACTTTAGATGCGAGATCGTTATCGTTATAACTTATCGTTATTGCCGAAAAAGTTATTGTGGAAGTAGTTATTGGTGATATTATACTATATTTGATATAAACCAGTGGTTCTTAACCTTTTTACTACCACGTCCCCTCTAGGAACTGTTCTTTCCCTCCACGTCCCCCTTGCATCTATAGACAAATTTCACTCCCAGATTTTAAGAAAAATGAAAAACAATGCCTTTTTAGTTCATTTACTAAGCATAAAATAGTCACATTAGTGAGATATTTGACACATACGTGGTCAAATGCTTGAGAGTGCACAACGTAAGTCCCCTTCAATGTTCAGGCGGTTTCTGTACTTGGTCTTGATAACAACAAGCGTGGAAAAAGCAGTTTTACATAGATACATGGATCCAAACATTGTTAGAATCCGAAGAGCTTGATGTGAGATCAGAGGGTAAACAGGAAGGTACTTGACCCAGAACGTCTCCAAATCCAGATCTTTAAAGTCTTCCATGGCTGTGGAGTTGAATTTCAACTCAAGAAACTCTTCTTTGACTTCATCAGCAACATCAGCTACTTCACAGTTCAATGGGTTCATGATGAATTTCCAGGCTTGACGCTTGTCGTCTATCTGGGAAGTATCTGATGAATTCTGCTTTCAAGTCACTTACATGAGTGATTATTTGTTTCTTTAACTCAGAGTCAAGATTACTGTGAACGAGAGCAGAATCCAAGTTCATAAAACTGGCTGTATTTCCCTGCTGAATTCGACATTTCCAGAGGTCGAGTTTGGCCATGAAAGCTCGAATGGTGTCATGGTGCATGATGATGTTGATGTTCTTCCCTTGTAGATTAATTAAGGTTCACAGCATTCAATGCTTCAAAAATATCCACTAAGTAAGCTAGAGTTATCTGAAGGCCTTCAGACTGGAATTTGTCATGAAGGTGTACCTTCTGCTGTGAATCTAGAAATATTGCTACTTCTTCTCCTAGCTCATATAGCCGTCAAAGCATGTTCCCTTTTGATACGTTCGTGTGAAAAAGTAAGGCTTCATATTCCGATTCCATATCCTTACACAGCAGTTTGAAGAGATGACTGTTTAAGGCTCCAGCTTTGATGAAGTTGACTACAGTGCCTTGATAGCCACGTTCAGGACATCCCTTATTTCAGCAGGCAAAGTTCTGGATGCTAAGGCTTCACGATGAAGTATGCAGCATGTACACTCACGAGCACTAATTTCTGCTCAGGGTTTGGTCCTTCCTTCCACCCGCTACCCTGGACAGAGGGAAGAGGGGGATCGGACCTGGGGGAGAGAGTCTACCCCGCCTTCACCCCTCCCAACTCCCCACCTTCATCCTCTAGTTGTCAGTTAGTGATTAGCCATAAATTTCCCCTGGGTATATGATGGATCTTTTAAAACAGTATCGTAGTACACACGGTGAATGACCAAGACGATCTCATGTCAGTCTCGCTTTATTTACCTTTGTAATATAGTCGTAAAGTCCCAGTCAAAAGGAAAGACAAGTAAAAAACACAACACTCTCTCTCTCTCAAGGTCAAGTAGCAGAGCAAGAAGGGAAAATAATCCACCGGATTCATATCACTCTGGAAACCATCGATGAAGTTAACACTATGACAAGATATGTGGAAAGAGATTTAAAACCAACAGTGACTTTTGGTAGAGCACAAAATAACGTAAACACCATTCTTGGTAGCTAACAATTCTATCATCAGGCCTTCCTTTCAACACACACACACACACACTTAGATAATTCACTTACAGAATGAATAATATAATTTAGTTTTATTCAGACAAATAAAGTTCTTTTCCTTATGCTTCGGGGTTCATATAACATGTAGGCGAAGCTTTGCTGGAAGCATCATATCAGAGGAGTGCACCAGTTGCAAGCGGACCATATAACGGGTAAGAATGCTGTGCCTTTTATTGACTTATAACTCGCTGTATAATAAATAAATTATATATATATTTATTGATTTTGTAATTTTATTTTAGTTTAAGAAAGGCCTGATGATAGGCCTGATGATAGAATTGCTAGCTACCAAGAATGGTGTTTACGCTATTTTGTGTTCTACCAAAAGTCACTGTTTCTTTCTGCCATTCGAGCTTATTGTATTCCTGAACCTGATTCCATTTGCCTGGTATAGGACCGTGACCTTGCGCCAGTCCATACGTCGAGGTTGGTGAACGACTGGATTGCGACTCGCCCTAAAATAAGACTGATAGAGTGGCCCACAAAGGGATGCGACTGTAATGTAACAGAAAACTTATGGGCAATTATGGTGCAGGAATGGGAAGTGGAGGAAAAAACAAAAGCGTCCATAGTGAGAAAAGCTGAAAAAGTGTGGGAAGGAATTCGTCGACATCCCGACATCAGCTCATGTCTGGTAGATTCTCTCCCATCACTGCAGTCTGTGATAGATGCAGCGGGAGGTTGGACAAAATATTGATTAATTTTTATTCTATTCAATTGTACTTCAATTGTGTATTTTATGCATTCCATTCCTGTAGGGAGGTATTGCCTGTAGCGATGTGGACAATACTTGATGGGTTTTGGCGTCCCTTCGCCCCCAGCCACTAGCTTTCAGCTGTTCAAATTTTCCTTTCTTTTCTATTTCCTTCCTGTTTCCTATCACACCTCTCTATCACCTTTTTCTGGCGCTAGGTGACCTCGCTGTTGCGGCGCCTCATATCAATAAATCAATCAATATGTATTCCATTATTACATAATAGGCCACATGAATAATTTAACTTTTATTATACGAAACTTTTTGTTTTGCCAATAAAGACATTTATATATATATAAAATTTATTTATACCATCATGGTGTTTACGTTATTTTGTGCTCTACCAAAAGGTACTGTTTTTTTAAATCTCTTTCCGCATATCTTGTCATAGAGTTAATTTCATCGATGGTTTCCAGAGTGATATAAATCCGGTGGATTAATTTCCCTTCTTGCTCTTCTACTTGACCTTGAGAGAGAGAGAGAGAGAGAGTTGTGTTTTTTACTTGTCTTTCCTTTTGACTGGGACTCTACGATTATATTACAAAGGTAAATAAAGCGAGACTGACATGAGATCGTCTTGGTCATTCACAGTGTGTACTACGATACTGTTTTAGAAAATCCATCATTTACACAGGGAAAATTATTTATGGCTCATCACTAACTGACAACTAGAGGATGAAGGTGGGGGAAGTTGGGAGGGGTGAAGGCGGGGTAGACCGAGACCACCGAGATACTCAAGGCCTGATGGAAGGTGTGTCACTGGTCATTGACGTCACGGCATCTAGTATAAACGCGCGCATTACTAACAATTGGAAAAAGACATGTGTTGCCTTTTTTTACTGAAACTGCAGAATATTTAAATACTATTTATATTTGGTGGACCATCATGAATGTTAAAACTCCAAATAAAGGACGTAGATTAAATAACAAGAATGCTGTCCCTTTAACTAATGAAGAAAATTATGATAATTATGCCTTTTTAAATAATTTTTGCAACTGGCTAGAGAAATGGGATACACTTAAGGTAACTTGTGGAAAACTTACTAAAGAAACATTCACAGCATTGAAGCATACCACATATGCAATGCTGGAATTAACAGATTACTGCATCAGTGAACTAAAAATGAAGTATGTACTAACAGGTAAATTTCAGACAGATAATCTCGAGGGAAGGTTTGGTCAATATCGACAGCTTGCAGGTGGTCAATATAACATTTCACTAAGACAAGTATATGAGTGTGAAAAAAAACTTAGAATAATGTCGGTCTTGCAATTGAATTTACCTCAGAATGACGACAAAATTTACCTAACAAAATTTGATGACATAAACTGGGATGAAATGGACAAAAGTCACAAATTGGAGATTTATAAATTAGATATAAATGTGACTGATGATGACCTTAAAGGATGTAAAGATAGTCTCCCTGTTATTGTCTATCTTGCTGGGTACTGTTGTTATGCAGTTTATAAAAAAATTAAATGTGAGAATTGTAAGGAAATAATGACTTATACAGCAGGTGAAGATAATAATAATAATGCTATACTGTCAGAGAATCAAATTTACATTAAGGGTATTAGTAGAGGGTCATTATTATATCCTAATGAATATGTAACCAATATTGTTTTATACAGTTACATAATACTTAGTAAACTAACCAATAATGAAACTTTTGCTCATTGTACTAGCCAACGAAATGTAGCAATGGATATAACTTTGGATGCACTAACGGCTGGTAATATTCATTTTCCTAATGATTTTTGTGACAGTGGTCACAGTAAGGAAAAAATAGAAAGATTGGTACTGTGGATATCTATCAATACCCTGCTGAACAACTACTGTCGCAAAGAAAACAATAACATTGTAGCCAAGAAAGACTTAACTAAAAAGAGAAAATTGGAAACCTTAAACAAGTTATTTTCATGGAGCATTGTCATTGTAAATAAAGTATTTGTATGTGTTTGTATATTCAAAAATATATTTGTTTGATTTAATGACCTGTGAAATGAGAAGCAGCAGAGCCTATAGTTGGTGAAATACGAGAAATTGTTGTCAGCCATGAGAAAACTCACTACATTGTGTGATATTTAGAATTTAGGTGATAGCCAAAATTATCATAAGTTCATACAGAGAGCCTTACATTTAAAAAATATGATCATCTTTGACTCAGAATACGTGGAAAAACACTAGGGTTCCACATTTATTTAAAAATTATAGCAACTTTTTGTACATCATAACGTGAAAGAGTGAGCGGGAAGAAGAGCGGGAGAAGCAATGAGCGCGGGGATATACTAGACTTGGTGACGTCACGCGCGTTCCATCAGGCCTTGAGTATCTCGGTGGTCTTGGGTAGACTCTCTCCCCCAGCTCCGATCCCCCTCTTCCCTCTGTCCAGGGTAGGGGGTGGAAGGAAGGACCAAACCCTGAGCAGAAATTTGTGCTCGTGAGTGTACCTACTGTATTACAGAAGGATTATTTTATTCACCTTTGTGACGAACCCAGACTGCAGACCAAGCATGGCTGGGGCTCCATCAGTACACACCCTTACCAGCGAGTCCCAAGAAAGTTTTTATTCCTAAAAAAAAGTTTGATGCATCATGAAAATTAGCTTATGTTGTTGTGCAACTTTCCATGGTGTGACAGAACAGAATCGTCGTTTCATCACACTGGATGGCATAAACAGGGGAGGATCTTACTTGGTCGAGAGTTTCATCTTTGATATCTTGAGACAATTCACCGATCCTTCCCTTGACTGTATCGTTTGACAGAGAAATTTGGGAAAGCTTGTTTGCACTATCTTTCCACAGAACGAGTTCTGCTGCACAGAGTTTAATTGGTTTTATGAGAGACTCTCCAATGTTATGGCTCTTCTTGCTCTTTACAATCATCATGGTGATCTCATAGGAAGCCTTAACAACCTTTGAAGTTTGTTGCCGAAATGACCCACTGTCGTCCAACTTATCTTGCTTCAAAGTGTGTGTGTGTTTTTTTTTTTTTTTTTCAAAGAATGCCTTGGGCTTGTCAGTTAGAGCAGGGTATGTTGTCCTTAAGTGGCGTTCCAAGCGTGAGGGCCGCATTCCATCATTGCTCAGAGTCTTGTAACATATCACACACTGTGGGACCTCTGTGTCACCCTTTTGGAGGGCCACGAATCCAAAGCGAATATAATCTTCAATATACTTCCGCTTCTTGGCACGCATTGCAAATGATTTGATGTGCAGTGGGCTATACGTATCTGTGAACAACACAAAACGCACGAGTAAAGTAAAGTAAACGTCACCACATAATAATAAACACCACAACATTTTGATAATCACAACCACATGATTAGTAACTCACACATGATCGTAAACACTTTAAGTGACTTCATCACTACAATCATAATATGATCATATTCACCACTATAATTATTAACATTCAATGATAAACATCACATGATCGTACACACCACATGATTATTAAACATCACATCATGATCATATACACATATCAGGATCACGAACACGTGTTCAAGAAACAAATCAACATGACCATTAATACAACTTTACCGTAAACAGCACATGATTTTAAGCACCACCAACTTCTGATTTATTACAAAATGAACTCGCAACTTTCGAAAAACAAATAAAGCAACATATGCATGTTCAAAACTCTCCAATAAACTTAATTAAGGCGTCTCAACATATTTAGGTAGATTCATAAATATAACAACCGAGATGAAAATACCTCAACAGCCTCGTCTGAAGAAATGTGAAAGAAGATAATTATGTGATAACCACGGACATGTGTGGTAGACTGGGAATTTGGGAGAGACTCGGCCTCATGGCTCACCAGTGAGCAACGAAAAATATATAGGTACAGGACGGGATAACTGCCATGGGTATTGAAGGGTAGGGAGGGGTCAATATATTAAAAAAAATTGTATGCCTAGGAGACTTTTGAAAACAAGAGTTAGTAACGACGATACTTCTACATTATTTCATAAACTTCTCTTTACAGTATTGGCTCATGCTCGTGTCAAGAAAATAACACATAACTGGAAAAATTTCTACTTTTCTCCTGAGGCTCGCCATCCCCCTGGAAATCTCTCATGACCCCTAGGTTAAGAACCACTGATATAAACCATACTTACGGTACAGGTACAGCCATGGTGTTGGAGAGCAACTGAACAGAGTTTGAACAAGTGAATTTTCCAAACCATTCTCAACGTTGAGAGAGGTTTAGAAGACTCACTTTTTCGAACTCAGTTCAGTTGCTCTCCAACACTCCTTGGACCCTGGTCCAGCACTATCAGCCATGGCTGTACAGCTGGCTCCTGCGAGGGCCACCACAGCATTTGTTAATGTTAGCCAAGATAGTAACCCCGAAACACTAGAAGTGAGCTCTGCTCGAAGCATTCATTGATGGGAGGGAGAGGTAAGTAGGTGGGAAAGGGGGTTTTAGGAGGGTAGGATATGTTTATGCAAGAGAGGTGAGGGGTGACATGGTAGGATGATGAGTGAAAGCTCTAAAACGAAAAATACCGGTAACCAATTATTATTAATATTTCTACATTTGTGTCAGTTTTTATCATCATTAATTAATAGTTATAACAACTATTTACTTTAATCATATGATGTAACCTTAACACATAACCAATGTAACAATATTATGAAATACTGTATTGGCCCAATAACTGCATAAGAAACATGAGCCAAAAGCTGTTTATTAAATGTAGCAAGAGTGAATACCTTAAGGGGGTGCGGGAATAGGGGGACAGGGGGACAGGGGGACAGGCTTGGGGTGGGGGGGTTTAGGGGGGGGTGCGGGAGGAGGGGACAGTATTGGGGGGTGCAGGAGTAGGAGGACAGGCCAGGGGGGGGTTAGGGGGGGGCAGGAATAAGGGACAGGCTTTCTACCCACCTCAAGCTGGTAAAGTACAGTATGTCATTTTTACATTATGTTAGTATGTCATCCTTGAATTATGTTAGACTGTCATCCTTGTGTTTCAGTTTCTCCTCCTCGCATTGTGCAAGTGTGACCTCATTCCTTCCCTTGTGGGTAGGGCCTCCATATACTATGTGAGCTTTCTCAAATAAAATGTTTTCTCTTGAGCTTACCTCCCTGTTCTCCTTCTGAAGAGTGAGAGTGACCTCCTGAGCCTGCTGTGAGTGAGTTTCCATGGAAGCCAGAGCGTCTTCAAGGGCGGACACTCGTTCCTGACTCAATCTTAGGGCAGAACTCACAAGCTCATATTTTGCTGTTTGGGCCTGTACCTCTTGGGTTCTGGCTCGCACCTCCTCCTCCAGCTGACCCACGTGAAATATTCCATCCCTGTAGGTCAAGTTATAGTATAATGAACATTATAAACACCCATTCTAAGCTTAATTAAATAAACCCACCCTGTATGCAATGTTATGTTGTCCAATAGCATACAGCGAACCAATAAGATATAGCTTATGTATAAGAGTTATGAAGTGCAGGTAATATAATTATTGACATGGAGATATCACATGATATTCAAAACAACCAGTGTTTTGTAAAGTTTCCTGTAACAGACTTAATATATATGTTTTTTATACCAGGCCTCTATCTCCACGTAACCCTTTGTTATGGAAATCTTACAGTGGAGGGGTTCCCCATTCCCCTTGCTCTCCGTGGCTATTGCACTGAAACAGGCTAAGGCTGCCTAAGCAGGAAGGCCTTTTAGACAACCGACTCAAATCCCCACCCCCCTTGTGAGTGCTAACCTCTGGCAAAAGTGAGATTATTACATTGTCCCGAGCAGGACTCGAACGCTGAAGCACAGAAACTGCAGCCGCGCATTCTACCACTGTGGTAGCCAGAGGCTACACTTAATATTAATATATTTAATAAATCAAACAAACAGAGACTACAATGGTGAAATGGCATGCTTGTTCTCGTTCATGTATATGAATATATGAATCTCAGTTAAAGTTATTTATACTATAACATCAATAAATTAAGTATAGTTGGGCAATTAATCTATACCCCTAGTCGTTCTACAACACAATTTATTTTAAACAGTTTTATGAACACCATTTGATCGCAGCTTGAGTGAGTTCACCTTCTGGTCATCATGTTTTCATGTCATTAATTACGTTAATTGCACTTCATAACTCTTATACAAAATCTTTATCTTACATTGGTTTGCTGTATGCTATTGTATCCTCCACTGTTTCTTCCCCCCCCCCCTCTCATCCACCTTACCTTTCTCTCCCAACCTTCACCTACATCGTCTCACTTGCTCACGATTGAGACGCTTCGAGGCCATAGTTCGAAAAAACCAGGTTTGCGAATATCTGATTGTAACAGCCAGCACTGTGGCCGACTGTACATGTTGTTGTTGTTATCACTGACAATGTTGATGCCATATCTCAGGGAACACCTCCTGAAGGACCGAATTAGTAGTTGGACTGACCACCAGGGGTTGTGTAGTTGTGCTGTTGCTAAGTACAGTCCGACTTACCACGGCTGAGACTCTGTAGAATTGTTCCGAGCGGTTATTAGAGTTACTGGTAGCATGTCTCTTTGTTCACCCAAGTATTAAAGTACCTTCTTAGTTTAGTTACCAGAGTAGAAGGTTAAAGCCTTCAGTCCTATTCTTTGCTTTATTATGTACAGGTAGATTACAGGTTATGTACAAGTTCCAACTCCTGTTCTGGGAACTAAGTTTAAATATTGATTTAAACTCTGTTTCTTGAATTTGGGAACAATGAGACTAATAAGTGAGATGGGCAGAGAACTATGTGTTTGTTCTCTACGAGATACAAGATGGGTCTGACAATCATACAGGCAAGATTCCTTCTGAGGTGATTACTAGGCTGGTGACATATGGCATATGATATGGGGAACTACTTTGCATCTAATTCCTAAACTGACATCGTCCTGCAATACCAATCAACTTCAATTATGGTTTATCTATGCCATTCACTTTATATATTTCCTCATCCAAGCTAAGTATTCTTATATCAGTGACAATAGTTTGTAAGTGATGAAGATACATACATACAGTAAGTCCCCGTTGAACGAACGTCCATTGAACGAATCCCCGCAATAGCGAAAGGCAAATTTTACTACCATTTTTCCTTGAACGAAAGGCTGATCCAGTATAACGAAAAAAAATCTGAGTTTTTAATATACATATTAATATATATAAATTATAAGCAGGCACCATTATGAAAAAAAAAAAAAAAAAAAAAGTACGATCATTGGGCCGGTAGGGGGCAGCGTCTCTCATTCTCCTGCTTTGAGACACGTGTGTCCACTGTCCTCTGTCCCCGCCACTGTGCCGCGCGTTTGATCACCCGTACCGTTGTTTACGTACATTCCACACTTCTGAATTTTGACGATGGCCAAGCGACCTGCAATTTCTCCACCAGCTGCAGCCCCAACTCCAAAGAAAAGAAAAAGAGTGTCTCTTGCCGTTAAATTAGACATTATTAAGCGTAATGAGTCTGGGCAGGGGCCATCAGAAATAGGCCGTGCTTTGGGCCTAAGTGCATCCACTGTGGGAACTATTTTAAAGAATGCCCCAAGACTGAAGGAAGTTGGTGAATCAGTGACTCCTACGACAGCAACAAAATTATCCCGAAGTCGGGACTGTGTTATGGAAAATATGGAGAGGCTGCTTAGCACATGGATCGAGGACTGTAATCAACGGAACATGCCACTATGCTTAAAATTAATTCAGGAAAAGGCTCTGTCACTGTGGAAGGATTTGCAAGAAAAACAACAACCTTCTGAGGATACACCCCAGGCAGCTGAATCCTTCAATGCCAGTCGTGGCTGGTTTAATAGGTTTAAGAAGCGTGCTAATCTCCACAACATTAAAGTGACTGGTGAGGCTGCTAGTGCAGACTTGGTAGCAGCAAATGCCTACCCTGCCCAGTTACAGGATATAATTGAGAAAGGTGGATATAGTGCAAAACAAGTGTTCAATATCGATGAAACTGGTTTGTGTTGGAAACGTATGCCCTCCAGAACCTACATTGCACAAGAAGAAAAAACCGCACCTGGTTTCAAGGCAGCTAAAGACCGTCTGACACTTCTTTTGGGAGGGAATGCAGAAGGTGATGTAAAGTTAAAGCCTATGCTAATTTATCAAAGTGAAAATCCACGAGCATTAAAGGGCATAGCTAAGAACCAGCTGCCTGTAATCTGGCGATGCAACAAAAAGAAAGAAAATAAGAGTCGATCGAAAGCGTGGATGACGAGCTATTTGTTTGAAAATTACGTGAAAGGCTACTTCTCTAACTATGCAAAAAAATATTGTGAAGAAAATAACTTAAGAAACAAAGTGTTATTGCTAGTGGACAATGCACCGGGACACCCAGAAATTTGCAAGGATTGGTGTGAAAATGTTGAAGTTCAGTTTCTGCCTCCGAACACTACATCACTGATTCAGCCAATGGATCAAGGAGTTATTGCTACATTTAAAGCGTACTACCTACGTCGCACCATACAACAGCTGATAAAAGAGACAGATCGTGACAATAAGCTAAGTGTCCAACAATATTGGAAGAACTTCAACATAAAAAAATGTTTAGACAACATCAGAGATGCCTGGGAAGAAGTGTCACCCTCGACAATGAATGGTGTCTGGAAGAAAATATGGCCTGAGTGTATTTACGGGTTTAAAGGATTTCCTCAACAATCCATATTAACAAAGGAGATTGTGATGTTAGCTCAGCAAGCTGGCTTTGAAGAAGTGGATGAAAATGATGTGACAGAGCTGCTTGAGTCACACAATGAAGAGTTGACTAACGAGGATTTGATGGAACTAGAGCAAGAGAGGGCTCATGAAGATGATGATGATGATGACCAAGAAGAATCAGTGCCTCCTAAACCAAAGCAACTGACCCTCAAAGGTGTTAGGAGGATTTTAGACTTGCTAGGCCAGGCAACTGCTGCCATGGCTGAGGAAGATCCTAACCAAGATAGAGTAGAAACTATCAATGAAAATATTAGTAAGAACATCTCTTGCTACAATGAAATTGAGAGAAACCTCAAGCAGCAGGCAACCCAGCCATCTATCTTAGCATTCTTTCAAAAGAAAAATGCCGCCACTACCAACACGGGTACGGCTGCCTCACCCTCCACCTCCACCACCACCACGGCTGCCTCACCCTCCACCACTGACTCAACTTCCAGTGAAGGCATGGACAGCAGTGACGAGGCTGGCAGTGACTGCAGTGAGGAAGTCGATAATCCTGCTTCTAACAACTAACGTCTAATGCTGGTGAGTACGGTTTAGGCATGATCTAATTATTGTTATAGCTCGCAGTTTAAACTCCCCCTTTTTTCTTCTTTATCTCTGGGCGGTTCATATGCTGCTCCAGTGATTTGATAGTTTTTCAGTGTTATAAACATTCTATTTTAAATAAAAGAACAATGAATGTTAAAATTTACTTAGTTTGCACTCATATAACTTAAGAGATGTTGTTTCTTTCATTAACAGAGAATGTGGTGCGTGTGGCAACACTTGGAACTGTTGTGACAGGCTGGGGCTGGGAGCGGCCAGCTGTGATGTCCATTAGAGAAAATGGAGGCCGTGGCCGATCATCCGTATTCCTTGTCATTTTCAAAATAAAACTTTTATAACATTTCTTTGTTTGATTATTCTTATTAGAGATACAAAATGAGTTCTGGATGATATTAATAACACATCAGTATAGATGTTACTATTTCAACTGTGAATAACTTAATATGGCATACGAACGAAAATAAAAGAAATGACACGTAGTTGAAAGGGGAAGATGGGAAGATTTCAGTACTTTCCAGTACAAAATGCAATTCTGTAGTGTTATGCTATGCTTTTTTGTAATATGAGGTGGTATTTACATGGTGTCAGGAACACATCTGGCCATATCTAGTTATTTCAAACGGGGAAAATGGATCCGTTGAACGAAGATTCACGTAACGAAAGCCTTATATTGGAACGTATCCCTTTCGTTCAACGGGGACTTACTGTACATACATTTACCAGGCTTTCATCTCCACGCTGGAGGTAGCCCCGTCACGTAGCACACCCTCCGAAACAAAATGCCCAAACTAGGGGTGGGGCCGGGGCAAGAATCGAATCCGTCGAATCCAGCTTAGCGAATCCAGATTAGATTTTACATTACAGAGAATCGACTCCACCTCACGGGGACTGCTCACTCCCTAGCTGCTGAGCCGTGCTAGCCGCAAGAGAGAGAGGTGAATTCCCTATGGATAAAGGATTGGGGAGGGAGGGACCGGAGGGTGAGTCAGGGAGGAACATACGCACCAACTCCATCCTACCATTTCTCCACCATACTGCAGGAGATTCGAATCCGGCGAATCCACCCCGGTAAAGATTCGATTCTATCGAATCCAAATTTAGTGAATCCTGCTAACCCCTAGCCCAAACGTAGAACTCCCCTCCCCCCCACACACACACACACTCCACATCTCAACCCCCAAATCCCTATTGGATTGATGAAGATATGTGGTAATAATGCATAAGGATTCTGAGGCATATGACAGCCAGCCTAAACAGGATATGTGTCAACAGTGTTTGGTAAACAGTTTCATTCCTTTCTGTCTCTCAACTACTAACTTGCTGACTATTGTATGATGTATTTATGGAACTGATATATTCATTATTAATCATTGGGCATATTACATATGACCCAGGGATACAGGACTACTGGAGCATGGATGGCTTACTTTCCACATCTGTATGTTGGAAGCATATGCCAAGGGATCACTACAGGGGGAGGCGATGGTAGAGTGGATAGAACGACGGACTGCAACTTCAAGGACCCAGGATTGAGTCCATGCCAAACATCAGGATACTTGAAGAACATCAGGAACCGTTGGACCACCTCGAAAAATCCCAGTTTATTGCCACTTCTCCAACTGACCACACCATGGACCTCATGTACCACACCCATTTTACACCTGCACCCTCCCCTCCCCCCATCATTATTTTTCTATGAAAATACTAATTTACCTTATACAGTTAACTCTCATTTTACACTTGTATATTGGATGTGTAATGTAGTGTGTGTAATGAAACTGTGTACAGAAAACCCTCATTTTACAGTACACTGGTATAATGGGTGTTTAATATAGTGTACAATAAGTGTTTACAGTACATACATTCATTACACACACTCTATTTCACATACATCATCCCAGTGTAAAATGAGAATTGACTGTATAGAATATACTTGGCTTGACTATGTAGGTGCATGGGATGATTTGGAGAATTTTCCAAGGTGATGAAATTGGGTTTGGCCAGTGGGGAAGCCAGCCTCTTTCATGACCCGGGATGTGGGGTGGTAATGAGTCTACCTTGTCATCATAGAGGTATTAAATATCCCCATGGCTGTCACTGTATGACCTTGACCAGCACTGGCAACGCAGCCAAGGTGTCAACAATGCCAAATGTTGTAAATAATTCTTTGTAGTAAGTAATAAATAGAAAATCATTCATAAAAAGCCTTTAACATTTTTGTACAAGAAAAACTATACTGAATGTTTACAGCTGACTTAAATAGACAAAGAGAGAGAGAGAGAGCAGGATGTAAAGGGAGCAGTATGGGAGAAGTGGCAGATGGGTACCAACAGCCAGAAATGTCCTACTTGCCAGTTAAGATTTGCCCGAGTATAGTCAGGCATAAGAGAAGCAACTAACACCACGAAGCTCCACTGCTGTCTTATTCAAAATGACATTCGATAATCTCGGGGCCTTGGAAGAGTAACAGGTACTGACAGCTTACAGCCCCAAGGATGAAGTTAATAAAAAAAAAATACTGACATACCTCTCCTTTACTCCTAACGTGCCGGGCCTACACCAAAACGACAGGCTGTGGAAATTACAACCTATCTTGACCATGCTCATAGAGAACATAGGGCGTTGTATCGACCATTCCAGAAGATAATGATTGACGAGATAGTGATGTTCAGAGAAAAAAGATTTGCTATCATGCAGTACATCCTGTCAAAGAGGTACAGATTGGGCATCAACTTCTGTGTCATCTGTGACTGCAGGATGGGATATGTGTGTTGGATTTTGTAGTGAATATCGGTACGAATGTGAACATCACTAGTAACGACCCTCAAGATACAGGATTCTGGCAAAATCAAGCACGGCACAGATAATTATAGTCCTATCCTCATCTGATGCTGTACTTGACTATAATGTCAACATGAGATTCATTGATAAATCAGACATGATGATCAGCTCAACTGATTGTCTGATGAAAACTTGCAAGTGGTACAAGAAGGCCTTCTTCCACCTTCTTGACATCACAGTGCTGACCTCCTACATCCTATACCTGCACCAGCACACTGGCTCCAAATTATCCCTCCATGAGTTTGAAAAGTAGGTAGTACAGCAGCTGCTGAAAAGGTACAGAACTGTGTAACCACTGCAGCACAAAGTGACAGAGCAGCCTGATAGGTTAGACTTAAGAATTATATGAATATTCGAGTCAACACACTTATTTACCTGCTAGTTTTGCCTTCACGTCATCCTGGCTCCCGTTGCTGCTATGTCTGTGAGTCTGTAAGCACACGACAAGTCGCATTCATAGAAATAAGCGAACTCGCTTCTGATGCAGTGAGTGTCATGTGCTATTATGCCCTGCAGACATACTGACTCCTATTTGTTAGAACATAATATTAATAGGTAGCAGGAAGTGTTAGGAATAATAAGTGAAGCATCATTGTCACATTTATAAGTGATAGTGACACCAATATTAATTAGAAAATAAGTACAGAGATAATGAAACCCCTAGAAAAATATTTACCAAGGAATAAGTACAGCAAATTTGACACACAAAAATAAGTTTAATACAGTCAGACCTCCGATAGTGTGAGTTATTCAAGCGCGATATTCGTCTGACATGGTAGATAATTATAAAGACCTAAATCACAGAAGCAGCTTTATCTTAATTAAGCTAATACAATAATTGAACCAGGTAGGCTGTGGAGGGTTCATCAGCACCAGTCAATCCTGTTTCACTAGTTTCGTTCATATAGCCATTTAGCCAAATATGAGTCCCCTACCTCACTCCAACAAATTAGGATCCCCTTACCTTTTTTTTTTTATATATATATATATGTTCCGACACTGGACATAGGCTTAATGAAGCCCGTTACCGTGGCCCAGGTCAACTGCTACTCACACACACACACGTCATGACTTCCGAACTGGTACCCAGCCACAGAAGGAGGAAAGTGAGGGTAATTCCCAAATACTGGTACCAGCGAGGGTGTTTTACGACGTTCGGTGGCCTAATAGTTACTGCTTCAAACTCAAATCGGAAGAGTAAATATTCTCAGGCCCTCACCTGAGAGGATCGATCTCCCGACCTCCAGGTTACGAGTCCAGAACACTAACCACTCGGCCACCTCCCCACCTGACTACCATGGTAGACTCGTATTTGTAGACAATCCAGAGCACCAGCATACCCAGTGTCCTTTCTTCAGCTTTTGCAGCTTCGTCACTTGCAATGTACAGCTCCGGACAGATCAAGGGTCCACACCCCATCCATCAGCGACTTGGTTTGGGCCTCATCGGATCTGGCAACAGTTGCAGGTGGAGGGAGGGGGGATGTTAGTGGGAGAGGAGGAGAGAAATGTGGGCGGAGCTATATAGGAAGGTAACGAATGATCAGGTAGAGAAGACGTGTGTCAGGAGGAATGAATGAAGCATACACTGTGAACGGTATCGAATCACTAATAGTTTAAAGCAGGGTTCTTCAAACTTTTTCAGTCGTGACCCAGTTTTTACTGACATCATTCTCGCGACTCATACAGAAAGATATTTTACAAATTATCAGAATTATCAACCTAAGAAAATACATGGCCAGAAACTGAAACGTAATATTTATGATTAAAAGGCATTCTAACCAGAATTATAAACACTGCCTCACCTACCCCTCTCTCTCTCTCTCTCTCTCTCTCTCTCTCTCTCTCTCAAGAAGGCTAATATTTGTGCAATGATTTTGTTTTATTGATAATTAAATATATGAATATTCGATTATAAAAATATGTTAGGTGGATTCATGTATGAACTTCATATTTAGTTTCTTGTCACGAACATTATTATTCTATTTTATTCATGTATTTATTTTTGTGAGCCTGCGACCCAGTTTGGAGGAATTCGGGACCCGTATTGGTTTAAAGAAGTGCTTACTGCATTAACGTAGGTGGATATAGGAGATAAGAAATGTGATGATTTGAGGCGAGGGTGAGGGGGAAGAGGGTAAGAAAAATGAAGGTGATTAGTTGAAAAGTAATAACAAACAAATATAATTAGAATATCTGTTACATTATATCCTTTAAATAAAGGCACTGTCTTTTGTTCACTATCGTAGTGGGATAGACTACTGATCATATATTATCCTTTGGGTATTAGATAGCTATCCCTGTATTCTTTTTATCCCTCGTGCTTGCCCCGTAGGGGGGTATTGCCTGTAATGATGTGGGCAATACTTTAAGGGTTTTGGCGCCCCTTTGGCCCCAGCCACTAGCTTACATTTCTTCAACTGTCCCACCTTTCTTCCTATTTCCTTCTTGCTTGCTGTCACATCTCTCTATCACCTTTTCCTGGTGCTATTTGACCTCGCTGTTGCGCCACCTAATATCAATCAAATCCATCGTGCTTGTAGTCCACAAAATTTATTACCTTCTCCCAAGCCCAGCTGTTTTTTTTTTTTTTCGGCAGAAGACGGTTTAATTTTCCAACTTTTTTAATAATCATATTTGTCAACAAATACATTAAGCTATTTACCAAGATTTTTTCTTCTAAATATGCATGTCTTTAGAAATAATCGATGTTAAACTTAAATAGGCGCCGCTATATGGCGTTTTCAATAAACTTGGCCTAATTTTATGCATAGGCTATATATATTACAGTATCTCTCAAGTAACTGGCAACCTTACACATCCTCGCTACTGTCTTATCCCTCTCTCGCTTGCCCTTCCCTCCTTTCTTGCCGTTTATCTTTTCTTTCTCATATTTTTAATCTTCTCATTCGTTCTTAAAAAGTTTTAATGACATAGGCCTTTCTCCCTTATCACTTACAGTCAAATTATATGATTCGAAAAACTACGGCTGAGATTATGTTGTTGATCTCATTTTGGTTCTCAATATGTAGTGGTTGATTGATTAATTGATATTAGGAGCTGCAACAGCGAGGTCATATACCGCCAGAATAATACTCAGTGACTATAAATTTACTCTGAATGATCTTAACTGTTTTATTGGTGTTGCTGACGGTGTAACAAAATTGGCTGTCCCTCTGCAGTAACTATTTATATAATCTTATGGTCACTTATAACTAAATAGTTTATAGAAAAAAAACCCTCAGAATTTATAGTCACCAAGTATTATTCGTCCTCCAGCAGTGACGCCTTCCATTACACGAATGTGAGAAGATTTTCTCATCCGTCCAGACCACTCTCTTCCATATATATATATATATATATATATATATATATATATATATATATATATATATATATATATATATATATATATATATATATATATATATATATATATATATATTCAACTGCCTATATACTACTACTACTATATATATATATATATATATATATATATATATATATATATATATATATATATATATATATATATGTATATGTATATGTATATGTATATATATATATATATATATATATATATATATATATATATATATATATATATATATATATATATATATATATATATAGTAGTAGTATATAGGCAGTTGAATATTTGTCGTATAATAAAAGATAATGAGATCAACAACATAATCTCAGCCATAATTTTACGAATCATATAATTGGACTATAAGTGATAAGGGAGAAAGGCCTATGTCATTAAAACTTATTAAGAACGAATGAGAAGGTTAAAAATATGAGAAAAAAAAAAGATAAACGGTAAGAAAGGAGGGAAGGGCAAGCGAGAGAGGGATAAGACAGTAGCGAGGATGTGTAAGGTTGCCAGTTACTTGAGAGATACTGTAATATATATAGCCTATGCATAAAATTAGACCAAGTTTATTGAAAACGCCATATAGCGGAGCCTATTTAAGTTTAACATCGATTATTTCTAAGGAAATGCATATTTAGAAGAATAAATCCTGGTAAATAGCTTAATGAATTTGTTGACAAATATGATTATTAAAAAAGTTAGAAAATTAAACCGTCTTCTGCCGAAAAAAAAAAAAAAAACAGCTGGGCTTGGGAGAAGGTGATAAATAGGGTGGACTACAAGCACGAGGGATTTGATTGATATTAGGTGGCACAACAGCGAGGTCAAATAGCACCAGGAAAAGGTGATAGAGAGATGTGACAGCAAGCAAGAAGGAAATAGGAAGAAAGGTGGAACAGTTAAAGAAATGTAAGCTAGTGGCTGGGGCCGAAGGAGCGCCAAAATCCTTAAAGTATTGCCCACATCATTACAGGCAATACCCCCCCCCCCCTACGGGGCAAGCACGAGGGATAAAAGGAATACAGGGATAACTGTCTAATATCCAAAGGATAATATATGATCAGTAGTCTATCCCACTACGATGGTGAACAAAAGACAGTGCCTTTATTTAAAGGATATAATGTAACAGATATTCTAATTATATTTGTTTATTATTACTTTTCAACTAATCACCTTCATTTTTCTTATCCTCTTCCCCCTCACCCTCGCCTCAAATCATCACATTTCTTCTCTCCTATATCCACCTACATTAATGCAGTAAGCACTTCTTCAAACCAGTTAGGTTCTTCAAACTACGGGTCCCAAATTCCTCCAAACTGGGTCGCAGGCTCACAAAAATAAATACATGAATAAAATAGAATAATAATGTTCGTGACAAGAAAATAAATATGAAGTTCATACATGAATCCACCTAACATATTTTTATAATCGAATATTCATATATTTAATTATCAATAAAACAAAATCATTGCAAATATTAGCCTTCTTGAGAGAGAGAGAGGAAGGGGTAGGTGAGGCAGTGTTTATAATTCTGGTTAGAATGCCTTTTAATCATAAATATTACGTTTTAGTTTCTGGCCATGTATTTTCTTAGGTTGATAATTCTAATAATTTGTAAAATATCTTTCTGTATGGGTCGCGAGAATGATGTCATAGTAAAAACTGGGTCACGACTGAAAAAGTTTGAAGAACCCTGCTTTAAACTATTAGTGATTCGATACCGTTCACAGTGTATGCTTCATTCATTCCTCCTGACACACGTCTTCTCTACCTGATCATTCGTTACCTTCCTATATAGCTCCGCCCACATTTCTCTCCTCCTCTCCCACTAACATCCCTCCTCCCTCCACCTGCAACTGTTGCCAGATCCGACGAGGCCCAAACCAAGTCGCTGGTGGAAGAAGTGTGGACCCTTGATCTGTCCGGAGCTGTACACTGTATTACAATAAGACAGTGTTTAAGAGTTTGCAGAATGGTTTTTAGGTTGCACCTCTCGAAAATTCTGAATGGTAAACAAACGGTTTGTGAGGCAAACTCGACAACAAACCTTTCCCTGTGGCCGCGTGAGTGTATGTCGATCACACTAGATGAGTGGTTCTCAAACTGGGTGCCACGGACAGCGCCTAGGGGTGCCACAAGATTTTCACGAAATTTGTCTTGGCTAGATTGTCTCAAGGTACAGCCGCGGTCAAATATAATCATCCATATAGGGGTAACTCACGTAAGAGTTTGACAGCTTTCCTTTGTTCCTTAGATGATAAACTTTCCAATAAATAGGTTAACTACCATCTTTTAATTTAATACAAACAGCTACACACTACTTAAAACAATAACATCATATGTAAAACGTGAAAACATTAGACAGTAAGATGTTTGAGATACCCATATGTGGATGATTATTATTGACTGTGACTGTACATCTGTAAAACAGTGTTTGTAGCAGTCTGCCTATAATTAATTGTTGGTGTAGGAAGGTACTCGCTCTAATATTTTTCTAAAAAATAGGTAGATATTTCCTTTTGCACAATAATAATAATAATAATAATAATAATGGCAATATAATGTAATAGTACTCCTGGGCATGTACTGTACCATATGTTAATTTTGGTTTGAGTACGGATAATAATTTTCAATCATTAACTAAAGTAATTGAAACAGGTACAATAGTATATCAAAAGTTAATTCATGTGAGGAGGGGTGATGGTGAAAATGGGGTGCCACAGAAAGGATTATATAAATTCAGGTCAGGGTGCCATCACTGAAAAAAGATTGAGAACCACTGGACTAGATGGTTTTTCTACTGGTAGTAAAGTGAGTAACTGAATGTTCTATTGACCTACTAGGCTATACAGTCAATTCTCATTTTACACTGGCATTATGTATGTAAAATAGTGTGTGTGTAATGAATGTATGTACTGTAAACACTTATTGTACACTATATTAAACACCCATAATACCAGTGTACTGTACAATGAGAGTTTTCTGTACACAGTTACATTACACACACTACATTACACACCCAATATACAAGTGTAAAATGAGAGTTAGCTGTACTCTCTTATAATATTGGAATAAATTTGATCAATAGACATGATGTGCATCAATTCTGTTCTACTTCTTTCTTTGTAAATATTTTTCTAGTAGGAGTGTCACTATCACTGTGCAAAATACTGCATTTGTCGTGGCGAACCAGCACAGCTGGATTGCTATAGAACACACCCCTTCTCCAGCCCAGGCCCCGTATAGGCTTATTCTGGGCTAGAAGGGTCTATTCCGTGAAGATCATCAGAAGTAAATATAAAATCAAATCTGGCGCTGTACTGATATGGGAGCCACCTGGTGGCGGCCTCTAGAGGTAGTGACCCGCTTGGGCCAGCGGGGGCAGCCGCTCGGTCACTCAAATGAGAACTGAAGGAGAATGTCTGCCGCATTGGGAGGTGGGTGGGACAGTAAGAGCTGTGCTGGTTCCACAAACCAATAAATACAATGCCGCGACAAATGCGCTATTATTGGTAAAGTGGAACCAGCACAGCTGGATTGCTATGCATGCGATGCGGTCGGTGGAAGGTGAGGAGGAGGCATTCAACCCCAGAATGAAGAGCAGGAACGCCCCCCGGACCAGAGCGGGGGATTGTACAATAAAATATTGAGGTAATACCATTGTAAAAATTCTCTAAGATTTTATGCAACAGAATCTTTGGAAATTATTTACTAATATAGTATATATATATATATATATATATATATATATATATATATATATATATATATAAAGGAATTATTTATATATAGTTGTCTTTATAGTCAGACTCGAGAGGAGAGGTAGGCGGGTCGAGGCACCCCCCCCTCCCCCTTTTTATTTCAAAGTACCGTAAACCCCAGGCTATGGCCTGAGTATGGGTAATAAGTCCACCGGGAGGAGGAATGAAACACTAACATGTCCTAACTATGTGTTTATTGTAACCCTGCCGCACAAGAACATAGGAGAATCAGTCACCATTATCTCATCCAGCGGAAAATATACACTCAGAGTTCCGTAACAATGTAGTTTTATTATATCCCGCACCATATGT
Source organism: Petrolisthes cinctipes (assembly GCA_033782935.1). Lineage (NCBI taxonomy): Eukaryota > Metazoa > Arthropoda > Malacostraca > Decapoda > Porcellanidae > Petrolisthes > Petrolisthes cinctipes. The sequence goes on from JAWQEG010000072.1 coordinate 232,305, forward strand.
ACAACATGAATGACATGGGATGAGCGTGAGAATGTACAGGATGGGCATGACGTATGGGGTGATAATGAGGGATAAGGTGATAAGGGGATTACCTAGCCCGACCTTTGCCCCTCGGGCGCCCCTTCCCCCTGTTTTGTCTCCCGCGGGGACCTCTGCCAGGCGCAAGTCCTGGGTGTGGTAGGGTGGGAGGAGTCCTCATCGCCACACAGGGGGTGGGGGAGAGCGAGTGGAACAGATACCTCGTCCTGAAGGAGGAGGTGGATGCCCAGCCCCCCAGATCCCGTACCTGCTCCACCGCCCCGAACACTGTGGGCCTTGGGAGCGTGTCCGGGATCCCTGTTCTCGATCACTCGACAGAGGAGGCGAGCGATGGACCTAGGGAAGAGAGGCTTACCAGACCTGGAGTTGTAGAAGAGGTGGTCTGGTGAAGCCTCCCTCGTAGCCTCCACGTAGGCTGTGAAGGCGTGGACTGGACAGAGCGGGTGGAAACTTCCATCCCTCAGGAAGGAGGGTACTGTGAGGGGGCCAATCCTGTTGTCAGCCTGCTCGTTCTTAGCTAAGAAAGTAGGAGAGGGGGAGACAGTCAAAGAGGTAAGGTTAGGACTTACAGAGGCGAAGGCTGGATGACAGGTAAGGGCTGCCAGTTAAGAGGCCCTGTACCCTGTAGCTAAGGCAAGCAGAGAGACTTCTGGAGGAGGTGGCACACTTTCAGAGGGGCCCCCTCGAAGGTCAGGTAGGTGAGGACGCGGTGAAGGGACCAGGGAGGAGTCTGGGCCCGGTGATGTGCCATCCCCGCCCGAATCCCCATCCTCAGAAGAGAGAGAGGTCTCTCAGGAACTTTAATATTGAAACCAAGGAGGGGGGGATCAGACAGGGCTGCGTGATGCGCAAGCACCGTCGCCGGGGCCCTGTTGGTGGAATCGGCGAGCCAAGTGAGGAATTCCAGGACTGTGTCCTCCGAGATAACCATGGAGGGGTGTCGTCGCAAGAAGTCCTGGAATCTCTTCCAGCATGATTTGTACTGCTGCACCAAGGAATGGCGATGAGCCCTCAGCATCTTGCCCACTGTTTCCTGAGTGAAGCGTTTGCTGAGGACCCCCCGTAGAAACTCCAAGCATGTAGTTTCAGTGACGCTTGGAGTCGTGCGGACAGAGTGCTGGAGAGGCACGCCGATCCCAACTGAAGAGGATGAGGGCAGAGGGGAGCTATGAGGAGTACCCTCCCTCTGAAGGAACGCAGCCTGAGGATCGCCTGGAGGAGGACTGACGTTGCTGGTGGGGGAAAGAGATAAACGAATTTCCACCTGTTTCAATCCTCCTTAAAGGCGTCCGGGCCCCCTGCCTCTGTCCTGGTGGAGAAGGACAGAAACAGGGGAAGTTAGGCCGTGGTTGGGGAGGCGAACAGGTCCACCTCCGGTGACCCATAGTGAAGGCAGAGTGACTCGAACACAGGGGGACGCAGTTGCCACTCGACTGACGTCCTTCTGAACCTGGATAGTGCGTCCGCCCAATCGTTCTCCCGCCCTGGCACGTAACGGGCCGAGAGGTGAATCGCCCTCTTGGCCGCTATCGAGAAAATCTGCTCTGACAGGGACAGGAGAACCTCTGACCGTGAAGTGCCCTGTTTCTGCAGGCACTGCACGGCCGCTACATTGTCCATATCGAAGCGGACGCCTATCCTGGAGAACTGGGGGTGTCTGTTGAGCCACTCCCTCGCTACCATCAACTCTCGAGCGTTGATGTGTAGTAGCCTCTCCTCTTCCTTCCATCCCCCGCACAGTTGATGTCCCAGGCAAGATTGGTACCCCCAGACTATGTCTGTCGCCACCGTGATCCCCAGAGGAGGGAGAACCCAGGGAACGCGCTGGCACAGGGCACCGGGACATAACCAGGGGCGAAGGAGACGGTGTAGTGTCGGGGATACTGGCCTGGGAAGGTCCCTGTGTGTGGGGGACAGGTGGAGGTTTACCTCCCGCGTGAGCCTCCTGTGCTTCAGTTGTCCAAGGAGCATTGCGGGGGCCGCGAAATTTATCGACCCGAGTAATGATTCCCACTGGCGGCGAGAGAAAGTACGGGAAAAGTAAGCTTGGCGGACGTGACGGAGGGTCCGGCGGGCGTTGTCCGAAGCGAGCGAGAGGGTGGCCGAAACTGAGTCCCACTCTATTCCCAGCCACGATAGCCTGTGCATAGGGGTGAGAGAGAACTTGGGGACGTTGAGCAAGAACCCCATTTCCTCTAGCACCCCCCTTGCTACCCTGACGTTGTTTGCTACCTGCTCCCTGGAGGGGGCATGTAGCAACCAATCGTCTAGGTACATGAGGCTGGGGACACCCGCCTCCACCAGGCGGGATGCCACCACCCTCACGAGCTTGGTGAAGACCCGAGGAGCAAGCGAGAGATCGAAAGGGAGCCTGGTAAACTGAAACGTCTCGGTCCCCACCTGGAATGCCAGAAACCGGCGAAACCGGGGGTGGATCGGGCCGTGCCAGTACGCTTCCTGGAGGCCCAGGAACGCTAACCAGTCCCCATTCCAGAGAACTGTGCGGACCTGAGCAACCAAAACCATCTTGAAGTGTAGGGGCTTCAAGAACTTGTTTAGCTTGCTCAGGTCCATCACCAGTCTCGTTTTTCCCGGGTTCTTCTTGGGGGCCGTGAATAAGCGAGACAAAAAGACCCTCCCTGTCGCCAGTTCCACTACCCCCTTTTCCCGCATTTCTCTCACGTGAGGGACGACCGAAGGTGACACCTTGGAGGAGGCAGGAGGGAGACGCAGCGGCTGCAACGAAAAGTGACACGGGACACCCTAGGTGGAGAGAGGTTATGTCATATGTCAAAAATTTCACAACAGAGAAGATGACAGGAACAGTTACTCACCGGGACTGAAATCCAAGGCCATGTCAGGCCCTGCCGTACGACTCTTGCTGCCCAACCGTGGGTGGGCCATGCGGATGACCAACCTGTGAGACACCCCCGGAAAGGGCCCTTAGGTGGAGCGGTCTTTCTGGGAGGGGTGGGAGGAGGGGGGCTTGGGCTTGGAGTAGGGCTTGGAGCCCTGGCTCCTCCCACGAAAGGGCTGCTGGCCCCGCTGGTGGAACCTGGGGGGCTGCTGTGGCGGTGTGGGGTAGGATGTCCTGGGTTGTCTCGCGGGCTGGGAGGGCCTGCGAGGCTGGAAGGCCGGTCTGGCTGGCTGTGGGGCACGTGGCCTATGGACAAACAGAAGGGTTAGAGCATGACCGAGAATCTTGGGGAATTCCGGGGAAAAGGGAGCATGGGGGGAAGTTGGGACTAACCTCCCGCCCGTCTCGAATCCCTCGTGTAAGAAAACATACAGCATCATCAACCTTCCACAAAGAGTAACGGTAAGTAACTTACTTGGAGGTAGAGGGTTTTGGCAGGTTGATGACTGCCGGGAGGGACGAGAAGACTGAGTCCGTCGCTGCCTGGTTGAACAGCACAGGGGAGAGGCTCGCACCACGCCCCGCTGCGCCATCTCAGGAGCGGATTTGGCGGCTGCCTGGCGGGCCATCAGTTTGGCCTCGGCGAAGGTTCTCGACACCTCCCGCAGGTGGTGGGTAGCCATGGCTCCGACGCCCTCTGCCACGGTAGTCATGGACATGAGTGCGTCGCTGTAGGGGAGAAACAGGTAACCCGAGGAACCCCAAGGTTAGAGACCCGAGGAACCCCAGGGTTAGAGACCCGAGAAGGTTATGCAAGACCCCGAGTCCCCAATACCCATCACAAATAAACACAATACGAAGAAGGTACTTACTAGAGTTCAAGGCCTGATAGTTCATGGAATGAGGGAGTGAGGCTCTTGAGGCAGTCCCGTAGGAGGGAGATAGCCGGCCCGGTGGAGATGAGGTGGGACAACTCCAACCGGGCGGTTGTCTCTGCCTGCCGCAGCTTCCCGTCGGGTTCCTTCAGCTGGAAGGGGACCGGCGGCTCCTTCTCCGTCCTCCACAGGCACTCCCTCAAACCCGTAGGGGCATGGGAAGGAGGGAGAATGACAGGGAAGGACAGAGGAGGTGATTTCTTGGAAGTGGAGGGCTTCTGGTGGTCCAGGGACTTAAGAAGGGCTGGAATGTCCAGGTCCCCGTCGCCCTTATTCCCTGGAAAGTACGCATCCGAGGACAGGAAGATTGCCGTGTTCTCCGAAGAGCGGTCAACCTTCCAGGCCTGGGACAGATTAAGATTACTGTTCTCCACCAAGAAGCCCATCGCATCCAAGGTAGCCGCCGTGGATACCTTCGACGAAGCGGGAACAGGGGCGGAGATCGTGTGGACCTTGTAGGAGATAGAGTCCCCCGAAGCGTCCGCTCCCCACTTCACCAGTACGTCGTCCCTCCTTACCCACACGCCTGGTTGAGTTGTGTCAGGAGACCACGCAACCAGTCTGCCCTCCTCGGAAGAATGAGTCCAGAAGGCCCAAGAGTAGGGAAGATAACAGTCCTCCCTAGATGGAGGGGAAGGAAAAGGAGAGGAGGTAGCCAGCTCCTCCGCTAGGGCACCGAAGGTAGGGAGGGGGCCGCGGGGGGAATGATGAAGTCCGGAAGGACAGCAGGTAGAACTGTGCGTAGGACACGCGCCATCTTCCGCGTCGAAGGGCTCGTACCCGAGCGCTAACCCTTGCAGGGCTTGCGAACGGGAGAGGGCGAGCCCTCCGACGAGGAGGAGGAGGAAGAGTAGACGAAGAGGAAGGGGAGCGACGGCGAGTCCGGGTCCTCTTGGTGTGGCGGGACCTCTTAGCCAACCGCTTGTGCCCCCGCGAGCGGCTCGAGGAACCAGCTTTTGGGGGCGACGAAGCGGCAGGTTCCCCGCTGGGCCCTTGTACCGGTGAGGTAAGTTGGGTTACCAGCAGGACGGACTCGCTCGCTTCCCGGGGTGGAAAGCCCCGGAAAGGAGTCGGAGACCCGTCTAGGGACGGCGACATAGCCTCTCGGGGTGCTAGAGGCTCAATCCCCTGAGACTCCGAGAGGCACGTGGAAGGGTACCGGGATCTCAAAAGACTCAGTTCGGCCCCGAAAACAGGGTCTGCCCAAGTCAAGGAGGACCCGTCTCGCTTGTGCGCCATCCTCCTCGCTCTCGTCCAAGCGGTGTGGAGGGAGGCAAGGGCAGGAAGCTGAGGGCCCCCAAGCCCCAGAAGGGGGAACACAGTCAGCCTGAAGGGCCACCCCAAGCAAAAACACAGCACTGTGGGACAACAGCCCCAACGTACACAGTCGGGGAAGGGGCAAGGACAACGCACAATCCTTGCCGCCTGAAAAACACTAGAAACACTCGGAGAGGAAGCACAAGGGGGACCTGCAGGGGCGCCACGAGGTGAACCATGTGGGGAGGCAAGGGCCCCACGTGGGGAAGAACACTCACCTACCAGGCTAACCAGTCCCGAACAACACAACAGTAGTGAACTAGTGGCAGAGCTAAGGGAGAGGAGGCAGAAAGGGGAAGAAACCTAAGAAGGGGCCCCAAGGAAATAAGCCCTCAGGGAAGGAGGGAAAACAGACCCCAGCCCCGAGGGGAAAAGAGAAAAACTGCCCCAAAAAAGCCCCGACGCACGCACACGCACACACACACATCTGCAGAGCAGGCAAGCCACTAGACACAGAACAAGAGGAAACACTAGCAGGAACACGGACAACACATTACCATAGCGAAGCGGAGAGGCGCGTTGATGTTACCCGGGACGTGTTCCGTGAAACAGTGACCGAGCGGCTGCCCCCGCTGGCCCAAGCGGGTCACTACCTCTAGAGGCTACCATATCAGTACAGCGCCAGATTTGAATTTATATTTACTTCTGATGATCTTCACGGAATAGACCCTTCTAGCCCAGAATAAGCCTATATGGGGCCTGGGCTGGAGGAGGGGTGTGTTCTATAGCAATCCAGCTGTGCTGGTTCCACTTTACCAATATTGAAAAATATTATGACCTGTCTTGTGGCCGGCGGGCAGGAACTTGGGTTGGCGCATTGCAGTCTCTACTGGTTAATGTCACAAAAGTATGATACAAGACACTAGGGGGGTGAGAGAATTGAAGAAGTGAAGGGGTTTAAGTACTGTACCTGGGTACAGTTCTGTGTAAACATGGAATTATGGAAGGAGAAATTAGGGAGAGAGCAGTGAGGGGTAGACAGGTCATAGGATCACTGGGGAGGATTATGAAGGGTAGAAGAGTGAGTATGGAAGTGAAAAGGGGACTACGAAATAGTATAATCCTGCCAAAACTGACATATGCATCAGAAACATGGACATGGAGTAGGGCTTGTAGCAGGCAAGAATATGTGCATTGGAAATGAGTTACTTGAGAGGAGCATGTGGACTCACTAGGCGTGCCCAGTAGGGACTGACTTTATTCTTTATGAATATTAGTTATCCCTCACAGGGCTAGAATAAAGACTGATGTAGGATCTGGTCACTTTCTAGTGGATTTGACGAGATCTGCCCACATGGATTAAAATCCATGTGAGGTGTACTGCAACCAGAGGATCTTTTTTTTCTTTTCTTTTTTTCCCACTGCCGTGTGGACCGTCAGCACACGGGGGTGCATTATTGCTTTGCATGCAGCAGTGTAAACTCCCTCCCCCTTATGGTTCCTTCAGGGCTAGTCTCTTGGAAGGTGCAATCCCACTTGTAGCTCTTGTGGTAACATGGACTTGGGCCCACAGCACTGGCTGTGGTATCAAAGACCTTCTTCCCAATCTCCCTGGCAGTTGGAGGCCCCCAGACTCCCTGGTCCAGTAAGCTCTGGTCCCATTTCCCAGGGATGTGCTTTGGTAGCCCAGGCATATAGGGCCAGCCCCTCCTTTATTTTAATCTGTTTTTTCACTGCGACCAGAGAGTACCAGGGGTCTGTAGGGCAGGAGGCCATTCTGCCCCGCGATAACAACAACAACTAGGCGTCTAAAATATATATCTACATAGGTGCTAACCTGAGTGTAGTGTTAATTGTCCGGTCTCTCTCTGCCAGTGAGCGTTCCAAATGTTCCACATGACATAATGAGTGCTGCTCCTGTTCCTCCATTTGTTTCTTAAGTAAGTTGGCCTGGCTAGTGTACTCTTGCTGAACCTCAAAAAGTTGAGCATTTTGATTCACTTGTGCATCTGCAAATCAATTAACCAAATTCTCTGAGTTCTTATCCTGAATAAAACTGACTGGGTTTTATTAAAGCAAATATTGAAACACTACTACTTTCAATGTATATTATTGGTGGTAGAATTAATAATAAAAAAAATGAACTGGCTCAAAACTGGTTATGTTTATAATGGAAGCAATAATACCCCGCCTTGTGTCATTCATTGGTTCCAAAGGCTGTGATGACATATCCCGGATTTCCCCTTAAGAAAAAAAAGTGGAAAAATAAATGTTTATTAATTTTATAAATTATGTTTGACACCATTGACCGTAGGCAATCTGACCAATTTTCATACATTATTATTACCTTTTTTAATTTATCTTCCATCTTAGCCACATGGCACTTGGAATCACAAAAATTACTATCCTTCTCAAGACCCATGGCTAACACAGGCACAGTAAAGGAATAATCCCAAATATGACAGCAAAAGGCCCAGCAACACACAATCGCTGCAGACTAAAAAAAATGCATATGGCAGGTTAGGGCAGGAGGATAATTATTATTTATTCCATAAGAAGCCCTATTTAAGTTTATCTAATATAGATGCTGCGTGTTTTTTCCGGTACAACTACCCAACAAAATTTGAGATTACTCTGCATCTATTTTACATAGAATGAGCAGTGAGCACACAATTTTTCATTAAGAAAGGCTTCTTCCTGAATCATGCTTACTTGTTCATACTGTACAGCCACATTCAAATATCCACCGACACTTTCCTTACATCGTAGTAAATATCTTGGCAATAAAGAACAACACATGTATGATTTTGCAGCACCTCATAGTAATAATTGAACGGGATGAGTTACAATAAGGTACTGGATGATTATATTTTGATATGATACTAATATTTTTGCAAGATGGAAGGAAAGTGTTGGTGGTTATTTGATTGTGGCTGTACCTTACTGTGCTAGTTAAAATAAAAATGCTAAACATAAAACTAGAGTAAAGTACCTACCTATTGTTGAAATGATATCTGGAGGGACATTGTTACCAGTTAGGCTGAGCTTGGTGAGAGTGTGGTTATGTTGTAAACTTTCCAACAAGGCTATACCACCAACTCTACTCAGGCTGTTCCATCGCAGATCTGCAAAATATCATAAACCATGGTGCAATCTCCCTCAAAGCCATTTATGAGACATCACCAAAGCAGTGGTGTAATAAGGGATATGGCTATAGTATTAGAACCACAAACCCACACAGTACAGGCAGTTCCCTATTTTCGAATACTGGATTGAAGGGGATAATCTACCTCTATGCATCACTTCATCTGTGCCTTAAATTTGTAATCTTTCTCTCACTTGTTCATTTGTAATTATGCCATTAACATCTTTATCACAGCCCAGGTGGGGCTGACTTTATTCTCTGTGAATATTCGCCATCCCCCACAGGGCTAGAATAAAGATTGTTGTAGGATCTGGTCACTTTCTAGTGGATTTGACGAGATCTGCCCACATGGATTAAAAATCCACGTGAGGTGTACTGCAACCGGAGGTTTTTTTTTTTTTCCCACTGCCGTGTGGACCGCCAGCACACGGGGGTGCATTATACCTTTGTATGCAGCAGTCTAAACTCCCTCCCCCTTATAGTCCCTTCAGGGCTGGTCTCATGGAAGGTGCGGCCCCACTTGTAGCTCTTGTGGTAACGTTGACTTGGGCCCACAGCACTGGCTGTGGGATCAAAGACCTTCCCCCCAATCTCCCTGATGGTCAGAGGCCCCCAGACTCCCTGGTCTAGTAAGCTCTGGTCCCATCTCCCTGGGATGTGCAGCCCTTCCTTTATTTTAATGTGTTTTTCCACTGCGAACAGAGTGTACCAGAAAGCTGTGGGGCAGGAGGCCATTCTGCCCCGGGACGACAACAATAACATCATCATCTTTATCACTAAGGGAAGCACCACACAGCCATCTAGTCTAGCCATTCTCATCTCCATTCACACAAGCCTCCTCACGTCCTCTGTCCTAACTGCCCAACTTCCACTACCAAAAAGCATAAAACTTTTCACATGTGCTACATACAGTTTTTTTTCCCTTAGTGCTCAGGGAATGTCTAGTAGTCACTGTTGATATAACCAGCAGGACCCTGAATTTCTTCCAGACACAACTAATTCTATCTATAGAGCTAAGTTCACCTCGGCTCCACTCCCAGTATTGATCATATCGCCCAAGAAAGAGAATTCCTCTACGCAGTCCAGAAACACATCCATCAAAGTCCCCCTCTCTTAGCTCACCCCTGCACGCACATGGTATACCCAAAACCAACCACACTCCTCTGCAATCTACCTCGAATATTACTATACCACTTGTGAGCCCACCTATTACAAACATTTCATAAAACTGTATTACTACCCACACACACCCTTCTGACATGCCAAACACGGCCACTCCTCACCCTCTTCCGTGGTGGTACCGCTCTCCTCGCGAGAGATCCTCACCTTCGTTTTATACACCTTTACCCTCACTCCCTTTGCTTCCATTCTGTGACTCCACCTCCAAAATTTCTCTGCAACTAGCAACAGATAATCAGAATACAACAGCTCCCACAAGAGGCCCCCCTAAAGTTCGTCGACAGTGCCTCAAACACCATGAACAC
>JAWQEG010000073.1:0-145849 GCA_033782935.1 Petrolisthes cinctipes
GTGAGAAGAGAGGATGGAAAGAAGGGAGGAAGGGAGGAAGGAAGGAAGGGAAAGTGGGAAGAGAGGAAGGAAGGAAGGAAGGGAAAGTGAGAAGAGAGGATGGAAGGAAGGGAGAAAGGAAGGAAGGAAGGAAGTTAGGTAGGAAGGAAGGAAAAGTGGGAAGAGAGGAAGGAAGGAAGGGAAAGTGAGAAGAGAGAAGGGAAGGAAGGAAGGAAAAGTGGGAAGAGAGGATGTATAATATGAAGAAGGGGAGTTGAGATGAATGAAATTAGAAAGGAGGAGAGAAAAAAAAGAGAAAAAATGATGAAGAGTAGATTTTTTTTTTTTTTTTTTTTTTTTTTTGAATGGTGGAAAATGAAAGGATGAAGGAGGGGAATAATGAAGGAAAAAAATATATAGAGGAAATATGAAAATGAGTCGAGAGGGTGGAAGATAGAAAGAAGGAAATGAAAAATGAAAGGAGAAAAATAATAAAGACGGAAGAAAGAAAAGAGGGAGGAGGGAAAAGGACGAAGAAAATAGGGAAGGAGGGAAAGTAAAAGATATGGATATTGAGGAGGAAAGAACTGAAGGAAGAAGAAACAGAATGGAGGAATGAAGGAAGGAAGGAAGGAAGGAGAAATGATAAAAAAACGAAGATGAAAGAAGGAATAACGAGGAAGGAAGGGAGGAAGGAAGAATTAACGAGGAAGGAAGGAAGGAAGGAAGAAATAACAGGGAAGGAAGGGAGGAAGGAAGAAATAACGAGGAAGGAAGGAAGGAAGGAAGAAAGGAAGGAATGAAAAAATAACGAGGAAGGAAGGAGGAAGGAAGGAAAAATAACGAGGAAGGAAGAAAGGAAGTAATAAAGGAATGAATGAATGAATGAAGGAAGGAAGGAAAGAAGGAAAAATAACGAGGAAGGAAGTAAGGAAGGAAGGAAGGAAGGTGGGAATGCGCCTCTCGGTTCTTCATCAAGTCTTTGAAGTCATAAGATTCTTACCTCCTTCCCTCCCTCCCTCCCTCCCTCCCTCCCTGATTCATTCCCCTCCTATCTTCCTCCCTCCCTCCCTGATTCATTCCCCTCCTCCCTCCCTTTCCCTCCCTCCCTGATTCATTCCACTCCTCCCTCCCTCCCTGATTCATTCCACTCCTTCCTCCCTCCCTTTCCCTCCCTCCCTGATTCATTCCACTCCTAACTCCCTCCCTCCCTGATTCATTCCCCTCCTCCCTCCCTTTCTCTCCCTCCCTAATTCATTCCACTCCTCCCTCCCTTTCCCTCCCTCCCTGATTCATTCCACTCCTCCCTCCCTCCCTTTCCCTCCCTCCCTGATTCATTCCACTCCTCCCTCCCTCCCTTTCCCTCCCTCCCTGATTCATTCCACTCCTCCCTCCCTCCCTCCCTCACTGATTCATTCTCCTCCTACCTCCCTCCCTTTCCCTCCCTCCCTGATTCATTCCACTCCTCCCTCCCTCCCTCCCTCCCTGATTCATTCCACTCCTCCCTCCCTCCCTCCCTCACTGATTCATTCTCCTCCTACCTCCCTCCCTTTCCTCCTTGTTTTTTACTCCCTCCGTCCCTCCCTTACCTCCCCCCCTTTCCTCCATACCTTTCCTCTTTTCTCATCCCTGCCTTCTCTCCTCACTCTCTCCCTCCTCTCCTCCCCCTATTTTTTATTCTCCTCCTACCTCCCTCTTTCCCTTCTTCCCCTCTCGTCTTTTTCCTTTCATATTTCTGCAGTAATCCGTAATATCCTTCACCCTTCTTCCTTTTTCCTTCATTTCTTCATTCTCGTTTCCTCCTCACTTCCTTTCAACCTTTCTTCCTTCTCTCTTTCCGTCACCCTTCCTACTTACTACGATTACTGTCTCTCTCTCTCTCTTTCTCTATGTGTGTGTGTGTGTGTGTGTTTGTGTGGAGTTGAATATGTTTGTGATTTACAGAGTGTGAATTTACTGGCCGTGTTCTTGTCCCCCTGTGGTGTAGTACAACACTGTTTGGATATTGGTGTCCAGTGATGATTTAAGTAACACTCTCATTCTTACCTACTAGATCACTGCCTGAGATCGATGGACTGAGTAAGGAGACAGTGCTGACTTCTTGGATGGCCAAGTTTGATATGATTATCAAAGGTAAGAAGAGTTGTCGAGTAGTTTCAAACTGCCTAAGTCTTTCCTTCAACCAGACTTTACCTTTCCCTTGCATTAAATATAGATATATATACATGTGTGTGTGTGTGTGTGTGTGTGTGTGTGTGTAATGTTTGCAAGATATTTCCTACTTGAGATAGACCTTTTAAAGCCTAATGCGTGTGACATTTCGTTTCTTATTTCATATACAAGCTTCAAGGTGCTTCTCTTTCCTGTTGTATTTTTCTTTAACTGTGTGAAGTGAGTGAGGGCAGCGGGCGCACCACAAGTTAGACCTGATGACGGCCTCCTCGGGGAGCCACGTCATCTTTTTTCCCTCCTACTCAACCACAGACGAGATTTCGTTTCCCACGATATTGTTTCAAGTTTGTGAGGAGCGGAGATGGAAGGAGGAGAAGGAGAGTTAGTAGTCGAAAGCTGACTTATTGAAGGATGGGTGGTGGAATAGCTTAATAGATGGAAGAAGTTTTTGAAATTATGGAAACATTTTTTTTATTTTGAGGAGATGGAAGAAGAGGCAGTTGAAGGGTGAGCTTTTGAATTATGGTGAAATCGCTGGGGTTAATATGGTGAAATTTGTGTGGTTAATTAAGATGTTATATACTATACACCCCAAGTGACCTTATTGGTAAATTGTTCGATCTTCGTGTTGACACCACCGTTCCCAATACACCACCTGCATCATTGATTGGGATAGATGTTAGTAAAGATTGCAATATCCAATTCTCATGTCTAAGGAGAGCATTTCTGACGTCTAAAGTAAAACACAGTATTATTTAACCTTTTAGCAACAGTTCGAGGCTTGGATAACATGTTTGAACTTAGTGGGGCAAGTTTATCGTGAGATTTTACCTATTTATTTGGATGCTGTGTAACGTATAGTTTAACCAAATAATATTATTTTTTTTTAATATATTTCTATTATTCTCTTTAGAGTTTCTGGTGTATAAATGAAGTCAGATTTATTTCTTAGAGTAAATCCTTGGAAGAACATCTGAGCACTTAAAATAAAAGAGGAAAACCCACGTCCCTTAAGTATAAAAAAAAAAAAAAAAAAAAAAAAAAAAAACTTCTAACCTTGTCTTTACTCTGGCCAAAAGGAAAACCCACGTCCCTCAAGTCATATGATTATAAAGGATGAAAAGAAGGGACTGGGTATGATTCTGCATGTAACTATTGATACTGTCTTTACCGTGGTTCTATCCTGTAACACCTGTCCTTTTCTTTACACTGGCCTTTAACTATTGATACTGTCTTTACTGTCGTTCTATCCTGTAACACCTGGCCTTTTCTTTACACTGGCCTGACCCCTGCCTGACCCCAGCAGGTGAAGAGGACAGCAAGAGACCGGGCAGGATGCAACAGACCCTCAACAGCGAACTCATCATGCCAAAGGAACAACTCTTCGATATGTTCCAGCAGATCCTCGGCATCAAGAAGTTCGAACACCAACTACTCTTCAATGCCCTACAGGTGGATGTTCTAATTGGTTATATCTTACTTATCCTCTCCATTACCATTATCCTAGCTCCATTTCATCCTCTCCATCACCATTATTCTTCTATCTCATGCATTCTCCATCACCATTATCCCTCCATTTCATCCTCTCCATCACCATTATCTCTCCATTTTATCCTCTCCATCACCATTATCTCTCCATTTCATCCTCTCCATCACCATTATCCCTCTATCTCATGCATCCTCCCCACCATTATTCCTCCATCTCATCTTCCCCATTATTCCACTCACTCACCCATTACCCCACTCTGCACCCACACCGTTGTTCCATTCACCTACCCATTCACATCCTCTGATTTTCTCCCCTTATCTGGACGACAATCCATTCCACCACTGCTCACTCATTTATTTTCGTTTCTCTACCTCTTCTCACTTACCTATACTTCACTCTTTTACCTTCCTAACTCCTTCCTTCGTCACTTCTCACTCTCCTACACCTTCCTTCCATTCACTGTAAATCATTCATCCACTTACGCTTCACACTAACTCATCCATCTCTCTTTCAGTTGGACAGTCAGGATGAACAAGCAGCTGCCATCCGTCGCGAACTGGATGGACGGATGCAGAAAGTGGCCGAGTTGGAAAGGGTGAGTTGTTTATAGTTAGTCCCTCCCTTCATGTGGCTGTCATGTATGTCTATCATCCACTACTGTACTCTCTCTCTCTCTCTCTCTCTCTCTCTCTCTCTCTCTCTCTCTCTCTCTCTCTCAGCAACTTCTGTGCCTCTTCATCCTATTTTTTTTGTGTGTGTGTGTGTGTGTGTGTGTGTGTGTGTGTGTGTGTGTGTGTGTGTGTGTCCTCTCTCTCTCTCTCTCTCTCTCTCTCTCTCTCTCTCTCAGCAACTTCTGTGCCTCTTCATACTATTTTGTCTCTCTCTCTCTCTCTCTCTCTCTCTCTCTCTCAGCAACTTCTGTGCCTCTTCATACTATTTTGTCTCTCTCTCTCTCTCTCTCTCTCTCTCTCTCTCTCTCTCTCTCTCTCTCTCTCTCTCTCTCTCTCAGCAACTACCAACTTCTGTGCCTCTTCATCCTCCAAGTTTGTGTTCTTCCCGTGTATTATGGTCTGTGTGTGTTTCATCATCCTTGTCTTTCACTCTTTATAATTATCACCTTAGTGGCGACTTTCCACCTGTCTGGTCCAGGGTGGCAGGTTGGTGTGTGGTGGTGCGAGTTTGAGATGCTTCCCTACTCGTTCGTTACCAGTATATATATATTTTTTTTTTTCAGTGGATGTTATTGTTGCATATCGGACACATCTTTCATAATAATTATATATATTTAAGACTTTCAGGTCATTGCAGTTGGGTAACGAATAAGTGGCCAGTGAAGTTATTATGTCGTGTGTGGGTGTGTTTTATTTAATTACTTGGTTTTTTATTATGTAGGTTCTTATTAGTCCTGTCCCCTACATTATATTTTACCTGGCTTAATTAAGTCCGTATCCCTCATGCTGGTGGGAAAATAATAATGGCGTAAGACAGATAGTACAGTCGGCGGCAAAAATCGTGTCGCCACATCTGCCAAGTCAAGAAGTACAGTATGGAAATATAAGCTTCACAGGCTCGTAAAATGAAAACCCAGAGTAGTTTACTAATTTGTCCCTTGGATATTGTCATTCTGTATAGTGAATGTGTTGGTTCGATTATTATCCATTATGTTATCCTTCAAGAAACGCTAAGTGAGATG
Organism: Petrolisthes cinctipes; assembly: GCA_033782935.1. Classification (NCBI taxonomy): domain Eukaryota; kingdom Metazoa; phylum Arthropoda; class Malacostraca; order Decapoda; family Porcellanidae; genus Petrolisthes; species Petrolisthes cinctipes. The sequence goes on from JAWQEG010000073.1 coordinate 5,334, forward strand.
ACACGACTTTTGCCGCCGACTGTACGTCCGAGCAAGTTATATGAAGTAATAGACTGGGAAGTTGATAAATAGTGATAAAATATTAGTGAGTTGTTCCATTACAACTTCATGTGCGGTAAAATGATATTGGTAGATTTCTTGATATTAAATATTTGTGTGTTTATTGTGTTAGTTAGGGAACACAATATACCCAATATACACAATATCCCCTAAAGAGGGTATTACACTTTTTGGTAGCCTACATTGGAGTGTCTTGATTCCTCCAAAGTATCATAATATTATACTGTAACTTAGATAGGATGTTAATGACTGCGTAATGTCACTGTGCTGTATTATTTAGGGTTAAGCCACCAAATTTTTAAGTAACCTGTATTAAAACTGGTAGATTATAAATATTAGTACTACTCCCCCCCCCCACCATGGTGTGTGTGTTTTGATTTACATTGTATGATTGCTGACTTTCATTTCTATCGTATTTTTTTTTATTATACTATGGGGATATTGTTTCCTGTGGTGATGTGGGCATTACGTTAAGGGTTTTGGTGCTCCTTCGTATCCGAGCCACTCATGATTCTTCAACAGTCTTCTTTCCATTGCATATATACAGTCACAGTGCAGGATTTACTCTTGTGGAGGCCCATGGGCAATTTGTATGAGGAGGATACAATTGTTATAATTTTTCGCAAATGGTTGTGGCTTGATCGGCTGAGGTGTTCGGGGGGACACTGTTAGCCACCCGAGTAAATTTTGAACTTGTAGTACCTTTTAGGAGCATTTTGAACCATATGAATAGCTAAATTGTGAACATTAGATATGTGAAAATTTATAAATTTGATTAATAGAAAACCAGATGTTGATGAAAATTTCGATGGGTAACTATTTACTAAGGTCCTTTCTTACCTGCCGTTCTCTGATGCAGCAACATTAATCCCATTAGTATACATACACATTTTTTGCTCAGTTTGCTTTAAAATATATTTAAAAAATATTCAATAAACCATTATTATACCCGTAATTGAATAAAGAGGAGAAATTAATGTTTTGTAGTCTATACAATTGTAATATTTATGTGGAGACTAGGCCCAATGTTGCCAGGTGCAGGGAAATTTTTCTGTTTTAGGAAATTTTGAAGTCTACACAGGGAAATTATATAAAAAATTGTTCAAGATTAAACAGGGAAATTTCTAGCTGATGAAATACCATAAAGACCGTCAATGTTCAAGAGTAATAATAAACAAGGAATTATTGAGGCAAAAAGGGAAATTCTAAAGGTGACGCTAGGGGGAAATTTCGTCAAGCAGACCTGGCAACACTGAGATTAGGTCACTTAGGAGTTTACCTCATGATGTGGAGGTCAACAAACTGTGGAGGAGGACCGGGGCCCTTCATAAATCCGGCACTGTATGTATATCCTTCGTTCTTTCTGCTGTACTTCCTTTTTCCTTGTGCTACTTCAGTCTTCTAACATGGTCTTCACTTTATTGGGATATTTTTTCTTGTAATTTCCTTAATACCACATGAATGAATATGGCAGACCAAAAAAAGACACATATGTGGAGTTTTGGGTGGGGAGAATTTCAAAGGGAAGCATCTCTGATTATTTCAATGAAAGTAAAAATTGTTTAGATTTAAAAATTGGTTAAACATTTAGGACGGAATTTTTTTTTTTTTTTTTTTTTTTTTTTTTTTTTTTTTTATACACTAGACGGACGAAATGAAACTAAAGAAACCAGCCTGACAAAATCAAACCTCACCTGTAGCTATCTTCAAAACCTGCGATCAAAAAGTTTAAGATTGTTCGTGGAGTGAAGAGACAGAGCAGAGAGCACTACTGTGTATTATTTTGATATCTTGGTAGAATAAGTAGTATGTAATGTATCAACCAGAGATCTCAGATGTACACAGACACATTATGATTAAATAGCAATGATGTTAATGAACTGGAGACTATGGTTTCCTCCAATAAATGCCAGGAAATAGATTACCTCAATGTACTGTATAAAAAATAATGCTGTGTTGTCTAGTATACAGTTTAAACTTTAGAGGAATCTGTCACATTCAATACACCAACATAATCTTGGCCTCATTAGGTTTTTGGAAATACACTGTACAGTGAATAGATCTCTTGCATTACTGAAGAATGTTGAAATTAGGTTAATAATGTTAGGCTATATGAATGCAGAGCAAGATTGGAGAGGTGGGAACAATTTAAACATGGGTGGACTGTTTATATTTCAAGTATTGTATAGTACTTTGTCTAGAATTATCAGAATTAAGATCATGTCTCTTATTTAAGAACCTGATGGGAACTTTTAAACCAATTTAAACAAGTACGCAAAAGCTATTTTCAGAGGATTTATTGGTAATAGAAAGGTGAGTATAAAGTTTAATTTGGTGTGGAGAGGATGACAGACACTAATAACCATTAACCCCGGTAACTGGTTATTTATTGCAGTAGAGAGTAGAAATTTATGATGTCTAGGAAATTCTTAATATTCGTATTTTTGTGTAGCCATAAAACTTCCTATAGATGGTATATGATATCTAATGGACACCAGAATTTGCAAAGTTGCCCCCAAAGGTACATGTATTTAGAGAATATAATATTCAAGGATGGGGATACAGGAATAGGCATCAGCTTAACTATTGACCTTTCCATTAGCCTAATGACCAGACAGATCATCTGTTTAATTTAATGTATACTGTCTGTGAGTCAACACCTCTGAGGGGTACAGTACTTGCAAGTTTGGGTGTTGGAAAATCTCTTAAATCTTGTAAGTATCCCACACTGTATATCGTGTACAGCATGTGGTGATTCATACAATCTGTAGCCTACTTGCCTGAACAACAATATTAAGACATTTTTTTGAAAAGTTGGAGATGGAGGAAGAGGAGTGGAGGTTAAGAATAATGATGTTAATTAGTAAGCATCTTTGCCAGAATCACATACCACTCCATTTTAGCAATCTGTCATATGCTTTAGTATGCTTTGTTATAATCATGTTAATCTCCTTGTAATGGATTGTTTTTTCTTTTTCTCTGACTTCCCCGTCTTAAAAATATTAAAGGAGTTAGAAGGTGTAAAGAGTGATTCAGAAGTAAGTCACATTAAAACAATATACAGTACAGTATTACTCTAGAGGCCTGAGTAAGCCATAGGTATGCATATCTTTCTGTAGATTTTATAAGTAGTGACTTATAGATTATATGAATGAGCAGCGCTGTTGTTTGAGTGGGTGGTATTGCCTGGTACACACTTGACAGGGCAGGACTGTGCGTCTGTATGCCACTCCTCGTACCCGCAACTTGTCACTTTCACTCTGTGCAGCAATGATTAATTATCCAGTTGACAAGAACACCAAGCACGAAACTCACCGATTGAGTCCAATGGTTTTGAAGTTTGGTTTTGCATGCCACTTATGACAAGGAATGACTGTGATACACAGTATTTTTATACTAAGAATACACAGCAGGATCAAGTTATTTTTGTACCCCCAAGGAGAACTGTGAATGGCTCCACTGCAGACTTATCCTAGTTGATATTGCAAGTAAAATTTCTTCTTTATGACCTCACTGTACCTTTATGCCAGATAGTTTTACTCACAATTGGGAAACCTCTTATGACAGAAGGGGTGAAGATTATCTCAGTTAACATCTAAAGACCAAAATTCCCCAACCCTGCCTTCCCCCAGCATCCATTTGGAGTCATAATTTCAAATTACATTATGAAAATATCTTTGGATGAATTTACTCTGTGCATAAATTATCTCTGTTAAAACAGGCTGATAAATCTTCCTTCTTCACAGTTACAACTAGAATGGCATTTGGAGAATTCAAACCCACCAAGACTGAGCATACCCTCTCCCAAAAGTGGTATAAGATTGAGGTCCAGTGGTGTCAGTGGCGTTTCTTCTAAAACCAAATGAAAACTTGAAAAATTCAAATATTGTGTCTGCATGGGGTGCACCAATAACTTCTTACTGCATTCTATAATTCAGTGTATATGTGGCACTCTCCACTGCATATAGTGCCAAGTTTGGGTACAGTATTCCAGTGGCATATAAATATATATACAATTTGCATGATAATATATTGTAGGCAAATATTTTATGCTGTATTCGTATACACTCTGCGAGATATTGTTTGATATTTGTACAAAAGCCCATTAGTACTATCTGGGTAATTCTGCACTTGCGTCTGTGTTCCTGAGAAGAAGAGTATTACTGAAGATTGTATCCGGATGGACCCTTTTTGTAGCTCATCTTAGTGTAGGCCTCAATGTAAATGACGTGCTAAGGTCTTTTTTATATTTATATACATACAAAAACTTATCTTGGCTCCTTTTCCGTACGCTTTTCTCACATGGACGTACTGTAACTAGTTTGTATATACGCAGATCTTTGTACTTTACTGCAATTTCGCCTTTTTTACACTCCTTACTATCACATCCTCTTTGACTTTCCTTGGCGTTGATTTGACACCAGCCATCTCTCAGCAGTAGAAAGAAGAAAGCATTTAATGTCGGCACTCCCTTTCTCTTTCTCTTGGTGCTTGTTGGGTATGTTTTGATTTCTGTACACTACAACCTAGTATACAGTATGAAATATAGATATTTTTATTGTTATTCTAAACTATTGAAGGTTTCTTAATGCATCCATAAAAAACACTGAGTCCATTGAAAGAACAGTGATTACATAATGACCATCTAGTTGTTTTATTTTATGCATCTTGAGCAATTGGCTATAATGTAATACTGATGAATTTATAATAGTAATTTATACAGGTACTTTAAAGTTATTATAATTATGCTATGCATTATCAGATAGGCTAATATCTAATGCTCATAAAATGTTATTTAGTCATACATGACAAAGTCTAGTACATGTACCAATGACATTCATACTTCTCACCATGATAGTAAATGAAGATACTATAATGATGTACAGTGCACAGAATGAAATAAGAGTATTCTACAGTCATGTGCAGAGAGAGTAGTCACATAAAGCAGTAATAAATCATTAACTGAAGTCTTGGGTAGTCTGTTCTATTGGTTTAGGCTTCATTCTATTTAATATAAAATTTTGAAAAATTATGATTCAGTACCAGGTACAGTAACTGATTAGTCATACATGGTGGAATGCATCAATTCCACCAGTACCCAGTGACTATTGCCCAATATTGTACAGTACTTGTTAACCTCCTTGTCTCTTAAGTATGGGGCACTGGAGTTAAGCAGTGTGTGTGGCACTTGACCTCTACCATTAATATAAGTTGGCAACTGTAAATATATTCAGTGCATATTTTCTAGTTACACTGAAAGGTTCAAGTTGTATCAAGAAAATCCTGCAACATAGGTACATAACAATACAACAGGTCTTTCAGAATTTCAGTTGTTGACAACAAATGGCTATAAAGTATGTTGTAAGATCAACTACTGTTACAGTCTGTACTTAGTTTCCTCATTCCAATAATGTAAAAATTTACATTTGGTGACTGTTTGAAATACTGTATCATCTAAAGTAGTGAGTTACAGTGTAAAGATCCATCATTCTGACACCAACCATAGACTGGGGACTGGGTTGCTTGGAGCACATGTGAAGACTCTATGGCTCGCAATGGATTGATGTTTTAACTTTGCCTTCCATCTTTAATCTAGGTAAACTGGATATCAAAGCAAATTCGTTATGTTAGTGTCATGTATAGAATTACATTGAACTTAGGGGAGGGGTATTTGTAAATAATTCGCATATTTAGGGCCTTTCAAATTATAATGACTACTCATCATAATGAAGGCAATTTGTATAATAGGGTGATGTTATAATATCTTAACTTTTAAGTCTCACAGTGATAGTTTCAAGAGCTTTAGGAAGGGCAACCTCTATATATTAATTGTATTGCACAAATGAATAGTGATATACAGATATAGATTTTATTCAATTAAAATTTAAACAGTTACAAAATACAGTGCACAAATTGTATTTCAGTAAAGCAATACATGTACAAGTTATTCAGCTGTACATATGATACTGTAATGTCACAGGGCAACACCAATAAGTTATAAAGAGAAAAACTTTTGCTCATTCGTATTGATTACAGTGTGAAGGGAAATGAGTGCAGTAGTTCATGGAGTACCAGTAACACATCTCTGTTGTTGCACAGTACCACTGTCAGTCCTAAAGAAGTCAGTCTTTCAATATAGTTACTTTAGTTAGGCATGTTAGGCAGGTGTCAGTTGCCATCCTTATATGTTAAAGTTGTCTTGACAACAATCGTATTTATGGCCAAAACAGGAATTCATATTGACATTCTCAACATGGAAGCTCCATACCAACCGACTGAATAACTTGCACCCACAATTAAACGTACCGTAACTTTCATCCTGAGCTTAATATCAACTTGTTAACACTGTCTCCTTTTGCACAACCTGCTCCTCCCACACCAGAACCGGAAGCTGATGCCCAAGTTTGTGGTGAAAGAGATGGAGTCACTCTACCTGGAGGAACTTAAAACTTCCATAAATCTCTTGATGGCCAATCTGGAGAGCCTGCCCGTGGCCAAGGGATCACAGGAGGGCAAGTACGGCCTACAGAAGCTCAGAAAGTACAATCATAGGTAAGTCTTTCTGGCTTTTCTAAAGGCCTTTTTTGTCACCTTTATGGTTTCAGTTTAATTAACTTCATTTAATCCTTACTCACTTTTACTTCACAGCCTTTTCAGTTATTACAGTTTTGGGGATATATATTGGGAAATATATACCCGGTAATAATTATATGTGATATATGTATTATACATAATTGGGTTTCATTTGCTTATTTAACAGTAGACAACAAGCATTACTACTGTCACAACCACCATGTTAGTACTTGACCATACTGCTTTCTCTTTTTCTTCTCTCTCTCTTTTCCCCATTTTAGGCTTGTTGCTCCCTCGCGTTGGTTAGCCCGGATGAAGAGATGCCATTCATTTTCTTTTTATCCCCTTTGTTAAGTGTAACTTTTTTTTATATATACACCATATTTGAAATAACTTAATGTAGTGATTTTGTTTTACCTATCCTGGTTTATGGTAGCCAAGCTGTTTCGTTGCTTAAACATACAACAATATGCACAAGTTTCTTGCCCTTTCTCCTCTGCTTATGGCAAATTTTTATTCTTTCATAAATTACAAAATAGCCTGCTTATCTTCCTTCATTTCTTAGCTGTTTGTTTTACTGTCCATTTCTTTTGTTATATTTTTCAATTTTGCATTTGGCGGTATTCTTGAGCATATTCCATATTTTGGGCATTTGTCATGGCCAAATACCGTATTTTCCAAAAGGATGATTTTATATAGAGCTGAGATTGCATGCTGTCGCTTCTTGATATATACATGCAGTTTTATTCCATGTATATATATGAAAACATCTATATATTTTTTGTTTTGTACGGTAACAAATGGCTAGATGGCAGAACTTTACTTTTTCCTACCTGCAGATATTAGGGATATTTTTGCACAAGAAATAAGCACTGCATTCTTTTAATGGTTAGCTCGTGAACAATTCTGCTGCATTTTTACTGTGATGTTTTTCATGACCATTTTGGATAGTTTTGGATTTTTCTTTTTTCCCTTTTTTTTTTGTGTGTGTGTTGGTGTGCGCGTTTAAATGAATGTGTGTGTGTGGGTGTGTGGGTGTGTAATGACCTTGTAGTTTCCTGGTTGGGTTATCTCTGTCTTGCCCTATGCCTTGTAGCCAGTTTAGTCACCGCTCGCAGCCAGAACCAGTTAGTGCTGTATTTCCTCACCTGGCCAGAACTACTCCCAGTTGCTCATTTTCTCAAGCCTCCTTGAATTTCCTTTGGCCGAATGAAGAGAACCCGACTGTTGTCAATATTCAATCTCAGCAGGTGGGGATGTCTCAGCCTGCCCTCCATTGTGGTGCACTGGATTGAACATAGCTGGTTTTTCTGTAGTTGATGGTAAATATCCACAGCAGATATCAATAGGTTGCATCTGATTGACTGATGCGTGACTGCCCTTCCTAATACCCTCTATATAATGTATTTGCTCAGGACATTTACCATCAGCTGTAGAAAAACAGGCTACACTATTAAGATTGAATTAGGTCATCATTCCCTCAGCAATCCTGCAACTCTTTAGAGAGGTGTGGGTGAAGGCTGTCGTTGCATACATCACAAGATAAAAAGAAAAATTTTACTGACTACTGTACTGGGTTTTCTCTCGTCCATGGAAAGCGATCAAGCATAACTTTACTGATGGAACTCTAAACTACATCTCAACCTTCTTCACCTCACTACTGATCGATGCTTTGTCAGTATAGCTGGTTTGACTTATGGTGTGTTAAATGCTTTTGATATCTGTATGCTGCTAAATTATAATTTAAGAATAACAGAACTTGATCTATACTGACTACTGTAATGATTACATACAGTGAATTGATAATATTACAGTACCTGATATGGTATGTAATCTGATAAGAATGAAAAAGAAAGGCTAATTAACACAGATTCCATGTTTGATTTAATTACATTATCATTTTTGGCGATCCTCATTTTTTTGGGAGTGAACAGGTTGCTTTTGTTCCGACTTTTCATTTTCAGATGGGCTCCCAAAATACTGCCCCCGGTCCTAGAGTTTCTAGTAGGGGTCTTCGCCACGATAGGATGCCCCTCCCTTATTGCAAACGTAGCAGCCTTTTGGTATATTTTACTAAATTTCTTATATAAAAGTCTGTGTTTTCAAGTCACCCTTCTCCACATCCTGTTGTGTGTGTGTATTTTTTTTCCTTTTTTCCTTTTACAGTACCTTCCTTATTTAACTATTGTAATTTCTTATTTACCCCGCCAAGTCCCAGTTTTGGCTGAAGCTGCCTGGTGTTGTGTTCATTCGTGTCTGATTAAAACCTTCCCTTGTGTTGCATCCATGCCATTGATCTGTTCAATACGTTGTTTTAAATTTCAGGTTTATTGGCATTAAGGTAGCCTTCATTATAATTGTTGTTAGTAATGTTCTTTCTACAGTATTATTATTGCAGTATCATGATTTATTATTTCCTATGTTTGTGGTTATTGTTGTAATTGTTTTGAGTGTTGCTTTTTATGCATTTACAGTAATAACAAAAATATAAACAGTTATATTGTATTGATTAAATCTTAGCTTCATTTCCATTCTAAACAGTGTCTGTCAGTAGTAATTGCACTAATCTTTATTTTATTTTTATTTTTTTCATGTTTAAGATTTTTTATGATAATTTTGCCATAAAAATTATGTACCGTATTGTAATACTACTTTCATAACTTCCTCATTTCCTGGTATTTTCATGTTTGACATACTATAAACTATTAGGATGGCCCAAGTGGGTCGTCCTAAGCTGAAACAGCTGCCGATATATTTTCTGTAACTTTTTAGACAATTGGCTTTAGGGTATATTTCAGAAAGAGTTAATTTTGAACAAAACACCAAATCCAATGTTTGGCTAATCCCATGTGGCAACTGGTTTGATTTGAGAAAGTGTTAGTTGTGCCTGCCCAGTGTTTAAAATACAACTTTTGTATGTCCCCAGTATTGTTCGATCAGTGTGTCCTCCTTTTCAATAATGGACGTTTCAGGATATTCTGATTCTCTATCATTTTGCATGGCTGCCCTGATAACACCTCATAACTTCTCATGGTCTCTTCTCTTTCCTTGAGACTCAAACCTCAGTAAAACTGTTCCTTGGCAGCTCATTATGATGTTCCCTCTTCATATGGGCTACCATTCGCAATGTCATTTGAATCTGACGACATCAATATCACTTTGAAATAGGAGAATCATAGACTTCGTTGAAAAGTTGACTCAGGAATGTAGTTTCATTTTGATGCAGAGTTTGTTCTCATATCCTTGAATTCTTGGCCATTATTGCCAGGTCTCATGTAATAATAGTGCATTCAGAAATTTGATTGCTTCGGAGTTGCTCAAGTTTTTTTTTGTCAAATAGGTTGTCAGGAAACACTAAAGAGGAATTTTTTAAGAGAAAATTATTTTGATACATAAGGTTGATGATAATTGCAGCTTTCCTATTATAAATGTTTGTCTATATTCTTATGCAAATGCAAATCAATAAGCATGAGGGACCTGAGCTTCAGTTTGAGAGATGTGATAAAATGCTAAAAGTGTTTGTTGCTGTGTGCTCTTTAGTTGTGCATTAATTCATTCTGTGTATAACTACCCAAATCATATGGGTACATTTATGTTTTTACTTTTTATAGATATCACAGTGATGAGTGTCAAAAATCGTTTGGTAACTGAAGTTAGGTTAGAAGATATCAATATTAAATATTAGAAACCATTTTATTTGAGTAATTCTTCAGAGCATCTTTTGTACAGTATGTATCAAAGGTAAATTACCATTTTACTCAATGAAGCCATAATTATGAACATCGCATCCAGCAACAGACCCTCCGCAACCAAAAATTCGTAAATCTTTTGCAACTGCTGTTGTGCAAACACAAAACTGCAAATACAATCCAGTTTCACAATTGTCACAACAAAAAATGAAAAATGAGAGTAAATCACTTGGTAATATTGTATTTATTTTTAACTTATCACGTACTGTATTGTACTTATTTCTCACAGTCTCAAAGCTTGCATGAGTATTGTACTCAGTTGGTTATCTCCGTGACTTTTCACTTTAGTAATATTATCAAATTAGAATTAGTTCCTTGCAAGCAAATTGTTGAAAATCAAGGGAGTTAAAAATAATCACTAGTCAGTCATCCACTACAGTTTATCATTATTTACTCTATTCTGGTTAATAATAGTTGATAAATATAAAGTTTGGAAAATTTCTGTAGTCCTGAATGGGATATATACTGTACAGTACTGTATTTGCATTTGTGGAAGTATTTCCCCAACCCCAAAATAGTGTAAAATTTGTCACAAATGCAGATCCGTAAAAGTAATCATGGAAGTGACTGCAGAAGTGCCCAGGACTGGTCACAGTCAGCCATGAATTACATTGCACGTATCTAGGAATCTCTTCCTTCTCTCAATATTAGGATCCATTAAGTAGATATGGTGTCCATAAAGTGAAGGCTACTGCAAACTGTGCCAAGAAGTAGACCATACTGACTCACAATAAAGAATCTGCTCTGTGACTCAGAGCATGAATAGCCTCCAGGTTCTGCAAAAAATCCTTACTCCATAATAGTATAACTTACTGAACAAGTCTTATACGATCACTGAAAAAAATTTGGAACCACCTCTACCATGAAAGAGATTTTAAGACCAGCATGGTAGGGTTGGTACTCTTACTCAGTCTGGAACCATGATTGAAGATCTGACTGATTAACAATATACTGTATACCGGTACCTAAAGACACGTGCCTTGATGTGTCAATCAGCCTTCTGGTTCTCATCACAAGGGAACGTAAACGCCACAGTTTGGTCTGTATGATGCCAGACCAAGTATATAAAACATACAATATTAAAGTTTTAGTTTCTGGAACAAATCTTATTATGTTTATGTAGGAATACGGGCGTAATTATTAAAATGGTGTAAGATAAGATCACAATTTCTTTATCTTCATTTTGAAAAACTGGCTCTCCTATTCTCACTCACGTATCACTGTTTGGAATGCAACATTAATGGAAAAGTTTTTTTCCCTAATACATCTTGCTGGCCTTCAGAATGGGTGCCACTCCTCAACAATGCCACCTCCGCCAACCTTTAGGTCTCATGAGATGAGTGGTGGAGGCTTTTCCCCCCTCTTATCCTCCTTCCCACCACAACCTCTGATGTTAGAGAGTCAGTCTTTCCGTCCTTCTCCTTATTGCTCCTTTTTCTCTTATATACATCGTCATATTTAGTTAACCAAGAACTCTAATCAGTACATTCTTATTATCTTTTTTGGCTTCTCGTGTGACTATTATATATTTTTCATTTGGGAGGGATTCCCTTTGGGTTAAACATTTGATATATGAGATTGAAACTTAAATATTCTGGTGTGTAAAATTAAGCTCAATAATAAATGTACAATAGCAAATATTGTCTTGGTGAAACTTGAAAAATATGTCTTTTTAGGTGGCTGGGGCGCAAGGTAGCCATGAGTAATTGTGGGCTGTAGGGGTTAATTGGCTTATATAAAATAGCAATGGTTGACCAAAGCTACAGAGAAATGGATATTATTAAGGCAACAAACATTAAGATGAAAGTTGAAATAATTTTGATTATAGCTAAGTAGGTGCAGTGACTGATGTATGAATGAAGATTTCATCTTGATATTCGGTATGAATTCTTTGACAGAATTTATGTTATTAAGATAAGTTTCCTTACATTCAGTTTAACAGTGCAACCTTTGGTGTTTGTATGATATCATGCCATGCTTAAATTATTCCCATTCTGCTACAAAGACCCACCTTTCCACTATCATACAGCTTTTGGTACTCATAAATACAATCTACTTTCTTTCACCTCATTACTACCATTTTGGCTGATGTACTTCTGTCACTGTTGTGCAAGGCTGCTCCTATACAGCTGTTTACCCCACCTGTCATGGTTTCTTGCTTGCTGTAACAGGCAACAGAAAGAAATTATATTTTCAGCCTGGCCCCTGGGTTCATGTTGATAACGAAATATAGTATACCCTTTTTTTTCTGTCTCTGCCTCTCCTAACTCTTCTCTCAATGAGCAGATAATTCTCCACAGGTCAGATGGGAGCATGGAAAATCTAAGTCATAGTAGACGTAAAAGATACAAAGTTTTCGAGTACCTGTCCCCAAAGCTAAGGTGAGTTGGAGTAGGTTCAGGAGGCAGGACTCGGAAGTGAGAATAGCCTGGCTGGTCACGCTCACAAGATGGGAATTTTGTGTGTAGTGAGAGTAGAGAGTCCTCTTTTTATATTGTTTAGTAGCTGAGAAGTTTTGTATTTTTACAGAGTTCAATGCAGTTTTAGCAATGCCAAATACAGTGCCTGTTTCCTGTTTTAAGTCTTGTAGATAAAGAGAACTCTTACAAATATAAATTTCTGTTCCCTATTAATACTGTAATTTTAAGGAAGGATTTTTGTTGTTTTTTTAAGAATATTTGTAACAAGTAAATGAACTTTGAAGTTTTGTTATAGATTTTGCAAGTAAATGTTTAATAGTATAGAACAAAATATACAACCATAGCGGTCCAGCCTGGTGTTTCCCTTGCCCGAGTGCTGCCAGGAAGTTGCATTATTGCCTCAGCTGCCCGACCGTAACCCACCGCGTAGCTGCCCTTGTCACCCGTCACATGGCTTGCTGGCATACTGGCGCGAAACCTGGCCTCCCTCCTTCCATCTTTATTTCATATCTACTCACAGTATTTTTATCACTGAAACAGGACCAGGTACACATGCAGGTGTTTGCCTAACACAGTATCTCTAGTGAAACCCTTGATAAGATTAGTGTACCAGGTGAAGCATTAATCAGTTTTTTGTATACAGTAATTGGATATTATCCTTCCTCCAATATTTTTAGCTATTGTTGCCCATCATTTTAACTTTTAAAATTCATATAATTTTCTGTGTTGTTTAAAGATACATCACTGCAGAGTTAATCCTTAAACCTACTGTAAATATGCACTGTTCAATCATTCAGAGCCTCAATCATCTTGCTGTGAAGTACAGTATAACTTACTTATTTTACTCTGACTAATGTTAAATGAATTTACTAATCACATGCAGCCAAATAGTTAACTCACTGTGCCACCACATTTACAACTGAGAACAGTATGGGAAAGCTCTGAAACATGTAATAGTGCTTATTCTACTTGAAGTTTGAGTCTCAGCTCTGTCAGGGGTAATTTTTCAAACTCCCATTTGTCTGGGTAGATCCCATGATATGCAGTAAATAATAGAGTTGATTATAAGTAAATAGACAAAGGGGAAGTGCCCATCTTAGTTGTACAGTAGTTACTGTTGTTTGAAAACTTTACTTAAAAAAAAACTTACACTGTATTTTGGTTGTTATGTTTGGTTACACTCACAATATTTTACAACATTTGATTTTCATGTAATTTGATAGTTCAGTATGAAAACAAAGTTTAGAATACATTACAGTCCCCTGTTATGTTAGTGCTCACTCATCCTTTATGTTTAATATATTTTTATTTATTATTATTATATAAAATATTAGGTATTGATACGTTATTAGCATTCCATTTCAACAATTGCCAGATGTTTCGACCAGTGCATCAGCCCCTTTCCCTCCATGTCAGTAGAGTCGTCGCAGAATATTTTTAAGTCGCCACCAAGTCTTTTCTCAAGTTTGCTTTTCCTTTATTATGTGTGTTTTCTAGTTCTTGACTGGAAATTAAATTGCCTCAGCATCCATACATGTTCCTGGTTCGTTGCTTCTGGGATTATTTCTTTTATGTGTCAGTGTGAATTTTGTAGATGGGTAGCAGCCTTGCGAGGTGAAGACTGTGTACCTTTGTCCCACCCTTCCGTATTATTGTTATTTTTAATGTTTCTGTTAATTTCTTTTTACCATTATCTTTTTACTATTACCATAAATATATCTCGCTGTGAATTTTGTCAATGATGGAGTTTTTTCTGTGTGTGTGGAATTACTTTCCATAGCAGGCTTTGGAATGAGCTTAATTGAGTGCATGGTATTTTGATAAATTGGTTTATTTAATTTAGTTGTGAAGTGTCATATGTATTTAAAATGTTGTCCTAATGCTTCATTGTGGGGTAAGAGTTTGATTTAAAAAAAATCATTATGAAAAATGATGTACATGTAATGGAAAGCACAGTAATATCTGCAATCAAGATGATTTTTTTTATACTGTACATGCACTCAGTTGTAACAGTTGTATCAGGTTAAGCAAGTGATGATGCCTTTCACATTATTATTTGTCATAGCAAAACTTATATTCTTTCATATCATCTGGCTGTGAATATTCTGTAGGTAGTATTGCACTATCATTTCTTCATTATATTAATACCGTACAGTATTACTGTTTATATTAAAGATTGAGGCTGTAGTTTGGTTTCTGCTGAACACATGGTTTGTGGTTCCATTACTAAAGCTACATACATCTCATTAGTCCTCCTTACAGAAAACCCAGCCATGAAAACATTATCACCTATGTTTATTCTTTGAGATAGTGCAAAGCAACACTGCTTATACTGTAGGAAACTCAACCTTGGAACCCTTTTCCTTAGGATAATAAAAAAGAATTAACTCAACCATTCTATGGGTATATTTGAAGGTACTGTAGTACAAAGTTGTTGTACTCAAATATAACTAAACATTGTGTCAAATTACCAGAAAAACTCAGTACCTTATAAGGATTGGTGGTGTCCTTACAAGACCACAAAAGTTATGCTTTATAAGGGAAAATGCACTTTGGGCAATTCCAAAAAGGAGATTCATAAGATAATTGAACTACGATATATAACTATTTTGCTTTAATTTTGTTAATATTAACAAAATCCATGACAGGATTCAAAGAGAGAGAGAAGGAAAAAGAGCAGTTTCACAATTCAGGTATAGAGGAGCACCTACTGTACAAGTAATTCAGCATGTGATAATGCACCCTTCAAAAAATCGAAACATTGCTTTGGTCATTTATTATCCCACAGTTCATCTCATCTTTGTGTGGTTAAGCCTAACCAATGGATTTCCTAATCAACTTGGGTTGGAGCCTTCCACTGTTGTTTTCCTGATTACATTGATTGAGTGTCTGATTCCTGTGTCTTTTTCTTTATATTGAGGCACTCTCACATGTGCACATTTTGCTGCATCATCCACCATTGACATATTGGAATATGCCCCAAAATAGGAGTACAGTAATGTTCTGTACTGTATATCCAATATAC
The DNA here is from genome assembly GCA_033782935.1 of Petrolisthes cinctipes. Classification (NCBI taxonomy): domain Eukaryota; kingdom Metazoa; phylum Arthropoda; class Malacostraca; order Decapoda; family Porcellanidae; genus Petrolisthes; species Petrolisthes cinctipes. The sequence continues at coordinate 21,161 of JAWQEG010000073.1, forward strand.
GGTGTCACAAAAATCAGCATCTGAAACTATTTTAATATTTTATTTGTAAATGGGAATTGAAATCTCCATTTCAGAAGAATTCAATGTTCTTTGGCTTTCTCCTCAATTAATTGATCCACCTGGTGGACACGCCTTCCTGTTTTCTATTTTCAGTGGCTTAGAACAGCTATTTTGCATCAGATTATACTGTTACTTCACCTTGTCAGGGATTGATGGGACCACGTACTTCAAATTCTCTCTCAGAAAAGTATCATTGTAGTCAAATTAAGAACCAGAAGAGCTTGAAGCGACACAGAATCTTTATTGTTTGTTTTAAGGAAAAGGTAAGCTGCAAGAAGTCATGATGATTTGACCATGATGATAATACATGTCACATTGAATTTTTGTGACATTTGTTGCAGAGAGATAGCAGGGGATGAAAGAAAAGTTGTGCACATGTGACAGCATCTTCATTCTTCATCAATACTGTATAATGTATTAACAATCTTATTTTCCTTTATGACCTTGCCCATCTGTTTTCGGTCTTTTATCATGTAACTGTTTTATTTATAAAATTAATCTTTTAGATATCTTTTGTTGACCTTCTCCATGCTTAGTAACAGTAAGAGTATGATACTAATTGGCCACTAATCTAAGTGTTTACTCTGTTATATTTTCTCTGACACTCCTCCTAATGTAGGCCTATACAGTAATATTTGCTGTCTTCGCTGTTTCCACACTTCCAGTCTGTGAATTTCCCCTGAATCTCAAGCAACCTTCTGACTTTTTCAGTCCCTTAAGCGCTGCTAACAACGAGCCATAACATACTGTACATTCTTTTATCAGGCTGACTCATAGTAATGGACAGTTGCCTCCAAAATGTGTACGTCCCATCCTCTCATCCCTTAACTCTGAATATGGAGACCTCAAATCAATGGACAATGGCCAACATATATGTAGGAAAGTAAAACTGATCTTCAAATTTACACTGTGATGTATTCAGGAGCAGGAATAGAAGTTTGGGACACAACTGGACTTTTGGTTTTAGGTAGCCCCTCATGAGCCGTCTTGAAAATATCATAGGCTTATTAGTTAAAACATTATTATAGTAATCTAGAAAAAGTTCCATGTCGCCTAATGACAATGCATGCATTTTCAATCCACATGTTCTGAAACAGTATTACTGATTCCTTTACTTTACTTTTGTTCCATCCTTAAATTATAGCTTTGGACTACCTTTAGTGCAGTACTGTATCTCATATGTCAGCAAGATATTTGTAAGCAACCTTAATGGTGAAATATATTTTTTTAATTTGTGTTCAATGGAACTAGAAAATTGTGTTGTGGTAAGAGGGCTTTAGCCTGTTGCCTGTTCTTATTTTCATATTTCTGTCAGAACACCTTCCCTGCATACCATAGTTTATTTGGGGTGCTTTCCTGTCATCTATCATAGATAGGTGAAGCTTTTGTTGTATCTCAGGCTGATAGGATAATTTTGGGTTTGTCCTAACCGTTGCCTGGCTCTTTCTAGTTGATCGAGGCTCTTTTGTCACATCCATTAGTAATTATACAGTAGAGGAGGTTGGTATACATTATGCTTTGCTCCCCCCCCCCCATCACCCTCCTCTAGCAAAAACTAAAGTACATGTACAGCATTGCTTATTTTGAACTCTTCAATTGCAATCTTGTAGTCATCATCACCCTTGGCAACTTTTATCCTATTCTCAGTTCAACGTCTGATGTGTTTCCCTCATTCTAGTTCACAATATTTTCATCCTGTGTTATCCTGCTTACTCTTGCTCACCTTGACTACCTTATTAGAGTAATTGCAAATGGTTTTTTCAAGATAGTTGCAGGGATTTCCTCTATTTTTTGTGTTCCAATATATAAAAAAATTCAAGTAATGTTGAGGTTTCTTGTATGCCCATTTGTCCTTGACATTTTCCATGATTTTAAGAAGTTTAGGCACGCTAATATAATGGCTAACAGTTTTCTGCCTCTATATATTATTTTTTCCTCAAATCCTCTTCAGTAAAGTCATTCCATTTCCTGTTCTATCTCTTGTGTACACATCCATTTTAACTACTTGTTATTTTTTTTTTGTGGAATGAAGTCTGTTCATATATTGTAGGTTCCTCTTGTTAACTTCAGTGTGTGTGTACTTGAACTTTGTATAGTGTCAATTTTCTTCAATGTTTTTTTTTTCTTGGATCCATATACACATGCTATTTATTCTGTTTATAAAATTTTCTCCATTTTGTCACATGCAATAGCCTATAGGACATTCATATGTCTCATAGAATGGTACAGGTATTCATTTCTCCAATGAAAAATGAACCTATATTAGTTCTTAACCTCAATTTATTCATGCTATTCATAGTACCATTGCTCATCAATTCTCCCAGGCATCCTCAAGAAAATGGGCAACTGAAACTGAAAACGTTTTTATGCTGCCATATAATTATACTGTACAGGTATAATATTTCAATGCCTCTTTTTTTTTTTTTTTTTTTTTTTTTTCCTTTATGAACAGTACAGTATTGCTGTATAATGGTGAAAATTTAGCCCAATCATGGGAGGTGCTTTTGGCTGAGTTGTCAGACTATTATTATTATGAACATGGCATTTTGGCTCACTCCCCAAAACCAATATTACGGAATGCAATATTGTGAGTACTGTATGTGATATTGTACTGACTCTTATATTGTGAGTTAATGATGCTTTATTGAATTTTATGCCACACTGTTCTATTTATATTTTTTGCTGAGAAGGTGGAGGGTTGTTTTGGCCAGTTGACCTCTGCTCTCCAAGGCCACTGCCCAGACTATATCAGGGCATACAACAAATTACAGTGTTATTGTTGTTGAAGTTCCTCAAGCTGTCTGACCGAGCAGCCCCGACAGATTACAGTGTGATGTCAGACATAGAGGAATGCAGGCCCACTGGGCTGAGTATATTAAGCAGTTATAGTATATAGAGTGGGTCCTATGGCTGATTTACAGCTCCAGGTTGCTCACCTGTTAGCCAGTCTATGAAACCCTATCTTCAACAGCTAATATGAAGAGGGATGTGACAAAGTTGAGGAGTGGGAATAGCAGCTGGTGTCTGTAGTATTACTTGGGAACTGCTGCAAGAGGGGCATGAGGTCATGATCCAATGGGAGGATGCAGTTCTGTTAAAATTGACTTGCTGAATATCCCTGAGTACTTGAGGAAGGTCATGCCTGGATTGGATTTTCTCGTGGTGTCATCAAGGAGTGTATGGTGTACTGTTGGTATGTGTGGCTGTGTGCTGTACAGTCTTCCAGGTTTAATAGTGTGAGGTGCCGTGCAGCATCCTAGACAGGCATATTTATTGGCTTCATCCATCTTTCACTCTTGTTACACTGTCTATCCACAATTTGTATTAATCATCTTCCGAAAACCAAGCATGTTGAATGTTTAGGAGCCATGATGATTGCTGTACACTAGGTTTGAGATGAATTACACAAATTAACAAGTTTAAAAGTATGGTAGGTTAATATTTAGTTACTACAGTACTATATAACAGTCACAGTAATTAAAGGCAATTCAGAGTGAGTAAACACATTTGGGTAACAGATTCAATTTGTTGAAAGAGAGAGTTTGGGATAGGATGAGGACACTTGGAAAGTAGAAGAGAGGGGTGCACAACATGGCTGAGTGACTCACAAACACATCTTTGACTCTTTGTGTATCTGCGCCACAGGACACATCATAGACCACGTTGCTGTTTTCCCGCTCCGCCTGCTTGGCTGGGTAAAACCCTCCTCATTTCATATACCTTCAAAGTGTTTCACATTTTAGTGAATATAGTACTTAGTACTGGTTGCAAAATCTGTAATGTTGAATGATTTAATTTTTTGGCAGATTGATGCTCATAATAGATCAACCTGCATAATACATGAAAACTATGTTTAATAAGAGTTTACTTGTTTATTTGTTTAAATTAATGGGAATCTTTTGATGTGCTTTAAAGTTTGGTGAAATACAGATCACAATTATATAGACTAAGTTTAAAAGAACTTATTATCTTAATGTGTCCTCTGAAAGACAAAATAAGATACAACTGAATGACAATATGATTATCAAGCAATATGGTACTGTACATCCAATGTTGCCCTTTACAGGCAAATCTCAATTTTCACAGGTTTCACCTAAATGGATATCCTTACTGTATTGCATCTTTCTCCTAATATAATTACTCTCTCAGGAATACTGTATTGATGAATACATAGGGTATCTAATGTGTGCGTGTGTGTGCATGTAGTTCACAAGAGTTGAGGTAAGCTTGTGTTGTATTGTCTCTTCGTCTACTTTCATCTAACTTTTGCTAGTTTATAGGATTGTTTTTGCTCTGACCACCACCTCTTGCAGCCTATTCAGTTGTCCAATGCATCTATAAGGGAAGCTGAACTTTATATCTTTCTTGCAGATAGAAATTAAACTTTACTGTATAGCTATGACCTGTACTTGTACTGTATGTACCTGTATCCCTGATTATTCTATCCTCCTTATCCTTAGTTGCCTTTCCTCGACCCTCTAAAAAGATTTCTGCTTTACCTCCTCAGTCAACTTTCCATTCTCCTCATCAGCCCTAGTTCATAGGTACCTTAACATGTCTTGTGTTTTATCCGTTTATGTTTCAAATCAGTAGGATTTAGTTTCCAACTCCCATTAACTACGGCTTCTGTTATCGACCTAGACTTGAACTCTACTGTTAATGGTCTCGTCACTCCCTCCTGATCTCGTAGGGGGGTGGGTATTGCCTGTATTGATGTAGGCAATACTTAAAGGGTTTTGGCACCCCTTCGGCCCCAGCCACTCTCTTTTAGTTCTTCAACTGTCCCTCTTTTCTTTCTATTTCCTTCCTGCTTGCTGACTCGCCTCTCTATCACCTTCTTCTGGCGCTATATGACCTCGCTGTTGCAGCGCCTAATATCAGTCAATCAATCAATCTCCCTTCTGATATCTGCCAAATTTTCTCACCTCCTCTAGTTCCTAAATTCATCCAGAGCCTTAATTTAAGCATTCCAGAATCTATTAAAGTATCTTCTCATCACTTTCCTCCCTTGCCTTCATGTCAGCCATATGCTTTTCCACATTCCACATTACCAGCATCATGTGTGTGTGTGTGTGTGTGTGTGTGTGTGTGTGTGTTCAGTATTGTTGAGAAAATTTTATATTTGAATTTGTGAGGTGAGGGTAGAAAACCTAAGAGATACAGTATAATTAATTACAGTATCCTTTTATCTTCTGCGAAGAGTGGAGTTCCGCTGTTAAGCAAACTTGTTCTGAATTATCCTTAGTAAAATATGGTTGTAAACTCTGGGGTGATAGAAAGTACCTTGGTGATAATGAGTATCGTCTACTTGCCTTAGGCTTAGTAAAATATAATAATGAATATGACTCCTGATTTAAGGGCTAACATGTTACCATATGGTGCATGTATGGAATTTTATATTTTTTCAGTGCTCATGCAGTAAAGCATTCCAATGCCAATTGAAAGTTGATTGTATAGTGTATATGACTATATGTACTGTACATATTTCTTCAGAATACTGTGCTGTGCGATCAAGTTTGATACTTTTGGAGTATACAGTATTTTGTCTCATTTGTACTCCAAGATATTCTTTGACTATTGATAATTAGTTTTTGTGTTTTCTTATTTTTAGAAATATAATAACGACTAATATCTTGTAACTTGCAATATATATTGTAATATTAAAAATATTTTTATCACAGTATAAACTATGAAAAGTTTGATTAAAAAAGGCAAATTTTTCTGAGAGTAGGTGCAGGACTAAGCTGGCTTTCTCTGATATCTTACCTGTACTGTACTCTAATTTATAGTTTGTTTATTTGTAAAGTTTTATGATAAAGTAAAATTATATTGAAATCTCTTCTCTACAGAAGTACCAAGTTGGAAATCATATTAAAATGTATTACAGCTGGAGTATACTGTAGTTGCCTGATACAGTGAATAGGATTTAGTACTGTAGGCCTACTTTACTTTGCAGTACAGTAGTTGTATTCAGTTTCAGGGGATAAGATCATTTGGTAAATTGGAAAATGCTGGTTCCTTTAGATTGGACCAAGAAACAAGATGCTGTACTTGATAATAGGTGATCCAATTTTCTGGAACAGATTCAGGGAGTTAATAGCTTCATTTTACTGACAGTATCATAACCCCTTAATTAACCAGTTGTGTGTACAGCCATAAGTTATCATTGCTAGCCCACACAACTCACCATGAGGTAATCAAGGGCCTTTAAATGGAACAGAAAGTCACTGTGATGGTTTTTTACTGACATTTACACATGGTACAGCCGGCAAGATGAAAATGTGTGACAATGTTCAAGAGTTAGGAGCAACCATTCAGAGATGGTCAATGTTTACATCAGGGTTGGGCTACAAATTATGAATCAAGACTGTATGGGTCGTATGCAAGAACATCCTTAGCATACGATGGTGTGATACCAGTATAACGGCTCAATTGTTTTTCTATGGAGTCATCATACCAGTACCACACATTGTGTGCACCATGAATGTTCTTGAATATGGCCCTATGCTTTGAGAAATTGAGACTATTGTACTTTTTCTCCTGCAAATATTCTTACTTCTAAGCACTAAAGAGTGCAATAAAATAGTACATTTGTCGCGGCTTTCAGCCGCTTAAATTGTATTTATTGGTTGTGGAACCAGCACAGCTGAATTGATATAGAACCTACACCTTGCCTAGCCCAAGCCATCCAGTCCTTCAGACCGGGCTAGTAAGGGTACATTCCGTGAAGATCATCAGAAGTAAAACAATTTAAAAAAGTACATTTCATATTTCTGAAATATTGACTGAATCAATCTCGGAGCCATTTGTGCCATGATTTCTTGCATGCATTATCTTAATTGGATTTGATATACAGTAGTATCTAAAGCATAGCAAGGGTAAACAATTGTAAACGATTCAGCCTTTCACTCAAGCTTCTCAAGTGACAGGGAATATAGGACAGGTGGTGTGAGGTTGACTCATGGCATGGCACTTTTGCAGTATTTTGCTGACTCACTCACTTAGCATTGCTGACAGTCCTCACAGCATTATGAGGAGAAGACGGTACTGTAGAAGAGTATACTATTGCTTGCATTTACAACTACAGTACAGTACTACAGTAACTGGTGAGTCTAGGTAGCGGTAACATCAGTGTGCTCGCTTAAGTGTAAAGTCATAAGAGGAGGCAGATACATTAAAAGCTAGCTACTCTAATGATAACAAATTGTTTTTTCATTTTTTAGCTACTAACAAGTTTGTAAGGACAGAATAAAGCATTAAACAAAAGGGACAATTTGCTTGAGTTCCAGTACCCTATCTTGGGTGGACAAAAGTTATGGTTTGTAACTCTAGGTTCTGTGATTGAATGGACAGGAGGGAGAAGTAGGTATAACTAAGAGTCTCCTAGATATGTGTCTGGAACCCTTACAATTCTGCCAGAAGGATGTTTTGATAGCAACAGCTAGATAAAGTTGTACAGTATAGCTACTCAGCCAAGGTCATCACAAGAATAGGTACAATATATCTTGTTACTCTGTTTTCAATGCCCTCTATTTATGGTAGTTTAGAGTACATGTGTTTTTCCTTTCATTATAAAAAGTACAGTATTGCTATTGTTTGGTAAGAATTTTTATTTTCTTCTTCTTACTGGGCCGATAGCATTGGGACTTTATATCTGTCCATACAGTGGAAGGAGTGAAAGACCAAAAGAAAACAAGTTTTGAAAGAGTATATGATATTTATTTTCATTATGGTGCCAATACTTATTGGCTTGATGGCTGAACAGTTAATGTCTTGACAGGTTTTACAATTAGTAATTTCTTTAAAGACAATTGTTACCCATTTAGAATGAAAAAGCCTACTGTAGAAAATGAAAATTTCCTGCCAGTTGAAGATTATTGATTCCTCTAAATGTGATGCCATATAGATCTCCTACAAGTACTGTACAGTGTACTGAAATAATCTTTGTCTTAGTACAGTTTGGGAGAATCAGTTGCTCCATTTTGCCAACAGCATCTTACACCCTTAAGCAGCCATCCCTGATACATAACTGATAATCACCGCAAGCATCCCCCTGAGAGTCCATGATTATTAGCTTGGAATTGATACCAAGTTTGTTGCTTGTAAAGATATGACAATATTATAATTCACCCTCATGCACTGGAAACTTTGCATAAATTATTGCTTTGCATACCTGTATATGCAGCTTTCACTACACTTCACTGTAGAGTTGATAATGCCCTATAAATAATTAATATTGGTATGTCTGTACTACAAACGCATATAATTTCCATTTTGCTTCTGTGTACAGCTTGTTTCATCAGCATCTTTCATTTTCACAGTACTGTACTACGCTGTATATAAGCTAATGCAGCAGGCCACCTTTCTCATCCCATTATTTGTGTACATTTCATACTTATGTAAGACTTTTTTAATCACAGTTTGAAGATCCCCAACGGAAAATTATTTTGATAGCGAATATAGATATTTTCATTAATTTACATGCTGGGTGTGCTGTTTATATTGCAGCAAGACCCATAATATGTAGCCTACTTTGTCCTTGTGTTATTTTTAAAATCCACTCCCAGCTTAAATATTCAAGTTTGTTGTGTTTCACAGTACCTGTAAATGACTTCATGTTTATAAAATTACTGTATTATAAATTGAGATACTATTTGTTGTTATACACAGTATTATACAAGGTGTCCTGAGAATAAGAGGCAAAAGTAATGAATAACATCGGTCTCTCCTGCATTACAAAGGAAGACTATGGAAGTACTCTTCCTCCCCCTCCATGCCTCTATCCCCTCTAATTATGCAGCAGTGTGTTTAAATTTGATAACGGGTTATATACAGTACTTGCATACCAAGTCAAACGGCACAGAGGTCCTCCACCCCTTCTCACATGATTGGTTTAGTTGTGAGGTGAAGAACACCGGAGAAGTGTGATTGACATTTATTGAGCCCCTACTGATGACTGTCATTAAACTACAGTATAGATGATGATATGAATGATTCTTTCCTTCAGTATGAGCTAGATCATTTGATATCCTATCTGTTTCCAGTAATCCATGTGAATGCTGATAATTATAACTTGATAACCATTGTGAATCCAAGATGCAGTATTTGCTTAAAATTCCTTCATATAATAGTTCCCATAACATTTTCTCCTTCTCCCCTGTGATACCTTATATAATATTTTAATTATTAGTCAAATTTAAAAAGTAAGCATTCATATTCTAACATTCTCTTTTATTATTGGTTTCATCATAAAATACACTGTCTTTATCAAATATTTTGTAAGCTCTGATGAAAGTATTCTTGCAGTATTATCTTGATTTTTCTTGTTTGCTGAACTACATGCTATGTTAATGCAATTAATCAAATTCTGCCAGAGAGTTATTTATTATTCAGCTAGAGTTCCAGCTTGTCTTCCCTGTCTCATCTAATATGCATTTTCAGATTGTCCTAGAAAACTTGCCAATCCTTTTGATAATGATAACAACATGCATGCCATGGATAATATTGGGATGCTTACCACCGTAGGAAGCCCCCTCCCCCTCCTTTACCCTCTGACTCCTGTTTATAGTACCATTATGCTGTTAAACCCCTGTATGGGTAGTGAATTTTATTGAGGAGGTAAAATGTTGTCAGTGGATTTGAGGGTACTGATTCCTCCAAACTATCTAAAGAAACAGATTACTTAAGCATAAGTGGTCTGATTTATGGTACAGCTTGGTGGAAATGGTAGCCTCCAATTCACTGATAATGTATTACCCCTCTCCCCCCAACTGAGAGGAGAGTAAGTGAGAAACACCAAATTTGCAAAATAATCCAATTTTTTTATGGCTGTAGTGAATGTGTCCAGAGAGAGAAAATGCACCACATGGAGGGAAGGCATATTAACTTGGTTGCAGTTTGTTATTCACTGAGGAAAATAGCTTCTGATTTTCATAATTTTGGTTACAGTACTAAGATTATATTATCATGTAATACAGCACACTACTTGATTATGGGCAGTGTGCATACATTTATTTCCAGTGCAGTATTGATTAATGTTTGTCCTAGTCCATGGTTGGTCAGGTGTTTGGGGTAATTACAGTAATTTAAAGTTTATAATCTTATGATTCTGGAAACGAATCATATTTAAAACTGCACAATAACTTTTGAGTTAATACATATTTTGTGCAGTACAGTGTTAGATTAATTAGAATTCTCTCCTTCAGTACCATTGATAGTTACTGAGCAGGACGGTCTTATAACTGAAACTTTTAAGTACGGTAAAAGTTTTAGACTTGCCAGTTAAGAAATAAGGAAAGAAATGCATGCTTCAGAATAATTTCAAGATTCTGCAAGGTCACCTCACAGAGAAAAAAATTTAAAGTGCTGTGTAGGTATAGTACCGGTACATTAAAATGCTTCATTATTCATTGCAGTACAGTAGTCCCCCGCACTTAATGTATTGCATCTCTGCGTTTTTGCACTGAAAGGACTGAAAGGCCCCAAATTCACTTCAACAGCAATTTTCTTGCACATTCAACTGTGTGCATCTACATGGATGTGTGTGTGCAGGTGCATGTGTAACATCAAATGTGTGCGTGTGTGTGTGTGTGTGCAGTACAGTACAGTACAGTGTTTTTAGTTTTCAGTAGTAAAATGGGGGTCAAAGAGGTGACTTTGAATGTGACCGAAGACTAACTGACAATTTTCCAATTAATATACACTTTTGCACTTAGCAGTTTTGCATTTAGTGCGGGGAAAGACTGTAGTTCCCTCATTAAAATTGTTTCTCCCATCGGAGTTGTTCATATTGTTGTAAATTTGTAAATGGTGCACCACCCACTGCTCCAACAGCAACTGTAAAAGTTGAAAATGAGATTCTTAAGTGTTAAATTAGCTTTACTTTAGGATATTGGGAATGTGACTTTTTAATAGTTACAGTATGCTTGACTGTTAAAATTGATGTTCCTAATTGCATTTCAGGAAAATTGATTAAGAGTATTTTAAAAAATTAGTGTTAAATTGTTTTAAGCCAGATTCATTGTATGTGGTTTGTGGTATGAAGAGGTTGTTGACCCCAGTATAACTCATAAAGTGTAGGTTCCTCGTTACTTCCTATCTTTGGTCTCATAGTCACACATTTTCTCTTCACCTTTTTTTTCCTCTTTAATTATAGAGTCATGCCAAAAATAGTAGGTAAACGTGGATACTGGATTAAAATTTCCTGGGGTTCATTGGCTCCTAGTGGCTCTCCCTTTAGCTCTCTCTCTCTTGTTCTCTGAAACTCAACATTGCTTGGCCATAGATGTAACAACTGCTAACTTTTCTTGAATGCTACCGGTACATCTAAATTGTATTCATCTCTGTAGTGTATGCTGAGTTTAAATCCTTTTTGTAATATTGGTCACACATTTACAATCAGAATTTGCGTTTGAAAAGAATCATTTAAGTGACAGCTCATTTACACAGATAGATTTTCAACTGAACTACAACTGGAGTTTTCCTTTCTTTAAAGATATACTTTGTTATTTCTTTACTGTTTTACCTGTAATTTTAGTTTGTGGAATGGGAGTGAATATATGGGTTATATTTTTTATGATAAGTTCTGTCATCTCCCTTGCAGCATTATGTTATATGCTGTTTTGTACAGGTTTTCATCCATTATCTGTTCCACAACTGTCCATCCTGTCCTGCAGTATGCTATTCTTACCTGTAAAGGTTATATTCTGCCAGTCTAATCAACTGTAACCTTAGTGGTTTGAAAATATATATCCAAATAAATTGAAATTATAGACTCAAAGAAAAAAATGGATTAATAGAGAAGCTAATATTTTTTCTCAGTTCTTCTGCCATAACTCACTGTTTATAAACCTTAAGTAAATTAGCAGCAGCAGCAGCAAGCAGCAGCCTCTGATAATGACTAATGTAGCTCCTCTCTCTTCTCTCTCTGTGTGGCTTCTCCCTCCTCCCCCCCCCCTCCTCTTCCTCAAACTAAGCCGGAGACGCAGCTCAGTGCTAAGGCAGGTAGCTGAGTGCATGTCAGTTGTATCTCGCTCGCTCGGACTGACCCCCTTTTTGGCACACTATTTGCAAGTTTATGGCTCTCTCAGGTAAATGTGCGGGAGGGAACATGGCGCGGGGTGTGACGGGGGGTGTGCACTACTCGCTTCAAGGCTTCGGCAAAAGCATAGCTGAGGGTAATAGATTAGCAGTTTGTGATAGGGCATGTGAAATTTCCAGGGAGGAATTTTATGTAGACTAAGGCAGAAATATCTTGAGAATAATATAGAAGGTATAGACAGATTGCATACAATAAACAACATACAAAATGCCCTTATTGGCAATGGTTTGCTACTTATAAATCTGTGGGTGTAGTCACTCATATTTCACCCACATTTGTAACAACTGTGGGGGACGTTTCCTTCCATACGTCCGCCTACGCTCTACTGATTGTCTTCTAAATTAAATAACTTTTTCTTAGGCACATATCCTGTCTACACTTTGAGATATCTTGTGTACAGACAGACAGACTGACTGACCAAGTAACAGAGGACAAAACATAACTTCTCCATCTTCATTGGCGAAAGTTATTAAAAGTTCCTTCTCATTTGGTGTTTATTTTATGCAGTTATGAGAATAGTGGATAGTATTGCAAAACATTTTCCTCTTAGTATCTGTGGCATAGTAAGCAAGATGTAGATCTCTTGCTGAATGCAAAGAGGGCCAATATCCAAAAAGAAAGGCCAATTGTGATAGAAACCAGATTATTTATTTGGTTAAAATTGCGAGTTTTAACATTTGCCCATTTTGGACATTGACCTTTCTTGTATTGAGATAAGAAAATACAAATGATTAGGGTAATAGGCTGTGATAGGATTTAGGATATTTGTGATGAAAGATGACTTGTTTGGGTATGCTCTGTGCCGTATTTCAAGCCTTTCACTGTGTGTCAGGATGTTTAGAGTAGATAAATGGTTATCAATATTATTGTGCTTGGTCAGTTCTTGTCTAGCTGTGACAGGTTCATGTAATGGTTGGTGGGAGCTAGTTCAACTGAGGTAATGAGATGCCATTCTTCCATGTTGGATAAGGAATTGTTTATATGCAGTATTGCAATACTGTATATTGCATACCTCTGAACTCTGCTTACATTTTACCTTTTTTTTTTTTAGTATACTGTACTGTACAATTAGGATATACATATGAGTATCTTGTACAGTAATAGGGTAAGTCTGAAAGAAACAAGTCGTTAGTCTTGGTCTGAGAAAAAATACCATACAAATACAGTTTATGCTCTGTATAGGCTCAGTGAAGGCAGAGAACATTTGGAGATAAAAAAGATCAACTATAAATATTTTTTTTAAATAAAGGCCATCTACAGCTATAATTGGTTGACATACTGTGCTATGTTATATTTGAAAGTTTAGGCATTGAACAATATTTTTGTAAAAATAGATTTTCTTGATTCACCTTTAGATACTTTTGAATGTGAAGTTTTCATTTTCCCTGCAAATAGTTTGGAACTACAGTACTTTTTCTGGCAAAGAAACTTTAATCATTTCTACCTTTAGTAGCTTGCACTATCATGCTTCCAGAAGCTTATGTAGAACAGCAGTACCTGTCAATAATTTCTCACTCAAACTGATACTACATGACTGTCAGTTTCATGTCAGTAGAAAACAGCCACTGTTCTTGTGTGTAGCTTAACATATGAGTACCCATCTATAAAACATGTACTGTAATTGAAAATTAATTATGCATGCATTTGTTGAGTGCTCAGAACTTGAACATTAAATCCTTGCTGTAGCTTTGATGATGAGTATTTTAAAAATAGTGTGAACTTCCCAATACAGTATAAAATGTACTGTAGAGACAGTGTTGAGTTTTAGATAGTCACGTCAAGAAAACAAAGGCACTGATGAAAGTGATTTTAGGAGAAACAATAAAATTTCTTATCCCTGCAGGTTCAGTCATGATTATTAAAGTTATGACAAAATTTGCTCAGTGTCATTGTTTGCTTGACCATTAAAATCTTATTTTAACATAATCTTTTTATATAGTGGCTGAGACATAAAGTCGTGATAAAAGTACTGTACTGTACTGTATACTGTACCAAAATTATTGGAAGTGAGGCATAGTTTTGTACAGTATAGTGAATCAACAGGATAAGTAGACTCTTAATTAGGAGGGAGAATTAATTTACTGTCCAAGTACTGACGGACAGTACTTGTAGGTAAGGTTTTCAGGAATAATTTTTTTGTTGGATTTTCTTTCAATGAAAGAGAGAAATCATTATACGGTACATCATTATAGTATGCTGACAACTATCTGATCTATAAGGACTCCCCTTACATTCATGCATCCAATTTAAAAGTCTGGAATAGGTGAAAGTTCTCAAGAGTTAGAATAATTTAGGAACAATACAGTACAGTAGAATGTTCTTTGCAGAGATATTAATGGACAACATATTGCCAGTGAATTGGTAGATAGAGAGGTTTTGAGGGATGATGCACCAATTTAGGGAATGCAATGAGCAATAATCATGATTGTTTGACATCTTAAGTGTCCATAGTCTGTTGCATTTTCTGGCAGTTGGAAGATATGCTGCCATCTATTTCAATTTAGGAAAAGGACATCTCTCCATTGACTAGAGAGATATGAAGATGCATAAATTACTGGTCAGTGGTTGGATGGGATGCAGGTGATTGACATGGGTTAGTTTATTAACCCCAGTGTTCTTTAGCTCTTAGGGTGCAAAGTAGAAGGGAATTTGAATTTTGAATACTGAGGGCATTTTATGAGATAATTAAATGTTTTAGTTGTGATTTGGATTGTTGTAAATTGTATTTAATATCAGTGGCCCTTGTAAGTTAGTGATACAAAGTGTTCAAAGAAGTGCTTGCAAAGTAAGCAGGAATATTTTATCCCTACTGTACCTGTGAATATGATCATTACAGATAGCGAGGAATATATTACAGTTGATGATTCTAACTCTTAGTACCGTACCTGTAATATGACCCTCGATACCAGCCTAACCCGTGCCCTAACACTCAGTGACCAAATTTGCCATCAATTAATAGGGTGACCATGTAGTTGGCTTGGTTGCAAAACAAAGCCTTATCTCCTTCCTCCCCTATCCAACTATGTTTAAGTGGCAGCAGGGGAGTGATATAGCTGGAGAGATTTTAGATCAGTAAAGCTACTGCCTGACAGTTAATTTAACTTACAGTACTCTGGTGTATGTGTTAGGGCAGTTGTACATGAAATACCCAAAGGTTTATCTTGTAAATACCTTGTGTCGCAGCCACTAAGTATGTACCAAACTTTCTATATTTTTATATCATATACATGCATACATATGAAAGTACATAATATAGATACATAAAATATATACTGTATACATATATATATATATACAGTACAGTACTGTATACAGATAATTTTAAAATCTCCCCTGGGTACTGTGCTTTGTCAGAAACACTAAAGATTAGTTTGCTGTGTAGATGGCATCATCAGTGTTCCAGAATCTTTCAGTGAACTACATACAATACTGTTTAGTAACTGGTAACTCCTAAGCAGCCTCAGCCCCTCAGCGATGACGAGTGCACATTCCCTGTGTCCTACTCGGTGCCCATTTTTCAGTCTCGGACATTTATCCTCCCTGGCACCACCGTTTAGCAACAGTATAAAACCACTTGAGCTCCAGTGACTGTTAAGTGTGTCTATACATAAACCAGTGCACTGCCACCACTCACGTCAGAATGGGTCCCCTTGCTTTGTCTGTAGAAGGGGATAAGATGACAGCAATATGCGATTGCTCCTGTGTTTTACTACTACTACTAATACTACTACAACTACTATTTCTACTACTACTACTACTACTACTACTACTATTTCTACTACTACTACTATTTCTACTACTACTACTACTACTACTACTACTACTACTACTACTACTATTTCTACTACTACTACTATTTCTACTACTACTACTATTTCTACTACTACTACTATTTCTACTACTACTACTACTACTACTATTTCTACTACTACTACTATTTCTACTACTACTGCTACTGTTTCTACTACTACTATTTCTACTACTACTACTACTACTCTTTCTACTACTACTTCTATGACTAAAATACAATACTGTACTACTCTTTGCATGTACCTCTTCCCCACTGAAGTGTTTGTGTATACTGTACCCTGTGCTCCGTTATGTGTGGCTACAGCCTCACCTCTAGTGACTATATCTGATATATACAGTACTTGATGTTACTATATGTGGAGTGAAGTACGTGGTGCATGGCATGTGGCCCTTTCCAAACTTGTTGGAGTAACTATGTTAAGTACTGTATTACACTGTAAAGAAATGAAGTGTTTAGTGTTACCAAATATTCATTTTCTAAAAATAAGAGAGTACATTAAAATACAGTACATTGAATTTATGATATTTTAGAATGTAATAACAGTTTTTATCAGTACAAATATATTACAGTATATAAACTTACTTCATCTTTTACACTGCATTACATTGAGCATATTCAAAGGTTTCAATATATATATATATATATATATATATATATATATATATATATATATATATATATATATATATCACTGCATTCATGTCTACATATAGACTTAAGAGTTTTTTTTTACCTTTATACATAAAAACTTGATCTGATGGCCAATACAGTATACTCGTATAATTATTTATGTGTGCAGTGGTTGTTGTTTATACAATGGTATAATTTCTTGGGAAGAAAATTGAACTATAGTAGATCAGTACATGTAAATGAGTTGTGATGTAAGTTAAAATCCTGGGTAAGACTATTTAGTACTCATTTTCAATGTGTTCAGAGTTGCATTGCCCTCATGAAAATATTGGTCCATATTTCATACCTTCAATTTCTATTGTTTATGATCTAAGCATTCATGTTAACCTTCCTCTTGATGTTTCTACTTTACGTCGACTGTCTAACACAATCACATATCACAACAAACACATGGACACATAATGTCAGTCAGGTTAATTTTTGTTCTATTCTATTATTTTATTTTACAAAAAGACCATATATCTTGGGGCCATATGCAAAACACCTCATAAGTTGCACAATAACCAAAGAGCCATTCTGATTGTTCCATACAAGTGTCATAAACATCATAGTGGTCCATGGTTATTGTTTACCTGTCTGTATGGGTTTTCTTGCATACAGCCTTATGTCTCAAGCAAGCCACCACTAGAGTTGTATGTATTAGGAGATTTGAGGTGCATCTTTGCTGAAAAGTTTGATATTGGTGCAGCTTCTCCAGACACAGTAGTCCAAATTGCAGGAACAAGTCCTGAGGCAGAGACGTGGATTAAGACAGGGTTGTAGATGAGCCCTGGACACTTCTGAAGAAAATTAATACTGTATGCTAAAAGGAATCCTAAAGAAATAATGAGAATTTTAAGTTTCCTTCAGGCACAATATATTTCACTGGGATTGTCTCACGTTAGACTATATCATGGTCTCAAGGTCTGTCTGTGGTCCATGTCTCGCTATTTTTTTTATAATTTTTGAGTCTCCTTTTCATTATAGCCAGCATAGATGGAGATAGCTTTTGAATTTATGGATATATACTTTATTATGCAGTACAATACTTGTAACTCATCTCACTATCCTCTGTACAGTAGTGTCAGTTTTATTCGTAGTAGCCTTCAGTCTTCATAATCCAGTTGTTTGAAAGTTACAGAAGTTTAGTCTGCTCTGCACAGAGATTCATTCTACTAGTGGTCAAAAGCCCAACAGTAGCTCATCATAAGTACTTCATAGCCTTTGAAATTATAAATTGTTTTGCTTTCACAAACTATATACAGTATACCAATATGCATATATAAATACTGTATGATGTTTCCAGTTTTGTCCCCTTCTCAGAGTTCAGTACCTGACCCTGTCACTGAAACCGAGGATATTACCTCCTCTGTGTGACTTGATCACAAACACCTTAATACCCATTAATACTAGAGCTAAGCTTGCATTGAGAAATATTTATTCCAATACAGTACTTTATGTTCTTCTCATAGCAGGTTATTGTACAAGGTGTTTTTTCAGGACTCTTCCTGTATGATTCTTATTCTGTATAATGCATTTCTGTTTGGTCATTCTTGAACAGTTTTTTTTTTTTTTTTTTTTTTTTTGTCAGAATAAAAATATGAATAAAAAATTGCTGAACACAACAGCTAGAACTTGAAAACTGGTGTATATACTTCAGGGATGAGTTGTACAGTAAGAAATAGCAGTACAAATGCACTTAATAGAATCAAGAAAAATATGCTTCACTACAAACATTTGTTTTTATAGATAGTTTACATATGGTATTACGTGTATGTTGATTGCAGTAGGTAGCTCATGGTTTCATTTCTTGTACCTTACATATACATATAGTATTTATCTATAGTATTTAATGCAATAATTCTAAATAAAATACAGTACCAGTTTAAAGTTTAGTAGACTAAATATGTTGGTGTATCTCATAAAATCATCATAGGATTCTATTTGGCATTTTAAAACTTCAAATGACCTCATGAGGTGCAAGAAAAAGAGCATAGCAAAAGTTTCTAGAAAAATTTTGACTCTATAGTGGATACACAATCTTCCCTTTCCTACACATTATAGTATGATTGTTAAGCATCTGCTGTATTGAATATAATGAATCAGCATAAGGAAGGATTTCATGGCTGTGTTCCTCCTTAATGAGAGATTTAGTGTTATAAAGAACTGGACTACAATGACTCTACAGTTATTGATGGCAAAATTACAAGTACAGTACCTCTTGTTTTACACAAGTTCTTTTTATTTTTATTTCCTATAAATTTATACATTTTACAGCATACACATTATTATTTATTTTGTACATTTTGTTTACACGACCATGTAGTTTTCAATAATAATCTCTCCTTTTTCCTTTTTTTTTCCTTTTTTTTTCTTGACATTCCATACATAATATACATTAATTTCTTTTACACATTTTTTTTATCAACTGTACATGACTTCTTCAGTAATGTAGTCCCTTTTAAATTGAGAAGTACCTTACAGGTTGGAGTATTCATTTCGTGCGCTGTTGCACAAATATTGGTTATTGTAACCATTTATATTTAGAACATTTTCAAAGTAGTGGTGGATGAAGACAAAGCTGTTGTACAGTATTATTTTTAACTTAATATGTTTATTGCTTCCATATGAAGAAACAAGTAGTGCAATGTAAAGATTTTTCAGAGTCGTTATCCAACTTCTTGATATAGTACAGTATTTAAATTGTGAAACAGCATATGCCTGCATATTGCCACTACAGTGTTGTATTAATAATCAGTGATTATTTACATATCAGAGCCATAAATTGCTTCAGGACAAACTTTACACAGCATGCACACATGAGGGTCACATGTTCATATATACTGTATATGCATGTACTAGACATTCATCTTTGATCTTAAGTTTACATATTCATGATACTAGACCGTGATACAGAAACAGAATGCATATTTTTCATACATACCGTACTTTGTTTATTGTTATACAACAATATTCATATAATGATTTGTTCATACACACAACAGTACTATATATTCTTAATTATGTTTACACATATGATTAATCATTTCTTACTTCTAATATTTACACATATAATGAGTTTATGGTACAAACATTGATTTTGTTTAAGAATTTAAATCAACCCTTATGTTGCACTACTACTCCCATCTGTACTTGTCAGCTAATACATCTTCTCAATCCTGGTAACAGCAGGTCTCAGAGCTCGTTAAGTGGGAGAGACAGTGACAGCATGGACAACGAGGTCACGCTGTCTAAGATGGACGTTGTGCTTTCGTTCTCACTCGAGGTAAGGCTTCACCCGCCACCCTTCACACTGGTGGCAGGTGGAGGCTCTAGGATGCTATCCAACGGACATGACATGCCAGTTCTCTCACAATGCTACCATATTATGCAATTATTCTATCCTGGATGTTTATCCCCCTCCTGGCAGGTGACAGTGATATTTGCACAAAGTTACTGTAATTGCTCTACTCTACTCTTCCTGGACATATCTCCCGCTTCCCTTCCCGCCAGTGGTTAATTACATGCTTTTGTCCATACATTGTTTTATCTACAAAGTCACTGCTGTTAATATTACAATAGTGTTAATGCATTCTGTACATTTTAAGCCTATGCCACCAACGGTATTAGTTTCATATATAATTTTGGGCTGTATGGCCTAGCTTGGTAGAATGTATTTTTGCCATTGACCAGTTCTGTCTTGACGTTATACCCTTCCATCCACTTTTCAATATCCTTCATACATTTTGCCCAAACAAAAATATCTTGTGACATTGTTCCTATAAATACCAACTTGGATTACTGTGCTTATAAATTACTGTACAGTACCTTCCTTCATATGATCCTCTCAGAATTTATTCCTCTTTCCCCAAAGTAATGTTTTTCTTTCTAGAAGAGTACTGTACTCTAATCCTTGCAGTTATATATGCTCATTTAGGTTTGGAACAGTCAAATTATTTATGCCCTTTCTCAAAGAATGCACTTCTCTCCTCAGTAGTACAGTAAATCCTCTGTAAAGCAAACTCTTTGGGGGAGAAGTCATATAATTTATTCGAAAGCTTGATTTGTGAGATGGTCGGTATATTATCATTTACGATTTGTTTATACATTGTATGTTACTATCCACCTCACCCCTATCATGATATCTAAGTGTTCGAGGGGATATGTCCAAGGAATTTAGTATGGGGTGATATTGTCTCATCACCAGCTGAGACACAATGTGTGGGTGTGAATGTGTAGTCACTCCGAGAAGTGATGACAGGGTTTCAAAATGTTTTGGTCGCTGTTCTTTGGGTTAGTGTTAGGATCAGTATTGTTTATGAATGCTGAGCCTATAGAAAACTACAAGTAGTTATATAAAACTTGTGGATACTCTCCTGTCACATCTTAAGGTGGCTGTGCAACTGTCTGAGTGAGATTGGTTGAGCCAATAGGTGTTGCCATGGAGGGCCAGGATAATGGTTTGTCAGAAAGGTACCTTCACTCGCACTAACTTGTTTAGATGTATTTCAGAGGATGTGAGGCCCCAGCCAGGTAAGAGTTGCCAGCATTGCATGTCCTATTACATTCTTGTCCAAGTGAAAGTACAGTAGATACAGTATTTAATGTATCAGCTTTTATTAATTTTATTATGGAATGAGTAAGTGATGTGTTTTAGTGAAGAGTAATACATAAGGTACAGTATTTAGATTTTGAATTTTATACACACTGTACTATATATAATTATAGGCTATACAGTATATTCCCGGGCTTCTATGGGATGAGGTAAATATTTTGTTTCTTATTACAGTAAATCATGTTATTTTAATTGCTTTATGTTAAAAGTTTCTTTTGGTCATATATGACACCATTAAATACAGAATTATATTACTGTACAGTATAATTCTACATACATTTTTTTTTCTTGCTTGTGGGGTAATATATTAAAGGAAGACTTTACAGTGAAGTAGAGTAGCTAAATTCTTGCCTGTTTAAGTGAAGCAAATTGCTTTTCAGGATATAACATATAGCATTGTATTCAGCACTTCTATGAAATATGTAAAGAATAAAATGATGTACTGTAGAAGAAATCTGCATAAAATTAGAGGGCCCCCTACTTACTACTACTGCTACTGCTGTTCATATCCTATGATGAATCCAACATCACTATACAGTATGTATAAACTATATTGAGTAAAGAAAAACATCTATTACTGTTCTGGGGATGGAAAATATTATTCCAGTTTTATAGTTTTAATTTTATTCCAGTGAAAGGTATATTTCTATACTGCATATATATTTCTTGTACCTGTGTGCATGCTAAAACTATTTCACGGTCTCAGTAAATCTTTATTCACTTATTCACTTGATATCATGAGTGCTCTGTGATGTACATGATTGTGGTGATCTATTTTTCAATGCATATACAAGTACATATGATTTTTTACTAGCTTAGTACAGTAATATTAAAAGTGCAGGTATGATCGATATTAAAAGCTGTAGAGTCCTAGATGTAGTGCAAGTTGTAAATCAGAACAAAATTCTGAGATTGTAGTGTTTTCTCTATTTAAGATTACTTCACATTTTAACACTGTTGTCACTGAGGCTGGCTAGTACACAGAGTGTGGTATTGAATGAAAATTATTTTACTTAATGTGCAATAGTCTAGTACTTGCTGGGAGAGCTTCAATTTATATATATTTTTTCATACATTTACAGACACAAGGAAGGAATATTTCCATATCTCAGTACTAGAGCACACACCTCTTGCAGGAGTAATACCCACTTTTAACTTCACCCTTTCTCTGCAGGGAGAAAAGGAGACTACTATAGAGGAATAAAAATAATACCTTTTAATATATCTGATGTGCTACAATTGTAATTTAAAGTTGGGTTATATTATTATGTTTCATTCACATATCATATGTTTATTTTTATAGTTTTTTTCCTCCAGTACACCACTGAGTATAAGATTTGTTCCCTATCTTTCAAATGGCACCTTTGTGAACTATGCCAGCCTGGGATATGTTGAGTGTTGGTTGTGGCTGGAGATGCAGCAGGTAAGAGGTTGGATGCTGTCATGGAATTGGAGGCTATACATTACTCAAAACTGTGCCACAAATA
Organism: Petrolisthes cinctipes; assembly: GCA_033782935.1. NCBI lineage: Eukaryota > Metazoa > Arthropoda > Malacostraca > Decapoda > Porcellanidae > Petrolisthes > Petrolisthes cinctipes. Next base: position 43,903 of record JAWQEG010000073.1, read on the forward strand.
AGATTGCTGTCCTTCTGATGTGATCTGTTTCTTGGTACTGTTTGGAGGAATGAATGGCCTCTATTTTACCAACAATATCGAACCCTCTCAAAATCTTGCTCACCTTCCACCACCACTCTCTGGATCGTAACAAGGTGTCCAAAGAAACTTGATGACAACGGCCCAACAAACTAACCCGGTGGCGACCCATATCGGGCGTCAGCGGCCTCTATTGTAATTGGTAACATGGGTGTGGTGTGGGTTGGTCCGGGCAGGTGCTGGTGATGGAGGTGCGGGAGATCAAGCATCTACCTTCCAGCCGGATAGTCTACTGTACCATGGAGGTGGAAGGCGGGGAGAAACTTCAGACAGACCAGGCCGAGGCATCCAAGCCAATGTAAGTGTACTGTACTGGTATTGTAACTCCTTCTAAAAACAGGAGTCTCCAAGCTTGCTCTCCTCTTGAATATTTCTTAAGATTACTGCAATTATGGTAATGGAATGTTCATTTTTATTTTTTATTTTTTCTGCATGAATACTCAAGTTGTTGATTACCACAGGTGGGACACACAGGGAGACTTCACAACAACACACCCACTACCAGGAGTTAAAGTGAAGTTATATACAGAATCTGCCTCTATGCTTTCACTTGATGACAAGGAGCTGGGCAAAGTCGTATTACATCCCACAGCAATGTCATCCAAGGTGGGTGTGTGAGAAGTAGTCAGAATGGTTGTCACAGGTATGTTACATGATATGCTTATGTAATTAATGAGTGAAATAACTTTCCCTCTATGTGCAAAGGCTTTGAGAAGAGCAAAATGTAAGGACTCGTTCATATAAGTATCTTTTCTCAAAAACATGTGCACCAAAAGTATTTATTATAAATACATAACACCCAGGTTATCATTATTATCATCAGCAGCAGCATCAGTATTCCATTTACTGTATTCCTTTTCACGGGGTGGTGTGGCTCAGAGCCAGGGGTAAAAGAATAAAATGAGAATACAAAAGTAAGGGACAGAAATACCCTGTGAGATGGGTATATGGATTTCAGCACAAAGAAGTGTCTTGTTTTGGAGATAGGTGTAAGTGGAAATAGACCTTGATGTGAGCATGAGATGAGAAATGTAAAGATAGAGAAAGGTTAAATAGGTGAAAGATTTGGGAGCTTATACAGGATAGCTTGTTACCTAAGAAACATAATAGGATTGTTGGAGCTACCTACTCATGTTTGAATGATTCAAGAAAATTTAGCTTGCCAAAAAGATGAATTGGCCCAACATATTGGATGAATTAGAGGAGGTATTAAATGCCAAACACATCCAAGATTTTACATTGAAATGATGTGAAAGTTGGTAAGGAGACAAGACACAATGAGCTTAGTTCAACTCCCGTACATTAAAACTAGGTGAGCTTTCAAGCATACACATGATTATAAGTCTATATACTATGCATGTATGTATTGGTTAATATATGTGTTATTTATGCAGATTCCTGAGTGGCACAAATTGCAAGTACCAAAAAATTCTTCAGAAAATAACCTAAAAATAAAAATAGCGGTACGGATGGACAAGCCACAGAATTTAAAGCATTGCGGGTAAGTGTCTTTACTTTTTTATTAGTGGCCATATCATAATGTTCTGATAGAAGTGTCAAATTAGAATACCAAGAAATATATGAGCCATGATATTAGCTTATCCAAGGGGAATAATGGACTTCAAGCAAATGCACACTATTGCCATCGGCAATGAACATTTATCATCAGCTGTGCAGCACTTTTTGTAGCTTTATGGATTTGGAGAAGGCTTATGACAGGGTGAATAGCAAGATATTGTGGTAAGGGTTGTATGTGAATGGGGTAGGAAGGAAACTGTTCAAGGCAGTAAAGAGGTTTTATAGCTAGAGTCAAGCACATGTGAGAGTAAGCAGAGCATGATTTCATGTGAGAGTGGGCTTTTGACAGGGATGCGTATATCACCATGGTTATTGTTTGAGTGGGAAGTACAATGTTGGTAAATCTGGAACATATGATGTTTAATAAGTCTCTTTGATAAGCACTCATTACCCAATAAGTTAAAATAATGTCCATTATATTTAGAAAAATAAGGAACATAACACCCTCTAATGGACCTTTTTCCACAGGCATCTCTATACATTAGGTAAAAGTTGTTGGAAGAAGTGGAAGAAACGGTACTTTTGCCTTGTTCAAGTCTCCCAGTACACCTTTGCAATGTGCAGCTACCGGGAGAAGAAGAGTGAACCCACTGAAATGATGCAATTAGATGGTTACACTGTAGATTACATTGAACCTGTTTCTGGTGAGTTAAATCTATTATAATGAAATACTCCATGGTGAAAGTTTAAAAATATGACTTTTGTGGGGGTCATCACTACTGTTATTATTAAAATACTTACAGTATGAATATGGTATATATTTTATGATCATCTTATATAAATTTTGGAATTCTATACTAGGTTTCCTAACACACTGGTATATTTCACAGCTCAGCTAATGGTTGGAATGGGTAAGTAAGACATTATATAGCTGCAAGTATAAAGCCTGAGCAATGTTAACTTTGCCTATAGGACAATGTTCTTATTCAACATCTATCACTGGGAATTGTTATTACTGAATCAATGCATAAGAAGTTCATTGCACATAATATTATTAGATAACTACTAAATAAAGCTATGGATTGTTGTATTAAACAAATTCGTACATCTAATTTTCATGTACAGTGGTCCCCGCAAGTAGGCTATGCGAAATAAAAAGTTAGCGGCAAGCACAATTGTAGCAAAAATATTAAAATTATGCGAGGAATTAAAAGTGCCGTACACGAAACTAGACTTCCTATGACCTTGGTCAATATTTTGAATACAGTATTCACATACACCCAATTCATATGGTGAAAGAGGAAGTGAATGTAAGAGAAACTGGCCAAGAATGATTAATACAAACCAAGGAAATGAATGTGAATGAGTATAAACTTATGGACTATTGATCATAACTGGACAAACATGTGGTGGCTAGTCTACCATCCCATTGCCCTGTCCCTACTCTCACTACATTCACTCTAAGCCTAACCCCTTTAGAGTGAACAATTTCTCATTTTCCATACTTTTAGCACGTGTTTGTAATTATCTTTAGTTACTAGAGAAAGAATTAAATACAAAGGGCAGTGTAGCATGAAGTGAGTGGTAGGACGGAGTACGAATGCGCCCAGTTTATCATAACTTAAAAACAAACATCAGGGACTGCCTCGGACTCTCAAACAAACACAACTCCTCTATTTTTAAGTCTGTCAAGTAAGTTAACGTATCTTCTGAGTGTTATAATTGGCTAAAAAAAAAATATAAAGTTTTATTTAATTCGATTTTGGTCGATTTCTTCATGTTTGAGGTATCATATGGTATAAAAAGGTCAACTTTCACGAGACATAAAAATGTATTCTAATTTTCCTTATTAATCTTTAGTCCCATCTATGTGGAAATCCAAGTATGCTCCACCTTCCACAAACTTTTCAAGCGTGTACTTGTGGGACTACTGTACCTTAAATTTTTAAACAAAATCTTCAATAAAATTTGACCAATAGAACCAAAATGATGACGTAGTAAACAATGTAAGGTCACTTATTGAAGAAGAATATAAGCCTTATTTCTGACAATTTTCTGTAGCATTTATAACTTTGCTGGAACCAAGTGCTCTGCTTTCTAGGCTTCTGCATTTGATATGTACAGTACTGATATCTTTTTGCTTGTGTTGTTACTGTCAAAGCAATAATGTTAAGAATGACCCCTACAAATAGTAAGACTATCAGTGTGGTCCATTTTGTTGTAATTTAATGTATATATATCTTTGCTTTGGGATGACAAATAAAAGCATGTCTTAGTTATCCATATACTTTACTTCATAGAATTGTTGTTTGTGGGTTACCAGAGTTGTAAGTATTGTACTCCAAAGCTTTATAAAATAACAGATCACCAGGACACTTCAAGATAACATGATAGAGTTGTGTGCATGTAGATCAGGGTTAGGTCTATGATCAAGTTTGTAAGCCCACAAACATGGCTATCTTTACAAGGAAGAGTGGATATCAGGGGGCTGTACAAGCAACTGAGTGTTGTTCTATCCACTCTGCTATCTCCTCCTTAATTACTGTATTAATTGTTAACACTCTTCTCTTTACTGGGTATTTTGGCATTATAAAGTTGCTCCACCCATTGGTACTTAGATAATTAATTTCTTTTGCATTTTGCATAAAACAATTGGAAAGAGGATGAGATTGTATGCAAAATAGCTTGTAAACATATAGAAATAACTCTTTTATTAGTTCATGTAGAATAATAAAAGTGCTTTATGGTTTCCTTTTGTGCAGACCTGGAAGGAGGGAGATTCTTCTTCAATGCTGTTAGAGAAGGCGAGTCAATATTATTTGCGACGGAGGATGAGAATGAGTCACACCAGTGGGTTACAGCGCTATATCGGGCTACCGGCCAGGCACACAAACCTACCCCACCTGTCATGCCACAAGGGAAGAACTCCACCCTCTCAAAGATTCAGGGAGGTAGGTCAGGGTCATATTTCAAGTTTTCAGGGATCAAAGTCATAAAGACAGTTTTTATTTGAAGATTAAATGAATTTAATCTTGCTTTCCTTCTATAGAATAGGATGAAAATTATTTTTTGAAGGTATATGTTTGGTATTTTATACTTTATTAGAAGTAGGGAATAATAATATTCACTGACGAATCATGATTGTTTCTTTAAAAGTTCAGCCACACTTTCTTGAAATATATCTCATAAAGGATTTGAAGAATTGTAAAGGTGTAAGTGTGAATGAAGTTACTGCTGAGATAATAAAGTGCAGTGAAGATTATGCTCTGGAATGGCTGAATAGGATACTACTGTATATGAGTTCATTTGGGGGAATAGAGATATACCTGAAGACTGGAGTAGTGTAAGGTTGACAAGCCAGTTTTAACTTAACAGTCCATTGAATAGCTCCCTGCACCAAGGTAAATTGAAATTACTTTTGTGAAGGAAAGCTGAGAACTTCATGGGCTTGATAAAGTGGGTAAAGATGAATGTGACAACGATAACTGGGTACTTCTGTTCCTCCCTGTTTTTTTTGTTTTTTTCAATGCTGTACCTCGAGCCCCCAATCCCTTGATTAAAATGATTATAATGATGACGATGATTGTTTTAACCTTTCCCTCCCTCACTATCCTTTCTAACAATACTAAGGCTTACATACATATTCCCATTTTCTCTTGCTCCCTCTCATCACTCCATTTCCTCAGATGCTGATAAGGCCAAGAAACACGGAATGGATGAGTACATCTGTGCTGATCCAGTGAGATTTGACCACCATAACCTGTTTAGAGTACTACAGGCTCAAACCTTAGAGTATCGTCTCTGTGACCCATATTGCTCCTTGGTAAGTTGAACTGATGGTATGACACAATAATTGAGAAATACATTCTTAGTCCTTAATATCATCCCACCCAAGAGGAATTGTTGCTTCATATTCATCCATAATTTTAACCCACATAGAAATAAGGTGGAGTAAATGAGAACTATCAGTTGTTCATTGGTATATTGTGTCATTTTTTTTTATATACATGTGCAGTTGTTGTTGTTGAAGTTTCAATATACCAATGGATAACTCAACAAATGGTTGACTATTGTTTTCACGTTTTCATATGATGTTATTGTTTTAAATAGTGAGTAGCTGCTTGCAGTAAATTAGAAGATGGTACTTAACATACTTATTGGAAAGTTTACTAGTTAACGAACATAGAGAAGCTGTCAAACGTTTACACGAGTCGCCCCAATGGGGATGATTATTATTGTCTGCAACTCTACAGTGTAATAACATAAAAGTTATGCTGTACCTCCAGTCACCTATTAATTATTGCCATTAACAGGGATGGTTCAGTCCAGGCCAGATATTTGTACTGGATGAGTACCAGGCCAGGTACGGGGTGCGAGGGTGCTACCGTCATCTTTGCTACTTGGAGGACCTCCTGGACCGTGCAGAGAAGGGACAGATGATAGACCCAACTCTGATCCATTACTCCTTCGCCTTCTGTGCCTCACATGTCCACGGCAACAGGTAAGTGTACACTACTCTTGGCCAGGTAAGAGCAGGTATTGGTAGGACAGGCCAAGCCAGTCCAGGCCAGGCAAGGTATGGCATAGCAAGAGTTAGGGTAGGGTAGGGTGTTGAAGGAGAGGTTTGGTGTGAGTAGGCCATTGTTTATCATAACAGTAAGCCAGTGTAGCAGTGTGTAGGAACTCCGGATAGAAAAGTCATGCTCTTTTCCGGGAACTGCCAGTGCAAGAAATATATAATTGCAGCAGTTGATTGGAAATTGCAGTGCTTTATTAATAAAGGTCAGTATGGATTGAGGAAGCCAGTGCAGGCAAGAAAAAATGCTATAACATCAGAAGCATAATAGGAAATGAACCATACTGTACAAGATTTCGGATGATGGATAATTTATCATTCGTTTAGCAATGAATAATAATAGAATAATTATATCATATTCATAGTTTTTGATTTGCACTTGATGTGCAGTGACATAAAGTGATTGATGGGCAGACATTACAGTGAAGTAATGTATGATAAACCGAGTTGGAAAAACAATTAAAATTATCCTTAAACCAGATGACATTTGGCCACATAAATCTGAAAACATAAATATACAGAAATGAGATTGACCAGATTTCTAAAGTGAAGCAACATCATTAGGATTACATTCTTACTGTTGCAGGTTGAAATGTAAAAGATGTCATACTAGTACAGTAGTTACTGTACTTATGCTGGTTGAAGCTCCATTTATATCTGAATAATTTAGAGATAAAATGAGTCCTGTAAATAAATATAATTTGAGGTAGAGTTTAGAACATCATATTTCATATGAAACTTCTGTAACACACATACACCTGTAGATTATATTCTCATTAGTATCCTACAGACATCATAATCAATATGGTACCTGTATACATTACCTGTATGTTGTTTTCATAAATGGAAAGTTTACAATGACAGTTCATATCTGGCATTACAAAACTGGAGGGGAATAATTTCTTACAGATGTTAGTCCACTGACCTCGTATTTATTCTGACAAATATACATACTCACTCACTCACTGGCTGCTTGGTAGGGGCCCTTTACTCTTCCCATTTTAATATTCCAGAAAAATTACATGGAGTCAATAGTTTAGGAAAAAATGATAAAACAATAATTAGAAATTATAAAACCAGACACTCACTCAGCTCTAATACCATGTTTGATATATCCTGTTCTTTTATTTTGTTCAAATACCTGTTGTAAAATATCTAATTAAACAATGTATAGTTCCCATGCCTGTTACTGAGTTGTGTTATAAGTCTCCACTATCCTGTCATCTCCATTATTAGTTTTCCTTGGGGATAACAAATATTTCTTAACATCTGTTAAGTTGTCAGGTGGGTAAATATCTATAAGGGAATAAAGGCATATTGTTTTCCTCATGTTATTAATATTATTACTGTTTTACAGTAGTGGTCTGGCTTTTTCTAGTGCACTTATGCTGTGGAAAATGATTCATTACCCCTCTTGGTAAAATCATGGGCTACTCAGAAATCATCCAGGTCATTAGTCTGGGCTGCACTGAGCTTTTGCCATAAAAAAAAATTGTTTGCATATTGATCTAGCTAGTTTACTTGGCTTCCATATTCCTTAATTTTTCAGTACCAAGCAATGAATTATTTTGATTTTATGCAAGATGTTAACAACACCAGTATACTTGCGATAAAATAGTTGACCATTTCATTCATAGCACTCGGAAGTTTGCTACTCCACCCCTTGTTAATAGATGTTGAGAATTTTGTATTTAGAGCCAAAAGTGTTATATATTTTGAAGTATGTCAATTATTGGCTTATATACATATATATATATATTATATATATAAGTGTACATCTCTGGCTAATGTCTTCTGAGCTGTTATTTGGTCTCTTTTTCATCTACATCTCTAGTCTCAGAGTTTCTTAAATATTCCCCTGTGATCATCTCATGCTTCTGTTTTTGTTCTGAGCATAATTCTCTCCCCCTTTATCTGTCTGTCTGTTTTATCTCTGTTCAGTTTTAATATCCCAGTAACTTGTGTACATATTGAACAAGGCTTTCCAGTGAGTTGCTTTCTTTGAGTTGGGTTGTGAGACTCTCGCCCGTACGTGTTAACTGATGATAGTTTGTGTGTCTCTCTGTGGCAGTCACCAAGTTTTAAGGTATGTTTCAGACAGACAAGTTTTCACTTTATTAAGCTAATATACTTGTGAGATTTGTTTTGACTTTCTCATTCAGACCTTTTAAGTGTTGCATACATTCATCTAAGTTTCTCTCATACGTGAGTTTTGAGTAAATAAAAAACACAAAATTTTTGTTCTAAGAAAATTAAAAGTCAATTACTCAGAACTTTGAGAATTTATAAGTAATTTAATTGTTTGTTTCTATTTAAAACTTCTAAGTCACTGAGTGCTGTTAATTTACATACTGTAGTTCCTAAAGTGTGCTTTGAGATGAATATAGTGAATGAGAAAGACTGTTGATATAGTGATGGTAAAGTTGTGTTTTCTGTGTTTGTATGTGTGTATTTGGAGGAAAGTTAGTTGGTAAATTGTGTAGCTGCCCAAATGGATGTGGAAGGGTGTGCAGTGTACTGTATAGATGAAAGTGTAAGAGTGTATATTTGGTCAAGGTCTAGGGATGTTTGTTGGTGAATATATTGGACTGTACAGTAGGAATGATGTTTGGTGTCCATGTAAGGTTGTGATATTGAGGATATAGAAATCTGTCGATCTCTCTTCTATTAAACCTTGTACAGTACAGTATAGATCTATCTCTCCTCTGCATTATGCAACAAACGAGAAGTACATGTACTGTATGATGAAGTTTCACAAGCTGCCTTGCCGAGCATCCCCAATTCCCTGAGGGTAGCGATGGCATAGACTGGGCTTTTCAATAGGGTCCTCAAGGAATGTGAAGTATGTTGTGTTGTTGACGGGTGGGGTTGTGTGCAATGCAGTGTTCCATAAAGTGCTTAGTAGTGTGGGCACTATATTGCATCCGGGACAGGCATCCGTGATGACTCCGATGTTGTTGATGTTCCGGTTCCCATACAATTAAATTAAATATAGCAACATTTAACAACTTAACATGAAATTAATCCTAACACATCGGGCAAAGGGTAGGAGTCAAGAAAAATCATTGGGCTACCCGATGCTCAGAGCTGCACTCCTAGGCTTATAATTAACAGAGTACTGATATTGATCCGGTTAGTTTAGAGGAAAACTCTGTATTTTGATGACCCAGCATACCAAGCTGTCCATTAATCTTTGAAGGTACAGTGTAGTTCCGAGTGTTATGCCTACTGACTATTCTTCTTGAAGCCCTAAATCAGTGTGCTGACATTGGCTGGCAGGCAAGATCTCTGTTTTTAGCCTACTGGAAGAATCAAAAGGTGGTAATTCCATGACTGTTAATGAGAGGGAAACAATTAAACTCTCTTCACAAACTACATACTCTTAGTTCCAGGTTATAAAAAAAAAGAGCTTTTTGGATATATAGTCTGGCTATAGTGGTAGTATGAACATTCTTGGTAAAAGCAGGCGCAGCATTTGCCATATCCCATGAACTTGACATGCACCATAAGGTGTAACCTGAAAGGGTAAGGGTTAATGGGGTACAAGCAGTATGTGTTATAATGGTGTAGAGATGTTTAAGGTATGTTCACCCACCTTGGAAGCTCAGAGTTGATTATCATAGTGTTACAAGTGGTGCCTGTATTACTTGCTAGCATTTAAGATCTTAAATTTGGATGAGAACTCAACCGTACTAATATGGCACCTAGGGGAGAAGCCCAACCTCTCAAAAGTACTGTACAGTGTATATCAATATGGCACACTAGGCTTATGGGTTTAGATTTATTGTATACTAGAACAAAAATATATAACAAATATTGGGAAATTCATTCCAACCATGATCAGATATATAATCTGTAACTGTTAAAAGTTTAGTACTGGTTGTAAAGAATTAAATAACAGAAAGGGAAGGCAAATAAGTTTATTAAAACATTAGCTGCCTCATCTTGAATGAGGGAAAAAGTTATAACTTTCAGAGTATTTATTTCTTCTATCTGAAGTTAATACTGTAATCCATTGCCACTCCCCATACAAAGACTGGACAATACCATTAATGTAACCATTCCCATACATCAATACAAAAACTCACCATTTACACACAGGCATTATCTGTTCCTTAGTTTCCCTGTAAAATCATATATTTCTCACATATCTGTACTCTCAGTTCAGTACAAAAATCCACTTTGTAAACAAAAGACAGATCCAATACCCATAGTTCAAATAGCCTTTCCAGCATAGTGACTCTACTTTTATTATTTTGTGTGGTGTAATATAGATATTCTTACTGAGACAATCCAGGATCCAGACTTTCAAGAATACCACATCTGATACAAAGAAAAAAGTACTACCACATGTTATTTATAAAACCACCTCTCACTGACACAGAATAATTCCCACAGTTTACTTCAAAACCAAATGTCACCCACGCACACGATCATACACAATGGAGTTGAGTAAAGAAACTACCAGTTCTTGTTCTTTTTTGTGCTGGTGTTGTGTTTTGGTGAAAGTATAGTTACTGTATAATTGTGTCTGTGTTGAGGAATTTATAAGTATGTGTGTGCATTTATGTGTGGTAGTGTGTTTGTGTGTTTATGTGCGTTTGTGTGCGTGCAACCGTATGTGTGTGTTCGTGAAATTTCTGATGTGAATATGTATGAACATAGAACTTGAATTATTTTGATTGAAATAAAAACAGTATAGAATACAGTAACAGAACACAAGATATAGTTGAATTATGCAATGATGTAATCACATGGCTCAGAAACTGAGATATTCATTTTAACTCAGTTTACTGTACAACAGATAGCATACCTGTACAGTTCTGTACTATACTGTCTTTGTCAGACCAGCATTAGAATGTCATCATTTTAAAATGCTGTCATTTCTTTTATGAGTTCTTCTGTACTTAGTGATTATGAGAGTTATGGTTCGGAAAACCTGGAGTGAATGTGGTACGTATTGGTAAAGTGTGTCACAAAATGTAGTACTGTATGTGAGTGTTTATAGAATGAAGCGCTTACGTTTGACATCCTAAAGAATAATTTGAGTATGGTTGTGTGTGTTAGCAATTGAGTGAGTCCTATGTACAAAGTGCATGTTGGGAGAAGTGTTGTATGAAACTATACTAAGATGATCACTGTTTGGGTGCTAATACAAGCCATTCTCCCCCTCCCCCCCTACCTTCTCTCCTCCCTCTCCCCCACTCAGCCCGGCGGAGGATGGGACATTGACAGTAGGGTTAGTCACACATGACACTCTTGTCACCCCGCCAGCCACCACTCCACCCTACACACCCACCCACCAACTGATTCTCTTTAATAGATTATATTTTCTTATAAACTTCTTCTTGCTTGAAAACAGTATGTGTGTACTGTATTATTTCAACATAAGATAACTTTGGTTTTGTCCCTGATGTTGTGATATACAAATATTTTGGTGAAGTATTTAAATTCAATATAAAATATAATTTTTAGAACTAATATATAATTAATTTCATACTTGATTTATGCACAGTGGTGTATTATATAACTAGGAGGTGGGTGTTGAGTGGTGGGTGGGATATGTCATGGTAGCGGCGTGGCTGACTGGCTGTTCTGTGCTGTTTGAAAGTTGCGGCCACTCTCACCATCGCTGTCTAACCCGCACTACCGCCCCTCATGCCTTGGTGACATTCAAAATTACTCCGGGACTGGATTTTCTTTCTATTCTGTTAATACCCTCCTTGCTGACCAACAAAGCCATCTTGAGTGTTGATATTTTTATCTTCTCCGTATGTGTTATTATCCCCCTTATAAATTAATCTAGGCCTGATCCACCTGCCATTTCCCTGTTTATGGTGGATGGTAATATTGAAAGTCACTTGTAATTACCTCTTGGCCTCCCTATTTCCAATTGGATTATGCTACATCATAGTGGTTGTCATTCACTTAGTTTAACTTCTTATTAACGTATCATTATTTCAGTATAAATGTGCTTTATTATTATGTGGTTGCCATTGCTTCCAGATTTCAAGAGGGCTCATGACATTGGGCTTCCAAGATTGAGTGATTTTTCTTGTGGAAATACAGTACCTATAATTTGAGAAATCTGCATGCATCATGGAAGATATGTGCATGTCTTATTATAAATGTAATTGTTATATAAACATATTTGTATAATTTCTTGATGCACAGAGTTACAATGAATAATTATATTGTTTACATACAATATATGCAAGATATCTGTAATTTCATAAATATTTCATGTCATATATTATTACACAGCATATTAATACGTGGTGTTGCTAAAGATGTGCACAAGATGCAGGCTAGAAGATATGATACATAAATACAGAGATAGGAAAGAAATGCACTCTTAACACCACTATGAAACCACTCTGATGTAAGCATCATATGGTGCCCCTACCATCCCTCCCCGGTGTACCCTGCCTATATATTAACTCCGCACTCATTAGACGGGAGGTGTGCCGCTGTTGTCATGTCTTGTTGTCGCATTCCGTGTCTAGGTGGCCCACAGGACAAGCCATCAATCTATAGCGGTCAGCTCGGTGCTGCCACAACTAGTTTGTTGCCATGGTAGCTCTGCCATGTGCATAGAGTTGCCAGAGTTCTAGATCTCAATAGAAAAGGCTAACTCAGCACATCCAGAAATATTGTTGCTAGAATACGTAATCAGTACTGTATTGCCAGATGTTGCAGAAATAATGTTGCTAGAATATCATTATTGCCATATGTGTTCATCTTCATATAAAACAGTTTAAGGACTGAGTCATGTTCTTGTGCTAGGGGATCAAACTGATGGTCCCTTGAGAAAGTACTGTAAGTTGCTGTTTGTTGAGTAGGAGAGAGCAGTAGACAGTGAAGAATGCTTTGTAACATGTTGAATCATGTACTTGACCTTGTTTTTTATATTATTTTGTCAGAGTTATATTCGGTAAAATTAAGAGCTTAATGTATGCTGCAGTGAGGTTATGTACAGTAAGCAGAGAAAATCTTTAAAATTTGCAAGGATTTGTGCCTTTTTGCCAACTCGTAAGTTGTTTACAAGTGCCTTGTATGAATGCCGTTTGGCTTACTATGATGACTAAGGACTTTACTGGAGAGTTGCATTTTTCTCCATTAGCAGCAGATACTGTGTTGTGATCGCTGCACCATTAGTTATTGCTTTTTACTCCTGCAGTGACATAGAAAAATTGAACTAGGCTAGAATTAATAAGAAGTAATGATAGATATACTGTATATCTATAGCATATATTGGTTCAACATTTATATTTTTATATTTACTATTGACATATGCTTGAAATACAATACTTGATATAATTATTACTGATATATGTACTGTATAGGTAAATCTATTGATGAATATAAGAAATTGAATGTGTATAGATATATTAGGACTGAGATCAGGAACTGTGAGTGGTTGTATGGTGTGATGATACCCTCGTCCCTCTCTCTCACACCTTTCTGTCTTCTGTCCGTAGCCAAGAGCAAACTCAAGGTCAAATTGCCCCTAACGTACCATATCCAACAAGGTTTGTTGTTTAATAAAAGTAGTGTAGAAAGTTGACTTTATTTCTTTACTACTGTCAGTGATTGAATCCTAGAACGATATATTTCTCATTCCATAGTTGCTAGCAATACATGACACATTTTTGGACTTTTTTTATACTCAGCATCTGGATAATTTAGAATGCCAATGGTTTGGATATTTCTTTGACTACCAATGGAAGATGTTATGCCCATGACATTGAGTATTCATTACAACTTATCCCAGTCATTTTCTTCTCAATTCACTCTTGCATTGTGCATCAGTAACTTGAAATGCTGCAACAATTTTATTTAGAAAATTCATAACATTTAAGATCATTCCTATGGGTCTATACATACTACAGTGTTATTGTCTCTTGAGTCGAAGCATGGCATATTGTGATTTTTTTTTTATTAGCTACAGTTGTACTCATTGGGTTGTTTAGGGTCCTTGTCATACTGTTGACTGTCATCATTCCAAGTTACTCCCGATGACTGGGCACTGTGACGCATTGTGAGATGTGTGTGTGTGTGCATGGTGGTGTTGTGTCTTTATTTCCTTCACCACCCCACTCTATCACTCCATAAGCATTCTTTCTTTTCAGGATATTGTTCACTTTTTCCATGTTCTTCAAACTAACTCTTAAATTACAACTGCTTCCACTTTGTCTAACACCTCTCTCTTTGAGGTCTTGTTCCAGTGTCTTCTCTTTGTGAGAATTTTTTTCACTCTTTTCTTAGTTTTCCAACTCTGTTTTTACTAACCCATTTCTTGCTCCTCATTCCATTATGCTGTATACAGTACTTACAATAATTCATCTTCTGCTCCATATTTTGTTTGTCCAGTATTCCTTGCAGTCTTTCTATGAATTCTATGAAAATATGTAAACAGAGCCGTATAATTTGTGCCTTAACATTACCATAATTTCTCTTCATGCTTATCAGAATTCACCTTGCCCTATAATCTGCCAAACTACTTCATGCATAAGGTTCATATGCAAGAAAAATCATAGGATAGACAATGATATTTGACCAGTAAAGCAGTTCCATATACAGTACTGTACCTGTAAATATATGGGCCATCATCCTGGTCAGTGACTTGTTCATCCCTCAACTTTTTTCTTGTACAGTCCCGATCGTTTATAGCAGCAGTTTGTTTTAAATACCTCTTTCCCTGCTTTTGTCTGCTTGCTATCCCATGCACTGTGTATGATGTGAGGATGAAACAAGTCTTATTTTGAGTGAATTTAATAGAAGCTCATAATACTGTCCCATACCATTATACAGTAATTTGTAATTATTTTCTGTCTCAGAGAGTCAGAATTTATGAAACAATTAAAAATATTAATTAAAGTCAGGAGATATAAAAGTTTACTTATTATATTTCAATAATACAGGACATTAGATGTATTAAATGTAAATTTCTGGTTGTGTATTCTAAATGAAGTTATTCAGCACATTAGCTGGCAATATGAACAATCACTAAAGAAAGGTATGGGACATGCATATGGCTTGTTGTTGCTACCCCAAGCTTCACACCCATACTTAGACAATTACATCAATAAATTGTTACCACGAAACCATCACATGTTGCAGTCATTCCCATACGATATTCTTTGACCATTTCACTTACTGTCTGGTCATTGCTGTGGTTGTTTCCTATTTTTGTGCTTAGTTTTTTTTAATGTTGCGTTTTCCATACTTTATAAGTTAAAATTCAATCATTATCATCCCACATTCTTCTTCAAAATTTAATAATCTTACCCTTGAGTTTATTTAACTAAATTTCTAATGAAGTTATACAGTATAGTAGTTATGTTCTCTAATATAGCAGTTCTTCAGATCCCATGTTAGGTAAGATCTTTTTTGTACTTACCCGTATTTATGATTGAGTTGAATCCTGCCTTTCCACCCTCCCCCAGCATGACCCAAGTACAGCTGCCAACACAGGAAGACTACCAGATTACTACACTTAGAGTAACTCAGTCTGTTAGCTGAGTGTGGCACTTTTAAATTCATATTGTGTATGTATGATTGTGAGAATGGGTGCAGGGGTAAATGTGCGTTTGCTATGAGTACCTTGACGTATGGTGTGAATGAATGCAGGTGGCCAGAACTGTGCAAGGCTACAGAGGGACAGTCCTGGTACCTTGGCCACCCACCTCTTATGACAGAGGACTGGGTGGCACCACTTGCCCGCGCTGCTATGACATTTCTTGTAATGACGTAGCGTGGTGGGTCAACACCTCAGAGACTGGGCCACTCACCAGGGCTGAAGCACGCCCAGCACCTATTGGGCCATGGTCACCCTCAGTCTCAGCCACAGTTGCCTTTTAATCTTCAGCCTCCACCCCATCTCTTCCTTCTGTCCTTTCGTTCTCAGCATTGAACCTCAAAGCTGGTACTATAGTGGAAACCCTCATTATATATAAATTTTCCACAAACACAATTTCACTTATGTGTCTTTCTCAGTATATACAGATGGTATATCATGTACAGTACTGTACTGTGCTGTACACACTGATTGTACTGACTCATGTGATACACTGTAGTTCACAACATTGAAATGAATCAAGAAATTTTTATGCATGGATTCGTAACATAGGATACATTTCACACCAAGACTGCTGTATATAATGAGGGGTTTTTATATTAACCCAGACTAGCTGTGATAACATGTAAGTTTGTGGTTGCTGTGGCTGTGGCTGGGAACAAACCAGGCCATGTGCTGCACTTTGATTTTGAGCCATCATTGGATGCATTAGAAACCATTGACTATGAAGGATAATGCTTTGCAAAAAATATACACTACTGCATGGCAGGTTTATTGGAAAATGCATTGGTAATGTCCACTTTGCTCGAATGAATGAATTATGCTTGGTGCATCCTCGTTTACCATCAGTCATGACACACTAAGTTAAGAAAGTTATTAATAAGCAGTTAAAGAAATAGATTAATTCACATAGCAGTGTAGTGTACTAGCTGCACTATCAAGTCTAGATTTCAGTAAATAGAAGTTACTGCTTGGAAAGAAATTGTATTACTATACAGTACTTTGTTGGTACCATATTTAGTGCAGTACCGTAAAGCTAGCTGAATGTTATTTTGTCATATTGTGAAGGTTATCCTTTTACATTATCATCTTATAATTATTTAGAATGGTATACTATAGAGTATTTTACAAGAAAAAGATATATTACTATGATTATGTAATTGCTATCCATCTGTGCAAGTTATGGCCATTGTCTAGGTGAGCACCATCCAGGGGGAAAAAAAAAAAAATGAAAAACTTACTACCCATTTACTGATTTATTATATGTACATTATAGGTATTACATGTTTCATCTTTCAATAATTTCATCAGTAATATCCTATATCACTACAATACTATATATTGAAAATATTGCTTACATTAGAATATAACCAGCACAATATTGCAATACAGTACATACATAGCAATTAATGTGTTTTAAGAAGTTACAGTAAATTGTTTGCCATTATCAGAGTAAGGTATAATGTATATCATGTTCCAGTGAATGTATCATATCCAAACTTAAAAGCAAAAATCTTCATCACAGTGACATTATTAAAGTTTCCTTATTAGATATGAGCTTATTGTTTGTAATGGATAATTTCAGGTCAGTAATATTCATCCATTTCATTAGCTGTTGAAATATGTACAATTAACCAAAGAGTCACCACCAAAGAAGTCTAATGACATGATTTGGTTTAGCTTTGTTCTTTCAAACATTTAAAAAATTCCAAGCATGTATGGTAACTCACGGTAACTCAGTCAATGGGTGGTGTTTCCGAGACTAATGTGCCTGACAGTGGTTTCCTTCTGACTATGCTTCCCACCACAGACCTGATGGCGTGGGCACCGTCCTCGCAGAAGAGAAGGAGCGCTTCCAGCATGTAAAGGAGAGGTTAAGAGTCTTACTTGAACACCAAATTACAAATTTTATGTAAGTTATAATTATATGTATGCAATGTATATATATATATATATATATATATATATATATATATATATATATATATATATATATATATATATATATATATATATATATATATATATATATATATATATATATATATATATATATATATATATCCTCACCTTCATCTTTTCATTTAGCATCAGATATTCTAACAATTATGTGTACCGTATAAATTAAGATTATGTGTGTATGTAATATTTCATCATCATTGCAAGCCAACATCACTGCATTATTTGCATACACAGTAAGTTCGCATATTGCACATGTTCTCAATACGCATTTCACCAGTTACGCGACGAACCCTCAGATTAGCAACTTATATTTTCTAATGCGCGATCCTTCCACCGAGCACGTTTTGTGGCCAAGAGTGGTCCAAATCAACAGCCGTTCCCTGAAGCGCGTCTAAATTCGGTTTCCGCATGAAACTAGGTGCTCCCCAAAACCCACACTATAACCAGCCGCTCGCCCCAGCCAGCTTCTCCCTCTCACTCAGTCAGTCTCATGGAGCCAGTATAGGTGGAGGCACCATGGCTCACTACTCCAGGGAAGTAAAGTGAAGCCGTCGAACTGTCATTTTCGGTGCCTTCAATATGGCGGAGACCAAGATGACAGCTCACATTAACCACATACAGTATGTTCCTACTATAACGATAGTGATTTCTGTATTAACGCTTATTGAAGCTGTAGATCTATTTAATTTGATAAACAATGATCTTACTTGTATTATTTTGTACATAATACATAACTAAAGGATACAAACACCAATTTCGAGACATTATTTAGCTTTATATACAACCATTTCACATTTTTTTCCTAACTCTCAAACTTAGGCTAGCACTAAACAACACCAATTATTCATGGTGGTTCTACTCTTTTCAGCTTTTCTAGCAGTATTTCGTGCTGTAAACTGCTTTCCTGCATATAAATACCTCGCTTATAGATATGTTTCAGCATAGTTGGACCTGACTTTGACAGGTATGCGCCATCTTGAAGGCACCGTAAATGACAGATTGGTGGCTTCACAAATCAGGTCCTACTGCCGCCTCTACCTATACTAGCTCCATGGTCAGTCTACTGCTCCCTCGTGTCATTTGTACCCCCCTATCCATTGTCGCCGACTTGTTGCCCCCAACCCTTCATCCTACCAACCAATACCTGCCTTCAACAAGTCCCAGGTTTACAAGAACTGACACTGCAAGAGGTGCAAAAAGCTCACTCAAGCATCGAACAACAAGATCCATTTGAGATTCTGGAGCATGTAAATGAGGCTGACGCAGTACTACAACCCTAAGAGGAGCAACAACAACAACCACGACTGCAAACTATGGAGGCCGATTTACCCGTGGCAGACTCAGCAACATTCTCTGTCCCTGGATAAGTTCAAACACGAATTGAAGACTACAGAAACCTCCAGCAGCGAACTGATGAAGTAATATTTGGTCTTGACAAGCTGTTCAAATATTACACTGACAAGCACAACACTGAAATAAGCATGAGGAAACAAAGCCTAATCACTCGATACCTAGGTGGCAACGGGCAGAACAAGCAAGAACAAGAACAATAAGAGATCGATTATAATGCTTCGGTTGTGTCCACCCTTGACTTTGAAGGGTTTATGGACGAAGTGAATTAGATCAACACTGAACGTTGTGCTAGTGGAAGTGGTGGTGTGGTGGCTGGTGAGGGTAGTGGTGTTGTGGTGGCGGGTGAGGGTAGTGACTTGACCTTGGGAGGAGCTGTGGCGAGGCCGACATAGTGTCATGGAAAGCCTCAGAACCCCATCTCACACTTCTAGTGTGCTTTTGTACTGTATTTCTTTGGTAACAACTTATATTCATTGCTACTGTGACTCATAATCAAATCACAATTACCAAATACTGTACTGTACCCTGCATATTGGTGTATAAAATCTCTGTAAATTGTCAGTGTGAGGCAGTGGCCACCCATAAGTAAATTTTCCCATATAAATATGTACAGTATTCATACTAAATGATTTCAATCAACACGAGCCCCTCTGTCGCCCAAATAGGCGCGCAATATGCAAACCTACTATACTTTAAGATTCGGAATTCTGTAGACCACTTTTCTCCATCCTGTATCATTTTCATTCTTCATTCCCAAACTCTTCCATTCCAAATGACTCCTACACCTATGACCTTTTCACATCTTGATTGACAATATATATACGGTACTTCCTTTCACATTACAATCAGGTTCTCCAATTTCCTTTCTGCCTAACAATATTCTCTCAATTATCTCACTCTGTTTTATCACTTTTGTACAGTCAAGCTCCTAAATACAGGTGAGATACACTTGGATAGCCAGTGGATTGGCAAGCATAAGATGTACCAGAAATGACAGAGGACACCAATTAACTTATATGATGCATGTATCATTTCTCACACTGCAATTATTGAAATCCCTAGACTTTCATTTCTGCTTCAATTGAAATCAGTATGAAAGGTGCCTTTCATTTCAGTCTTCAAGATTCATTGAGATTTATAAATCCTCAGTGACTAGTTAGTTTGTTTCATGATTGTTTCCATTGATTTTATGTGTACCAGACTTTACCAGACTACCACTTTAAATATTTACAGGTACTGCTTCCCCTTTGGACGACCAGAAGGTGCCCTTAAAGCCACGTTATCCTTACTGGAGCGGGTAAGAGAGCCAATGGTGTACTATTTTGCCTGTTTGGTCAGTTTATCATATGTATGTTAATGCGGTGTTACCATCTATTTTTTCAATCTCCTGTAGGTTGTTCATTGCTGTTGTTTGGCCACTTTCCAAAGAGACTTGACTACTAGCAAGCAAGATACTTTATATCCAGCCTACCAGTTATCCACTGTAATAACAGAATGCCAACAAAACACACTTGAGTGACAATTCGGTTTTGATTGACTCCTTAAGAACATGATATCAGACATACTTGCATTTAATTGATGTGGACAAGTTATTTAAATAAGAATGTTGGAGGTCACCAATCTTGTATATAGGGAATGCAGAATAGATCGAGAGAATCGGTAGCCACCATATCATTGTCTATATCACAGAGCCCTTAAATTTATTTGGTGTATTAACAGGTGCTGATGAAGGATATTGTTACGCCGGTTCCACCAGAGGAGGTGAGGGGCATGATCAAGAAGTGCCTAGAAAATGCAGCGCTCCTCAATTACACCAGACTCTCTGCCGAGACCAAAATTGAAGGCAAGTTTAATCATAGAATGTATAGGTTTATTGTTTAAGTTAATATGATTATGAGGGTTGTCTTAGTGTAAGGGTTAATGATGCAGATGTATATTAATTTCATTATACAATATAATTAACGCATTTTATAGTGGACATAATTTCCATCCATAGGTGGAGATGCTACTCTTCAAGGTAAAAGCCTGAAAGCATGATTGCTCTAATTTGTACAGTATTAGATAGTGATTTTTTAATGTTCCTATGTAAAATATCCTGCGTGCAATATTGCCATGTAAGTTACAATATGTTTAGTGTTGTATAAGAGATAGCATGTATATTTAGTAAGTAGCATGTGTGCTTTATTTATATAAATAATAGCTGTTCTGTCGCTGTTTATTATTACGTATTGCCATAGCAGAAAGTACAGTGGAGCCCGGAATTTTGTATCTTCTTAATTGGCAGTTCCAGATTTTACACACCGAGATTAATACTTTCTCTTTTATGTTTCGTGTAGAAATTTAATCATCCTTGCAAACCATATTGTATGATGTTAGAACCCACACGGTACGAAATTTCAACTGCCTCCACTGTGTGTACATGTAGGCTACACCTGTTAAATATATTTTATGTATTTACCTAGTTGTAGCATATAATACAAGATATGGGCTGTGCTTATGTTATTCTATCTCAATAGCTTTTGTTATATAATGTAACTTTAAAGCTGTGGACATTGTTAGCTCTCACTACTGCTTTGTCCTAATCCAAACCATTCCAGGTATCAGTTCCTCTATATGGAAAATTATTATTGTTGTAGTTCTTGCATGTACAGTAGATAAATTATCTTATGTACATACAAAGATAGAATGAGAAGTCAATAATAATGGGTACAATATACACTACAGTACTGTGACATTACAGAATGTCATAGTGGAAAGATTTTTTTATGAAGTAAGTACAGTACTGTATATCAGTAAAAAAAAGTAAATATCTAAGAAAGAAACCATCTCATAGGCTTGGTTAATGACAATAGAAGTTCATATAAAGGTATATCACATTAGAGTTTCATCCTGTAAGCATGAAGTAATCTACCATGGCATTCATTATTCAACCAGCTTCCAACCATGCACACAGTAGTACAGTACAGTAGTCTTAATTTTCCCTCACTATAATCACCAGCACTGCACAGGACTTTACAGTATACATAACCCCATACAACCTCTCGTGTTACCTTCTATTTTATATATGGTTATATATATATTTTTTTTTCACCACCACTGATGCCTCATTCCGCATTGCCCTCCCTGACTCAGCTACCCTACCACCCTAACTCCCTCCCCCTATCTATCTAAACAAATGAAGCCTGAAGCTTTGTCCTCATTTAATAACCCTGGTTATATAATATAACAACTTAATAAACAAGTGTTCATAAAATGATGCCCTATTAATCCTAAACTTATGTGTAGTATGATACAGTCACATTCTTGCATATTCACTTTAATCCTATGGTTTCCTTTTGGCGAGTAAAAATATCTTTTAATAGCTCGTGTAAAGTCATGAAGAGGTTATTTGTCAGGAAAAATTATATTGTGATCTTACCGAAAAGTTAACAAATGCAAAACACAAGATGTAGTTATAACCTGAGTTTCATATACTTGGCACAGAGGACCTGAGTGGTGAAAATGCTGTGTCAGCGGGTCGAAAACTAGATGATCTGATCCACCTGGCAGAGCTGTGTGTGGATCTCTTGCAGCAGAATGAAGAACATCATTCAGAGGTAGGTTACAGTGTAATGACCACTGCTGGTCATATAATATGGCTTGGAGAAGAGAGGTCCCATGAATCTGAGATGGTGGTCACAGTGAGGAGCAGTCAATCATGGTTTGTCTTAATTTTTATATTTTTTATCAGCTCTACATTAGAGAACATTTACAGTACCAAGGTTGATCATGAATAAGTATATCACACTGGAAAGGAAAAAATATAAAGCTCAAGCATTCACCATTAGTTCAAGATATCTTCAAGTCACTTATGAATCTATGACAAAGTACCATGGTGGCTATAGAAAAAATGGTTGATCATTTTGGTTTGCCTAGTTTGTCTTTCGCTGGAGAAATCCAGTGTCATTCTGTACCTCATGATTTTACTTTTAATGAATATGTCTGTCAGTCTTTATGCCTGCTGTTCTTATTTCTGTCATTCCATGCCTCTACCTTTCCACACATTTAACTGGTACATTCATACCTATTTTGACAGAGAACAAGAAACTACAGTACAATTAATACTGGTAATTTTGTATGAGGTTGTCTTCACTTCAAGGATTTAAATAAGTTCAATTTTTAACTCATTCATTCATATGGATTGATGCATTGTTCCTTCACAGCAACTTCTCTTAAGGGCTGGCCAAGGCTGAAAAGTAACATTTTCATCCCATATGGAAATTGTGTAGCATATTATAATTTGCTGTGTTGTGAAGAGAGTCAAATTATCAACAAAATACCCAAATAAATCATAAAAGTACAGCACAGAATTTATGAAGGTGGACAGGATAGCTTTGCCACCATATTACTTTTCCCCCCAGTAAACTATTCACAAAAAAAATTAATCAGTAAACATAAATAATCTTTCAGATACATTGAAGTTCAATTATCCATATGCAATGCTGTGCCATCCTGAGTGTGTTTCAGCAGCATATTACTCTTACTTTATATACTTTATGGGTACTGACTTCATTTTTCTTTTCTTCTTTCCTGCAAACATGTTTTAATCTACATTGGGTTATTAACTTTGTTATATATACTCTTTGTATTTTCAGCAAATGCCATAAACAGTATACATTAAGGAGGGTTTATAGTTGTACCTTGATCATCCAAGTTAATAAACTGTCCCAGTCCATAATTTCTAGCTCACACAGGACTAGCAGAGTGACTTTAACACATGCTATCCTTTCAATAAGTTAATTTTCAGTATCATTTACATAGTAACAAACACTTTTTGTTACCCTTGTGCTTTGTTAATATGTAAAGAACACAGGAAACAATTGTACTGTGTGATAAGGATTGCCTGTGTTAACACCATGTCATTGTGTCACTCTTGGGCTCAGATCTATGTTGTGTAACTGTTCAGTGACATTTTGGTGTACAGTATATAATAGCCACCACTGTTCAGAAAGATCAAGCCAGGAATCATAGCTAAAGCAAAGATTTTAATGAGAGTGAAACTCTTGAGGTTTTAGTAATACAATACTGTATATTGCTGGTTTGAGAGTGTTTGAATTTGACTTTTTGCATCTTTGTTGGTAGTAGTTGTGGTTTCTCATATTTCATGATTATACAGATAGGGGCTGTAAGATAGATTATAGATATCAAACTTTTCAGACATATGATTCAGTAATGTTTTTAATTGAATAGGTCATTTTATTCAGTCTTATTGTTCATTGGAATGGCCTGCATGCTTGGCATTGAATTTGATTAGATATTGTTAAGGATCATCAGTCAAAGTGTGCAAGTTTAGCTGGTACTGTACTGATCATGACTTTCTTGTGAATCATGCCTTGATAATAAGTGATGATAGGAGTTTAATTCTTTAGGTTGTGTAGGAAAGTAATTGAAAACTTTTTACAGAATAATCTTATGGCTATTGCTCTTATTAGAATAGATGCATTTGCTGAGATGACTATGATTATTTTTTTTATATTGCAGTGAGAGATCTTTCATTTGCTTCTTTAGGCACGAGCATGATGAACATGCATTCAAAAGTTCTTTGCTTTTTATATAGTTCAATTTTACAGGCTACATAATTCAGTCATAAACCCTGACTAATCTGAAATACTTGAAAAAATGTGCAATGGTTATCTTGATATTAGATTTTGCTGCCTGTGACCAGGAGAGTGAGTACCAGGAGTTATTCATACTGAGATAGATATTTCAGAGAGTAAGCTCCATAATGATCCCAGTACATATTTTTATCAAATTTTCCCAGAGTATTGTAATCTTATCTCTATACCCTAAATGTATTAGTAGCCTACATTGGAAGTACAGTAGACTGATCATCAGTCTAAAATATTGTAATTAAAAGATATTTAGGATACTGTAGGTTACATCTATATTCTTGTTTAATGGTCTGAAAAGTATGTGTACTATGTATAGCTCCATACATATGGAGAAAAATACAAAGGCTGCAATTTCACAAAGTCAGTGTATATTACAATTAGCTATTGCCTCTTTGAAAACAAATGGAAAAGAAACTAGCCAAGCAGTCAGGCATCAGCTTTTACCCACCATTATTGTACAACAAAGCCCTATATGAGTCCTTGAATATTAATACATGATATCCCTCTGGCTGTATTGGTTCAGCTGAAGGTATGTTGGCTGGAGGTTTACCCACATTTCCTGTCATCACTCAGCTCTGAATAACATATACAGACAATGTATACCTCTGCATATGTATGTTTTGTGTATTTCACGTGAACTAATGTTTCAATGTACTCTTCCTCTGCTCTCTCTCTGGTTTGTAGGCTTTCAGATCGGTGAGTGTTTAGTCGGCCATGGTTGTTTATTATTTAGCACAACGGTGGATTCACATCCTGCCTTTAGAATTATATATTTGTTTGTATTTATTTTTATCACTTACTTGAGCACAAGCTGACCAACATTCAGAATCTCTATAAATAGGTAATTTTCATGAACACACTGAGCTACAGTACATGCGTGGTGAACCACCTAAGTGCTTTTTTTTTTTTTTTTATGCTTGCTTAGCAGCACCTCTTTTAATTTATACCAGTTTATTTTTCTTAGGCTTAGATATTTGACCTGATGCAGCTAACATGAAGCTTTCTGTGTTGTGCACACTGTCTGAGCAAACAAATCTAGCCTTGTGTTTGTTTTAGTTAATTATCTTAATTACTTCCTGAATTCTTATCTTATGGGCTACATTTGATTCATGTGGCTTGTAGTATGAGCACTAATAATGTTTCAACTTATGTTGGCCAGGTTTGACAGCATTCTCAACTGCTTAACAGCAAAATTTATTTCACATCTTTCTGATTCACTCTTAATCAGGAAGGTGCACAGATGCACTCTCAATAGCTCAAGTATTTATAGTTTTTAGAAAATGTGATCACTTTATGCATACAGTATCTGTAACTATAGAAGTACATAAGTTGTTATAATAATTTAATTTACAGTATTACTATCAGGTTATTATATGTACAGTAAATAAAGGAAGCTTTATAAAATGACCATTTCTCCATTGTATGTGTAGTTGCATTTTCCTTTTTGCTTACACTTACTTGCTGAAATGAATTTTCAATCCTGATTATTAATCTAGTGACTGATACTGATAGATAAATACTTCAGGAAGTTGAATTTCCATGGCAAATTAATGTTTATATCTGTATGGAAACTTTGTTAAATGTTCATTGACTCTTCAAGCAGAACATTTAGATGTAATTTTTACAGAGATTAAAATAATGTTTTATGATGAGCTTCCGTGCAGTGTCTTGAGGTTGGCATCAGTAATATCTGTGTGCATCAGTTCTGGCTTCCTCTCCGTGCCCTCTAACCCATGTCTTTCTCTCTTCTCTCTCTTGTGTGTTCACAGGATAAAGTAAGTAAATGTTTGGCTTGTGTCCAGAAAACCTTCTGTAGATTATTAACCAAACTGCATGAATTTGCTTAATTTGTGCACCATTTGAAGCCATTGTCTTGCTTCACCAGAACACCCCCAGTACACTGTCTTGATACACTGTGTCTTACTTATACACTTGTCCTTGATGCATTGTCTGAATTATACACATCCCTGGAAATACAGTACACATTATCATGATGGTAATCATGACCATACATAGCTGCACATGACCTTAATTATGTAATACTTTGGTGATAAACAAAATCAAAAGCTATTCATTTCTCACAAACGAGTTCAACATGAATGCTGTAAGCAATCCTAAGCTACATACTGTACTGAATATAGACTTTACTGTAAGACATAATGCTGAATAATTCACTATTTTAGATTGCAATTTCAGTAGAGTACAGAGCACTTAAGATGTAATATTACAGTCTATAGGTTATTATATTGATAACTGCACTCATATTTGGATACCTTCCATCACGGTTTGAGTGACGTAACATATATCTTCAATAAATAGACAAAAAAAAATGTACATTGCTGTTGTTTAGAACATTCCATCGCTTCAGACATATCTAATACTGCCAGCATATTAATCGAGTTGGGCAAGTAAATTTGAGAGGTGAATTAAACTAATTGGATAACTATGTATTTGAAGGTAAGTTGCTTTTGTGTAACAGCAGCACTATTTGGTTTTGACTCCTATGTGCTTTTAAGGTTTTAGCCTATTTGTTTGTCACAATGATATACTGTACTAAATTAATCAATAATATTGATCATACTATGCTACCCCATCCTTCAGCACATTTTACATACTTGTCTTGATCACTAACTCTTCTCTGACTTGCATTATTTAAAATTTCTATTAGACATCGGTATTACCATCAAAGTTGATCAGCACTGAGGACAGTTCATAACCTATCAAGGACATGAAAGATGCTTCATCCTAAGCTCATGTCATGAAAAGGATTCTGACAGGGCTAAACATCTTGAAAAACTTATTTGTAGAACTTAAACCATATGAAGAGGAGCCTTTACTGACAATGTTTTCTTACTGCGTCTTAAAGTCAGGTCAAGCATTTGTTAAGAAGCTGTAGTGAAATGTAACTGTCAATAGAAGCTCCTTCTTGTTTGGTATTAATTTTTAGATGGAATCTGTCTGTGTATTCTGCAGTGTGTTACAACTTCTTTGATACTTGTGGTAAGATGAATACTGTTCAGTCATGAACTTTAATTTCTACCCATCCTAAACAGTCAATTGAAGTTAAAATATGTAATTATTGTGTAGAATGGTCACTTGATTTCTTTACATAGCTACTGATAGTCATTGAAGTCTACATCATGAGTTTCTTAGTTTGCAAAGGATACAGGTAACCATTGTATAAAACTTAGACAGCTGATCATGGCAAGATGGAGTCTTCATATTGGGACCACCCCCCAGAGGCTGGGGGTTACTACAAAAAATCCCTGCCCCCCTGTTGGGCATGAGATCTTGGGAATGACTTCGGTCACCCTGGCATGTGTAGTACCATACTCCTGACCACAATGTATACAACATGTTTGGGTTACTGACAAATAATGCTTCGGCAGTCATTTCTCTTTTGGACACACTACAACATCCTACAGACTGTACAGAACAAAGTTCTAGAATTAATTGCTGACTGTGGACCACCTACACCACAAAAGCAAAGTCCTCGAAGTCAAGGATTACCTTGACCTGAGAGGAACACAAGCACTTGAAGCCACCATAAAGCCATAGCATCTACAGTATTTCATGGCAGAACACCCACACACACCAAGAAACATTAAAACAGCACCTAGCACATATTACTTTATATTACTATATTTTATACAAATATATATTGTATATTACTATACAAAAGCTATCATTACTCTTACCTTTGCCACCCCAACCCAACTTTCAGAAGCATATCCATACTCATCATGTACCGTTCTATCCAGTCACTCAAGAACAACACTTGCTGCTTACACAACTACCTGACATTCATCCTTCTGACTCCTCCCTTCCCTATAAAGACAGATTTCACCTAGCCAGGCCCTTCTGAACTATCAGAAGAGGCTGGATGGAGCCATCACAGATAACTGTCCAGGATACAATACAGACACTCACACTAGTATATTCACATTATGGAAGTCTGCATTGCTGACATCCACACTTGGCAACAACACAGCATACATCAAATGTGGATTCTATGGGAAATCCTGGTCCAACTATGGCCTTCCTCAAGGACTTGGGGGTTGTGGATGTTCATTTAGGAAGCTTGAGAAACATCAACAATAACAACTAGGATAGCTTGGTTTAGCTTCACTTAACCATCATAGGTGGGCAGAAATTATAAATTATGACTTGTGTCTCTACTACTGTACTATAATATGACTGATTCCCAGCATGAAGGGTTCATACTGGCTGGCTCCCAGGGAACCATTGCTGCAACGGTCATTGAAAACAAAATGCACAGCACTGTGAGGGTAAAGATGTGATTTGCAATTTAAAAACTAATGATTCCCCAAATTGTGACCAAGAAATTAACTGCCTCAGTATGCAGAAGGAAGTTTTTTTTGTAGACAGCTTGAAGGAATCAGTTACCCTTATCTTGCTGTTATTATCTACACTCTTTTCCAATACAGTCTGTAGTTATACAACAGTAAGTTACTATTAATGTGAGCACTCTGGCAAATTATTTTCAATTGAAACACCACTAACAGAACCACAACTCTGGACCCACACTCGGTAAAGCTTGAAATGTCCTCAGCCAGTGTGAGCATGAAGTTGAAGGTCTATCAGTGGTGATTCTTCTGTATGTTAGGTTGTTCATGTGTGACAAGTGTAGGTTTTTGTATCATAGTTAGTATAGTATTATAGCTGGTTCATTGTGCACTATTTACAATAGTGTCATTGTACCCAAGTGACTATATAGTTGCTCGTGAGACAAGCACAAACTCATGCCATGATTACTTGATAATGACTGCGTTATACAGGTACTGCTTATTTTTATTTTATTAAAATGAACTACATATAAAAATACTACTGACACAGTGCACCTATAAGTAGATTTACACATATGACATTGGTTATTGTTGTAGTTTGCAATGGAAATATTACAATGGTGTAAAGCTGTAAATTTAGCTTTTATTACTGTACAGTATGTACAGTATAAATATTTATAAGAATGTATTCGTTCATTCAGGGTAAAATTTTTATTTTCAGTTAGGTAGGAGAAAGGTTTTCAGAAGCAGTAAAAATAATTTACAATACATTTAGCTACCATAAACAGTTATAACTGATTGATTTAGAACCTTGAAATACAGAGAAGCAAAGAGTTGTGGATAGAATTACCAGTACTGTAATTTTGTACAGTACTTAATTGAAATGCATAGGCTTATTTATATTACTGTTGTGCATTATGGCAACTTAGTATTACAGTACTCAAAAAAACATTCATTCATTACAGAATATACCAGTTACTTGATATAGGCAGCTGTAAGATATGTACGACATTCAGTATTATTCGTTGTCGTGTTTAAGGTCATTACTGTACACATGATATCAAGGCACAACCTCTCTGATGTCTAATGTTAGGTGAATTATAATGTCACAACACTATGTAGAAAACTACAGTACCTGTGAAATATCTATGTATACAGAATAGATTATTGATATGACCTAAAACCACACACTAATGAGGCGTAGTTTTGGAGTGTCAAAGAAGTCATCTTGCAAGGAAATTAGTAAAGTAAAAAAAATTTCCAGTTTGTGTAAGGTAGTTGTGCAGTTTATCAGTCTGTTACTAAGTTGATATAGGATAAGGTTAGCCCTGAACTCATATACAGTAATAGTTAATGAGGGACTGTAGATAGGGAACTGAGCTACACAGTGGTAAGTCACTTGAGAGAGAATTGATATGAGTTACTGTAGGGTGTGACACCATATTAACTCAGTTGTCAACCAAATAACCTCCCCAAATTACTTGGTGCAATGGTCCCTAGATACAGTATATTTATGACCAAAATATTTAGATTATGTAACTGATTTTGGAGCTTTTAAGCTGATGTATTTAGTTATGTTGCTAAGAAATGTAATTGTACCTTTTCTCAATATATTGAATGATAAAGTAGGCAGCATAAAGATGAGTTGAAAGTTAGCCATGTTATCCTCATTTTACCTCTTATGTGTTAAGGTGTATTTTAGTATTACTTGTTTTTTGGCTTGATATTCTCATGCTCATTGTGTTTGTTTACATTGTTTTCCATTTCACATTGAATGTATTTCTTTTGCTCTACTCACTATGACAAAGTTAGAGAAAAGATTTACTACATTTTATAATCCTTACTCTGCATTTGCCCTTTGCATTTTGTATTGTTGATCACCCTAATTATAAATATGTGGCTTTTTTTGAATACATGTTGCTACATGATCAGAATTAAATAATTGCAACCAGTCAAGAGGAAATTTCAGAATCTATGAATATTGAAAATTTTAAATTCCCATATAGCAACTCACACTTATGTGACAGTTTCATTACATTTTAGTCTCCCTATTAATGTTATAAATCTTTTCATTTAAGTAAACAAATTTTTTTTTTCTTCCAAATTTCTACATTTTACTCTTGCTTACTCACTTCGCTATACTTGTCTGTGATGTGTTGTAAGGCATTCCTCTCAGACACTACTTAGTCACATACTGATTTTACAGGATAGTTTGTTATTGAACTTGACTGTATTGTGTGAAAAAGTTGTAAAGTCTTGCACACCAGGGATGCAATAATTTACCCACCAACAAGCTCTTGAGTTTTTTAAGCACAGTGAATGAGTGAATGAAGTCTCATTAGCAAGCCAGGGTGAGAGACAACAGATACCAGGGCTTGGCTGTTCAAGGCATACGAATATTCTTATTCATTGGAGTGTTAAGACAATAATTATTACCCATGACATGGTGTTCAGGTAATGTAAGAGTATTTAAGCAATGTACTCTGGCATGGATGAGTGAATGTGTTTTGTTAATTCTAAAGGCACCAAAGGAAATTACTTAAATTCATATTATACTCGGCCAAATTTCAGTGCCATCTGACTACAGGTATCCCTATAAATGTGTCTGGTGGAATCATTCCACATCACATCATGTACAGTATTAAGTTTTCTTCAGCGACCTCATGTTCTCAGTACTGTACAGTCTCATGACTTTACGTACTGTATAAGCCAAAGTGCTTGCTTTATTGATTAATACTTCTAATCATTGCCTCAGTCTGATTTCTACTTATTAGAACTGACTTTCCCTGAAATTATATGTATTCATCTCTAATCTCTACCTATTACATAATGTCATATTACTATACTTTAAAGTATATCCAATATACAATCAGTCTACTCCACCCTTAGTTTGGCCCATCCTGATCTCAGCCTGGTGCGGTGGTATCGTTTCAGGCATTTGCGTGGTTCAGTGATCTCTTAGTGGAACATGCAGAGATCTTCTGGTCCCTCTTTGCTGTTGACATGGACCAGGTATTGGCAGAACAACCCCCGGACACCTGGGATTCCTTCCCTCTCTTCCAAATCCTCAATGACTACCTGAGAACTGATGGTAAGAGTCTATACACTGTAAGAATTGAAGGAGTAAAAGGAGAGTATATTATAGGTGAGTACAGTACTTAACAACATCAAGTGTTGTAACAAAGGCAATCCCAAACTACAGTATTCCTACAACTATAATGAAAAGAATAGTATGGTAAGTGTTGAATGAAAAGGTTTGTTGACATTTACAGTCATGAAGGTAATTTAAAAAATGGTGATGATTTTCTGTGACTCCTTTGTGTGATGCCAAGTTTTGTTTGATTTTATGAAAGCAGCATAGATGAACCTAAAAATAAATCAATGCAATTCTGCACCTACCCTCTCCTCAGACAACCTGAAGAATGGACGGTTCCACCAGCACCTTCGTGAGACATTTGCACCAATGGTTGTACGCTATGTGGACCTCATGGAGTCCTCTATAGGCCAGTCCATCCACAAGGGCTTCGAGAAGGAACGGTGGGAGAATAAGGGGTTAGTATGGAGGCCGTTGGTAGTGATGACAACAGCATACAACAACAAGAACACCCACCACCACTACCACCATCACTTCTGACAATGTTGGTAGTGACAGTAAACAATTGACACTACCATATCCCAGTTGCTGCCACTGCTATTCTTGTCTCTTTCCTTCTTCCTTACCGTTCTCATTCTCTTTGTTGCATTTGCACTATCCTGAAACAGCAATACTGTATTGTGCTACAGTATGAATATATGAATTAAGTTTTAAGATGCTTTTGAGGAAGTAAGTGTTATTGACTTCATCAAACTGTAATATGTGTGTTTTTGAGTCGGGTGAGGTGCGATGAAGTGCAAGTAAGGATTTGTGGATACTAGGTCATATAAGAAACCATATTTGTATTTGTACATTGAATATGGTAATGGAAACACCATACAGTAAATTAAGCAATAATATTAGTGGTTTGGGGAGGGGGGATCAACTGCTCATGAAATTTTGCAATTTGCAGGTGGGTCTGACACATAAATGTACTGAAATAGAAGTGACCACTGTGGCTGTGTGCTAGTACAGTGTATGCCCAAAACTGACCTTTACCTTTTAGGAGACATCCAAATTTATGTACTGGATTATTGGTAAAGTGGAACCAGCACAGCTGGATTGCTATGGAACCTACCCCATTTTAGCTAGGCCTCTAGGGCCTAATAGTGGGGCTAGAAGGGGCTTTTCCGTGACGAATAATATAGTACTACAGTAAAAAAAATACCCCCCAAAATATGTATAAAATACTTTTATTACTTTTAAATACAGGTTTCCCTGTCACACGTAATTTATGAGATAGGGAGGGGGTGATGGGAGGATCGCAGCTGTCACCAGTGTTGCCAGGTGCAGTGAAATTTCTCTGTTTTAGGGAATTTTGTAGTCGACACAGGGAAATTATATAAAGATGGTTCAAGAGTAATCAGGGAAATTCTACAAGACGAAATACCAAAAAGAAAGACCATCAATGTCCAAGAGAAAAGTAAACAGGGAATTATTGAGGCAAAAAGGAAAATTCTGTTGTTGAAGTTGGGATAATTTTGTGCATCAGACCTGGCACCACTGGCTGTCACACGTAATTTATGAGTGTCGGGAGGATGATGATCGCAGCTGACACTCGTAATTTAATGTCTTATGAGGTCTCGACTTCTTAGTGGGCTTCTTTGGTGGCTTATTAGGAGCCATGATGAATACTGTAGACCCACAACGCTGAATTATATCCCGGGAGAAACGAGAGGAATGCACACGAGGTAGGGACCGATGCTCCACTGAACCATAAACACACATTGGGCGGGAAAATGGCGGGAGTTGGGCGCATTACTTTTTGCAATTTTTTGGGATACATTAATTATGGGAAAAATTGGTGGGCCCTAAAAGTTCCGGGGGACTTTTACTGTATTGCAATTAAGCATTTTAAAAAGTATACGCTATCTGTCAATGCTTAGCGCACTAACTGACATATTACTGTATCTGTTCCTATGGACGATAAATGTCTTGTACTGTATGAGGATACTGCTGATAGACTTCCCATCACCATTAGTGTTTCTCATACCACTGGCCCAATCTATATTTCAGGTGTGGAGGTGCCATGAATCATAACACAGAAAATCACATATTTCCCATACTGTACAGTATTCCCTTATTATGCAGACTTGTGATGAACTGGTTAAGGGATACAAATAACTCAGGAAATTTATCTAAGCAAGTCTCTCAGCCATTCCTATTTTGTTTTCATAGGCCTAATTCAAGAAGAGTCATGGGCCAATTTATAATTATAATCAGTTGACCATGTAGTGTCTGTTGAGGCATTGTACCAGTCACTTTTATTGCCTACCCTCTTCATGCCCATACAGCAGAAGTGATACTCCCTCACTTTACTTCCTAAAGCTTTACAAGACCCTTCTGTTGTTCCCGCATACTCTTGAAGGAGTCGAAGCATGTACTGTAACTGGATTTGAAAATTATTGTAAAGACGAATTTGCTGTTTCAGAATAAGTCTTTTTGTTGGCAATCATCCATAGAACCCCCAGAGTAACATTAAAATCTGGAAACATAAAGTATGACACATATTTCAGTTGTGTAGTACACTTTATTTCATGTATTTCAGGATGTGGCATTTAGTATACTATATACTTTAATTTACATGAAGAGCTGAGTTTTGTTAACTTGAATACCCCGTACTGGATGATCTTTTAGTTCAGTACGGTATATGAAGAGCAGAATCTTATTTTGCATAATATAAGTCTGTGATGTAGACTAACTTCCTTGGTGGGCTAGGGAACAGGTTGCCAACAACAGTATTGCAACAATTATCATTAATTAAGGAGAGTAAGATGATGTCAGCAAATTGATGGTCAGTGATTTCATCCATGCTGTGCCATACAATGACCACCTGATCTTAGATAGTCTGATTCTTGGTACAGTTTGAAGGAATCACTAGGCTTTTAATTTGCCAGCAGTGTCTGGCCACCCTTAATCTGGCTTATTTGTGCCAATTTCAGCAAAATACACAATACATTTCCAGGTATATATTAATGGCACAGTTTATATAATCTAGCCTATTTATTGTTTGTGTGTGTCTTTTGTGATGCTCCTGCATGCATCCTGCTCCACTCATTCCCTTAGCTGTACATACTATGTTTCTCCTTGAAAAACCCTCTTTTAATATTAATGAATATCCTCTTGATCCCTTCTCTTCATACATCCCCTTTCAGCCTAATGATTTCCTTATGACTCTTGTAGCAGTGACTTCCTTGTTTTCTACTTAAATACTGCCCGAACATTGGGATTGGAGGATGTCTGATTCAGTTGGTTTTAATTGTTATTTGAATTTATATTTGCTCTAAGTTAAATAATGTTGCAAAAGTTTTCATAATGTTTTAACAGAACAGTAATTTCGCAAAGGGTAAGCCCATCAGCCGTGTTTATTTTGTGTTATAACCTTATTGTGTATATGTAACGTTCTCATTAATTCACCTGGTTTTGATATTAATATACAAATAATTGTCCTCAGAACATGCATTACATTTTTAAATAGAAAATATCAAGACAGTGCATATTTAAATAATAATTACTGTATTGAATTTATAATTGCTTGAAGCAACATACAGGTAAACTAGTTCATAAATACAGAGTTATATACTTTGTTTTTTTCTTTATATACTATAGAATAATATATTGGTTAAAAGTTTTTAAAATCTACCGGTAGTTTATGTACCTAATCATATAATAGATTAATGTATGATATTTTAAATTCCTTCCCCTTTGCTTCTCTCAGCAGCCTTTTCATGGCTGACCCTTACCCTGTTCCTCACTCCTTACATTGAGCATTGCCAAGTGCAAAGTTTCTTGTAGGCAGCTGCCGTCCCCTATCAGTATTACCTCAGGCCGTGTGCATCTGCCGCCAGGATGACTGTCAAGGTAGTTTGGTTCCCATCATGCCAGCTTGTTGATACTCTCATCTGCCTGTTTGTCGACATCAACCCAGTATCATCTCTCATTCTCTCTCTAAGCTTAAGCTTGTTCTTATATGGTGTTGAGTGAAAATATTGTAGTTGTGTATGTGTGTTATATGTATGAGAGTTACTAGAGAAGCAGTAAAATATGAAATGAATTCTGGGCTGGGATTTTCAACATGGTCTTTTGAATTATCGGTTGTCAAGAAGTAGTATTTAGTGATCCGAAAAAGATTAGATAAACACTGGTTATGAATTATTGTATGAAGAGAGATTTATAAACTTGGGAAGCTGGAATTCTGAAAAAAAATTCAGGTTGTGCCACTGATATGACTGTCAACACAAATACTACAGGACTGAAATTTATTCCATGTTTCAACTTTGTTAGGCAGTTGAAAGTCAACCACAAATTTGTAAACTTTACCCTGGCATTTTATGCTGATTACTGTAATAAGGTATATGTGATAAAAGAGAAATTGTGTGTGTTTGTGTGTGTATAAGAAATATTACTATTATAATGGTATACAGGATTACGTAATGTTAATAATGCTTTCAAACTTCTTTTTGTTCAGCTAAAGGATGCAGCATAAACTCTGTATTAAAACCATTGATCTCTATGTTTCACTTTGCGTACAGCATGCCTGTTTACAGCACATAGTACAGTGTATAGTCTTTTGTTTCTAGCTGATAGAACACATCTGCAGCTGATATCATAAGCATTAACTGTGATGAATTAGTGCCTCCCACTTTGGAGGTAGGAGTCACACATCATCAAATCAGGTATCAGCTGTGGACTTTACCATCAGCTACAAAAGCAGACTATAGTTGCACAAATTATTCACATTTTGTTTTCTTCTAATAAGTGCATTGTTACCAAAATTGGTTTATGTATTAATTATTCCATTGTCAAGTTCATATCTGTTTTGATTTACTTTTCATGTATCGTTTGCACTGACATTGTAGTTGTGTAATCTCTCTTGAATGTATGCCTTTTTCCATCTTTTCTCCCATCTTTTCATTGTTCCCTGTTCCTTTTGTCCCAAACAGAGCCTTAAGGAGGTACTGTACGTTGCTCTCAGTAAATTAGAGACTAATGATTCTCCAAATTGTGCCAAGAAGCTTATGTTCACTGTTGAGGTGGTCTGCTTTGAGTCACAGTTTGGAGTAAAACTTACCTCCAATTCACTGGCAGTATCTTACCCCCATTTATTCACACACAGTCTAGGGGTAAGGGTTCAGACAATATTTGAAAATGTACTACTTTCAAGTTAAACAGTCTGCACCTAATTTTCTAGTGATCCCAAAGTATGCCAGGAAACAGGACCAAATAAAAAAAAATAAAAAGTGGTCTGTTGCTTTGATTAGTTTGGAGGAATCAGTTGCTCCAGATTGACCAACATTGTGCAACCCCCTGAACATTATGATGAGAAAAAGGACCTTTGCTGGACAGAATTTTACCCCAGTTGAAAGACTTCCTCTCCCTCCTTATCATATTCCTTATTCTTTCATTTACTTACTGTCAATTCTCTGCTTCCCTTCTTGGTATGTTATGTATACCTTACTCTCTTTCTCTGTCTTTCCTTTACTGTATAGCCCTATATATTCTAGATTGGTGTTTTCCACTGATGATATCCTTCCCTTGCCACTTTTCTGTTTCCTTGTCTCTGTCTTCTCAACCATTGTCCGTTTCACTTACCTCTCTCGTCCTTATTTTTTCTTGTATCCTCCATATATTTGTCCTTCTTTTACACCTTTCCTCCACTTCCTTCTTTTACTTCTTCCATCACTCCCCACATCTTTTATTTTCTTCTGTCCCACCCTTTCTGCTTCACTTTCTCCACTCAAAACTTCCACCCTCTTCCCTCCTTCCCATCTCCCCATCCTTTCCTTCCTTCATTTTGTCCACCTCCTTCCTTGCCTAGTGTGCATTGTCCTCCTAAACAAGCCTGCATCTCTCTACCATCCCCCCTAAAGGAAAGCTTCATCTCCATCGGACTCACGCGACCCCAAAAGAGTGGACCCGGTGGCCCTGGCCAGGTAGCTTCTGGATTCCAGGCCGTGTTGGCTTTGTGCAGCGCAAGGAAAAATTCTGTTGAAACATATCCATTCATTTATTTAGAATTCCTTTGGGCCAATATCACAGTACCATAGTTGGTTAAGTTCATCCTAAGACATCATCAAACGGTTCACTTTCCACATTGACCATATCACTTATAAATGACTGTGAAGTTGGCTCTGTATCTCTAAGAGGAATTGCTCATTGAAATTTAATTAGTGACTTGCAGCTGTGGCTCAACTTAGTGTAATTTACTTATGGTTTGGAAGTTGTGGTCGACTAGCAACAGTTTTCATAATATATTGCTACCTAGGATTAGTTCTTTCCTTAGAGGCAACACACATAGTTGAATACAGTAAGTCAGAGAATTCTAGCTGGTCAGTATTTTAGATATGTAGTTCTTTTATACTGTTACTCTTTGATAATGTTAGTCACTGCCATTATATCTTACATTTATAATATGTTGAATGGAGTGTTGTTGAAGTTATTTTTAATTATGGATATTCTAGATACCCTCAGTATCACTCATTGAGTATTTGCTTTCCTTTACAGTCAGTTGTTGAGCCACAGACATTCTTCTGTACTACCTCCCTTTAATAGAATGCATTTCTGACCATTCATGGAAATAACTAAATCACTCCTTGTAGGCTACCAATTGATTAATTGGTTAACTGTAATATGTAAGTAATGTCAAAGGAATGAAGTTTACTGGGGAATAATTATTATAGTTTATAATGAGAATGCACAATGCATTATTCTGAATTTAACAGATTGTTAAAATATTTACTCACTAATATAACAGTTAGGTCTTCTCCTAATAACTTCCTTGAGTGACAAGCTCTGTCCCTGAAGCTAACTTGTCCTGTTAGTCCTGATGCTGTACAGTTGTTGAATCTACCTGTAAATGGTTACCAGGTATATAAAGGGACATGATTTATGAGCTAAGTTTTTGTGAGAAACATGTAGTCACTTTCGTCCAAAACATTTTAGGTAATCAAT
The DNA here is from genome assembly GCA_033782935.1 of Petrolisthes cinctipes. Lineage (NCBI taxonomy): Eukaryota > Metazoa > Arthropoda > Malacostraca > Decapoda > Porcellanidae > Petrolisthes > Petrolisthes cinctipes. The sequence continues at coordinate 83,012 of JAWQEG010000073.1, forward strand.
GTTGACTGAAGGAACTGTACTGCTTAAAGTGAGGTGCTACATCAGAATGAATACAATGGCCAAAACCTTGATGATGACAGGCCTTTCTAGATGCACGCAGTGTTGTCTCAGATGGGATAACCTCGTTTAGGGATATGAGGTTCCATGTTGCCCTTGATTTCTCTAATGGTATGCTGTGTTACATCCCTTGTGGCACTCCAGCCTTTGATGGCAGCTCTAACAGATGGGAGTGGTCACAATCTTAAATTCATCATGATCTCTTCATTTTACAATAATAAGTATATGGTATATTGTACATCTGAATACCAGTTTTAGAATTTTAAACAAGTAATTTGTTTTAAGGGATCAAACAGAGCTAATGTAGTAATGTTTTTATATTTTGACCTAGTTAAAATTAATAGCTTTGCTGATTTCCTTGTAAAAAATAAACTTGTTTGAACTCAACAACTGGTACACTGCTGTCTCACCACATCGTGCCTGCCTGTCACTCTTTATTTTTGCTAGATTTGGATAGCAGATCTTATACATAGCTGCTTCTTGCATAAAAGTTTTAGAATTTACTTTTTGATAATTGTGCATCATTGAATGGCAAGTCTTTAGCATTTTCTTTTTTGTAGATGCGCAAACTCAGAACATGTAGGGAAAAACGGCCTCCAGTATGTACATGTATTTAGTGTGAAAAATTTTAATTAACTTTATAAAAAAGTAAGATTAAGTAATCACGTTCTTCTAAGCACTGTATAGAGTTTCACTTTTACTATTTCTAAGCCTTTTCAGTCTTGCTGTCCTCTGTCTTCATATATTGTTTGAATTCTACTCATATTTTACATTTAACATATTCCTCAATCTTAAGCAGTTTGATCATTAGCTTTTTGCTGCTGTACTATTGTATTAGAGTAAAGATTGTATTTTAAAGGTAATTTAGTTGAGACAGTTTGTATATATTCTGTCTGCAATGTCATTCATTAATCATGGACTGTTCAGACTAGCGGTAACCTATTCTAATGAGGTTTATACATGATCAGCACTGTTTTCTTACATATTATACCATTCTAGATACTGCACTGAAAATTTTTAGTATTACATGTGCAGATTGATTATTTCAAGAAACTGTTAATATGGCAAAATGTCATTATGGTGAAAATTATATTTTAACAATTGATATTTATTACTCCTACTACCCATACTGTTTTACTGTCATTAAGACTGAATCATATAATTGACATACAGTATGATATAAAATTTTAAAGGATTAATAAGTACAGTACCATACCTATATTAGTACTGTATAAGGTCTGTACATTATTTTTGAATTTATGCAAAAAGATCTTAAAGCATATGAATAAATGTAAAGCCTGAACTCTCCATGTGTGTTTGATGAATGTGCTGTTGTAAGATTAGAGCTGACCAAGTGACCATCGCCCTGGCAGGAATGGCTGTGCCACCTCAGAGGACCTCTTCTGGAAACTGGATGCCTTACAGTCTTTCATCCGAGACCTTCACTGGCCGGACCTTGACTTTGCTAAGCACCTAGAGCAGAGATTAAAGGTAAAGGGTGCTATTGATTGACATACATATATCATAATAAATACTTTTTCAGACCACTACACTCAACAAACACCCTTCTTACAGACCTCACACAAAGAATTTTTGATGGCATCAACTCAGATAGACCCCCACACAGAACACTCTTAGTTTCATTGGACATTAGTAAAGCATTTGATGCCATCCGCCGCCACATCCTCACAAAGAAAATATACAACACAAACATGCATAATAACACCAAAAGATGGCTGGCCAGCTTCTTGGGAGGAAGAGTAGCCCATGTTACATTTGCTGGTCAGTCATCTTACATTAAAAGTTTCACCAATGGTGTCCCCCAAGGTTCTGTACTCTCACCCACCCTTTTCAACCTATACATGCACGACCTACCAACACCCCAGGCACCACAAATACACATAGCCTCCTACGCAGACGACATAACACTCCCATGTTCACACAGAAATGCAGACACAGCCACTCTCATCCTCCAACCCTACCTCAACACACTTAATGCTTGGTTCACCATAAACAGACTTAAAATAGCACCCACCAAGTCAACTGTCACCCTTCTCACCAACTGGAATGCAGAACACCGCTACACACCACACCTCACCATAAACAACACACCTATACCACACACACACACACACACACACACACACACACACACACACACACACAAAATACTTGGCATAACATATAATACATCCATGACATTCAAACAACATATCACGGCCATCAAAAACAAATGCATGCAAAGACTTAAAGCCCTCAGATCACTTGCCAGCACAACATTCGGACACAACAAAGAATCCACAATCACAGTATACAAACAACATATTCGATCAGTGATGGATTATGCAAGCCATGCCTGGGCCTCAAACCTCGCTGAGACTCATCACAACACCCTTCAAACCATACAGAACAGAGCCCAAAAGACAATCACAGGCTGCACAGCTACCACACCTACACTATGAAACCATAGTCCTCAAAATCAAGGATCATCTTGACATGAGAGGCACACAAACACTTGCTGCAGCCTCCACAAACCCACACCACCCACTACACTACATGGCACAACACCCACACAGGGGTGCTGATGGTATAGCGGTTAGCACACTCACCTGGCATGCGAGAGATCCCGGGTTCAATTCCTGGTTCAGTGGAATTGTTGGACAATTTTCCCAGCCCCCTATGTCCCTGTTCACCTAGCAGTAAATAGGTACCCGGCTGTAAGAGCAAGGATAGCATACTACCTTGTAGGCTGGGGGAAGATGTGTTGATGGCTGGGGGAAGATGTATTGATGTAAACTACCCAGCACACTTCTCAACTACACAGCACATACTGGTGAGGGAAGATGTGCTGATGCAAATTACCCAGCACATTCTCAACTACCCAGCACATACTGGTGAGGGAAGATGTGTTGAGGTAAACTACCCAACACACTTCTCAACTACCCAGTACACACTGGTGAGGGAAGATGTGTTGATGTAAACTACCCTGCACACTTCTCAACTACCCAGCAACACACTGGTGAGGGCTGGTTCTATCCAGAAAATGAGGAATCTGGCATCCTCTACCACACCCTGGCCTGTTCTGTCTGTCTCTCTTACTATCTCTCATTCCTTCTGGGTAGCCGACGAGATCGCCTGATTGGGTGGCACAACAAAGAAGACTATAGACGGTGGGAATGTTGGCCCAGTGATACATGCCCATGAACCAGCAGTCCCCTCGTCTGTTACCTTCGAAGAAACAGATCTCACTATCACCCTGACTCCCATTTGGGGGTCCGAGCATCTGCGCGGCTTCGGTCAACCAGACTCGGGACTGCTCGGCCAGACAGTCTGGGGAACTACAACAACAACAACAACAACACCCACACATGCCAAGGAACATCAAAACAACACCCAGTACACGATACCATACACAAATACTGTCATGTCTTACACCCTGCCCACCCCAAACAAATCTCCAGAAACATATCCATACTCAAATCACTTATCAGTCCATCCATACACTCAAAAACAACACACAGCTGCATGCACGACCTCCTGATATCCACCCATCTGAATCATCTCTTCCCCGTGAGGACAGAGTCCACCTGGCCAGGCTGTGGTGTGGCCACCACCCGGCCCTTCTGATATATCAGAAGAGGCTGGATGGAGCCATTGCGGATGCCTGTCCGGGATGCAACACAGCGCCCCATTCTATTAAACACATTATTGAAGACTACAATGCACACAACCACTCGCCAACAACACAACATACACTCTCTGAGGGCATTGTGGGAAAGCCTGGTTCAGGCCATGGCCTTCCTCAGGAGCTCGGGGCTGCTCGGCCAGACAGCTTGAGGAACTTCAACAACAACAACTTTTGTCTTAGGATAGTTTTTTAAAGTTACAATACAGCATCATACTTTCTATTTCATAAAATGCATCCTCTAGCTTAGAAGATAACTACTCAGAAAAAAATAGACATGACACAGACACAAGTGTTTGTTTGCATTTAATGTAATATGATAATGAGTCTTTTCAGGGATTTTTGTCTCACAGCCTTCTTTTGCCCCATTTTTAGTGTTTCATTTTAGTCCTGCCTGCTCCCTCTTTCTCTACATACCTTATTCCCACCCACTTCTCTGTTTGTGTTACTGCCACATAACCTTTCCAGGCTTGGTGCTAGTCCTTATTGAATTAATTAGTTAGTTAATTTTCAAGTATATTTAAGTGAGATTTTCAGGGATGAAGTATGTAGTACAGTCGCACATCACAATCCCTAGCCCACCTGAGTCGAAGCCCGAGATATGAAGCTGGTGGTTTATGGACGACAGCCCACTCAAACCATCTTGAGACCACACACATTTCGAACCAATGGAGGCTTTGGGTGGGCTGTCGTCTAGAAACCACCTGATCTAGATCTCGGGCTTCGACTCAGGTGGGCTTGGGATTGTGGTGCGCAGGTGTACAGTATTATAACATCCAGTACGATCCTGTACTTGAATATAATATTATGTGAACAAGGAAAAAAAATAGTACACAGTTCTATCATTATTTCTCACTGTGATTCACACTAACTTTATTTTTTGATCCAAACAGTTGATGGCGTGTGACATGATTGAGTCATGTATCACCCGCACTGATCAAGCTTTCCAACAGTGGCTCAAGAAGGGCACCGGTTTTGTATCAACAGATTATGTACTACCCTCAGAGATGTGTGCCATGGTCAATGTAATCCTTGATGCCAAGAACCAGTCTTTCAAACTGTGTGCCGTTGATGGAGTAGATGTGGTAAGTTGTCATTTGCCCATCTAAGCTACATTACAGTTCTGTACATACTGTGCTTATATGCGTGGAACTTTCAAATCACTTTAACACACATTATGTTTACTTTTTAAATTGTGTAATGTATTTGTTTTTATGATGTCAATAGGCAGAAAATACAGTGATGTCAGGAAAAGTTACTTGAGAGGAGTATGTGGACTTACTAAGTGGGATGGAGAAAGTAATGAGAGTGTTTATAAGAGATGTGGTATGAGTGAGAAGGCAATTGGTATCGAGTGTGGAGTGGTTGAGAGAGTGAAGCATAATACACTAAGGTGATTTGGACATGTAGAGAGAATGCAAGGTGAGGAGTTTGTAAAGAAGGTGTATGGAAGTGAAGTTGTGGGACCATGTGTGAGAGGTAGACCCCCGGTTAAATAGCAGAACAGAGTGGAAGAGTATGTAAGGGAGAGAAACATGAGGGACAGAGCAGCAGGGCTTGACCAAGTAAGGAGGGAGTGTTGGAACAGGGAAAACTGGAAACACTTCTGCCGTGGCCACCCCCTTGGGGGGAGTTCCCAGAGGGAGCTAAGCGTCAGAGCTATAGATAGATAGATAGTCAGGAAAAGTATATAGACATGTGAAACAACAGTCCCAACTTTCCCTATCACCAGTCACATGTCCACTCTAGAAATACTGCCCTGTTTGGTTGGTGTCTTCAGCCTCCTCCTGAAAAGTGATGGAGTTACAAATTAGGTGTATGATCAGGAGGTGGAAAAGCTGATATAAGTAGAAAGGTAGATATACAGTAGAAAAGTAGGTGAAAAAGTGTGTATAAGAGATTTTAATGTAAAGGTGAAATTGAGTGGGAGAAAGAGCATTCATTTTAGGAAGGAAGAGTGTCATGGCGGTGATTGATTCAAGGATGTGTTAATAAATATACTGTATTGTATTTATAATTTAGTACTGTATAGCTATATAACTACTTTACAGTAATTTGAGTTCAAAAGAGATGAGGTAAATAGTTTTATGTTTGGCAATAAATGTTAAGTTTGTAAATACAGTACAGTACTGTGCATTATGATAACGATATTCCAGGCATTCATAAGACAATATAACCTGTTATATGAGTACTGTATAGATGGTGAATATTTATGGTAAAGGATGATAAGTTATTTGATTTCTGATGACATCTGAGATACCTAGTTGTATGTGGTCCCCAATGGTTCTATTATTTTGTCTTAACTCTATGACTACAAATGTTTAGAGGTACCTGTACTGTATAACTCGGATAACTCTACTAACAACTTTTGTTTTTGTTTTTTGCAGCACCAATACCACACAAAAATTGATGATTTGATAGAAAGAACAAGCAGCTCAATGACGCAAGGAATGGTGGGCAAGCTACTGTCTGTGTTAGAGTCTGTCATCTCCAAGCTTGGCCGATATGATGAGGGAAGCTTCATTGGTTCCATCCTCTCATTTACGGTATGTGGGTATGATGGTTTTTCTTTCAGACACAATCTCAGTCATAATTTCCAATCCCACAACCTTTTTCTGTCTCCCAATCTTTGCTTGCAGGTCCTCTTTTCTCCTACCAGTATCTCTCCCTAATAGTCAACCTTCTCATATCCCAATCCTATTGTAAATTTAGTTAATGCAAACTGCTCTTAAGAATGTGGTCATTATGAATGCGAGACTCTTTGATATTACCTGATGTTAACCAGATCAAAGATATCAATTATTCTTGATCATTCTACATAAGTTCAGGAGTACTGATCAATGCTACATTATTTTATAAATGTTTGAAACATTAAATATTATGTGAAAGTGATATTCTTTACCTGTGTCAATTGTGTGTAACTGTATATTACTGTTGTATATATTTATTTTCTTTTATATTTTATATTCTTTTGTTGTCTGAGATGACCAGTATGTTGCCATTCGGTTATTGTTTTATGATATGTTTATTCCCTTATCTTCATCATATTTTATTATGTTTATTATGTTTATTTAAACTGGAATTGGGAATTGCCAAGAAGTACTGTACTGTATATTATATGCTGAGAACCATTTAATTGGTCATCTTTATTAGTCATCAAACACCAACATCAATCGTTATTAGTCATCAAACGTCAAGATCATTGTAATCATCATCATTATCATCTTTTATTATCATCATCACTATCATCTTTTATTATCATCATCACTATTGATTATGAAACAAAGAAAAGAATGCCCAGTAAAATGGACCAAACTCACTATTCCCTCCCTCATCAAGCCCATAAAGTTCTCAGCTTACTGTCCCCCAAACACGTATCAGTGTCAGCAATAATGTCTCTTCACACAGCTCGCTCAACTTAGTGAGAAAAACAGTTCCAATTAATTCAAAGGAGTTTAGATTGTTCATCCAAATTCATATTCTTTCATGCTCTAGGTCATTTGTTTCATTACTCTCTCCTTCCATTCATTCATTGTGGGTTAATTTTGTGTAGGTACTGTATACAGTGCTCCCTCGTTATCGACGGTTTTATTATCGACGGTTTCAATTAGCGACGGATTTACTCTACCATACTCTCTTGTGACTAAAAATAATTCTAAACTTGAGCCAAAAGTATGGACAATGTATGTTTTGAATGGTTGTTCATTTTAAAAGGGTCGGCCTAAAAGCGTGATTGTAGTGAGTAAAGAGTGAGGGTGATGGTTGACAAGTTCAGTTATCACCAATAATCAATGAGTTTCTACTCATATAATTACATTTCCTTAGTCTATATTCATTATTCTTTGTCACTTTCTCTTACAATCACTTGCACTTTTCACCATATCAAATGTATGTACCGGGATATGTGCTTAAAGTATGAGAAATGCCCTTTTGAGAAGTTGTTCACTATAAAGGGGTTAGGCTTATCGCGAGTGTAACAAGCGAGCGGGAGGGTGAAAAGTTATTCATTATAAAGGGGTTAGACTTATTGGGAGTATAACGAGGGAGCGGAAGAGTGAAAGTTGTTCATTATAAAGGGGTTAGGCTTATCACAAGTGTAACGAGGGAGCGGGAGGGTGAATATTTATTCACCATATAGGGGTTAGGCTTATCACGAGTGTAACAACCGAGTGTGAGGTTGATAGTGGGGTGGTAAGTTTAGTTATCACCTAAACTCATTGAATTTTTATTCGTGCACACTCATTCCTTTGTTTGTATGCATAAATTTTGGTAATTTTCTCTTAAAATCACTTCCACTCTTCTTGGAAATGGTCTAGTTAAGGACCGTCTACTTGGGGGGAGCACTGTATATTTATTTAACATACCGTAATGCGGTATCGACGGTTTTGTTAACGACGGCCATCTTAAGAACGTAACCCCCGTCGATAACGAGGGAGTACTGTATTCCATAAATAATTTGAATGAATGAGCTTTGGGCTGTGTTTCTCTCTACTTCTTGGTACTATCAGTCCAGTATGTCCCACCTTCCAGTATGTTTATTTTACTATTTTTCTTCAAACTCTTGCTGGGCTGGCGTTGTACTACGTTTCAGTACCGCCAGAATGTGAGTGGTTCGGGTAAGGAGCTTGGGAAGGCCTACATCAACTTTGCCAGGAACTCAATGGATCAGATCAGACAGAAAGTTAATGATGAACTCTGGATTCTGAATCTATTTGAGGTAAGTGGCTGGTAATTTGTTCAAACTTCACTCGGAAGGAGCCTCAAAGAAACACTAGGGTTACAGTTAAATGGTAATAATGAACTATGCAATGGATGGAAAATAATTGATCCACCAATAATGCTTCCTTCTGTGCAATAACATTAATGCCAAGGTAAATGCCAAGGTAATGAAGGCATAGAACCGGAGCACGCTGTCTTACACCTGAACGATGTTACCACCACTTTTATGCTGTATTTTTTTATTAACAAAACTACAGTACAAATGATCCCTTGAGACAGCACATTTCATCAACTGTAAAGTGAGGTCAAGGTTTGTGGTCTGCAAAAACTCTTCTAGTTACTGTAATCATGTTATCCAGTTGATATGTGATTGTAGCTGGACTACATACCTTACTTTTTTCCTGACACTGTATATTAAGTCACTAGCAAGTCAGGAGGTGCTTTTCTCACTCTTTTCTTTTCTGATTTCACTTTTGCCGTCCTTCTGACTTCTTATACGTTTCTGATACTTGTTGCCTTGTGTCAGCAGCAGTGGTACACAGCACAGGTAACAATGCTGTGTTCTTGGCTGAGTGAACGTTTGGACCACAACCTCCACCCCTACCAGTGCACTTGTCTTGCCCACATCGTTAAGGTGAGTGTCCTGGTGGCAGACTTTCTTTAGCCTCGACAGTAAGTATTTTCCATTTCTCTGTATATGTTCCCTAATAATTTATTTTGCATCTTTTAACACTTTCCCCAATGCTATGTTGATTGAGATTGACTGCACAGAGAATATCATTTTTTGTTTAGTTACTTTAAAGTATGTTTTGTTAAGTAGACAACTGGTTGCAAAGTACTGTATGAATATTAAAAGTTTTTCACTGTAAATGAATTTGAAATTAATTTGCACTAGTTAGCTTATAAGTTCTGCCCTTTTTTAGTATGTCACTTGTCATGAACACTGTGTTGTCATGGGAAAATTATCTCACCTCTTGAAACATTACCAAATTTCTGGTGCATGTAGTGACACTGCCAGATAAGTGGAGGTAAATGTATTTCACTAGGATTCAGTGAGATATTTTTCCATGGGCATACTCAGATCTGCTACAGTAACTTCTTTTCTTTTATTCCTACCCCATCCTTCTCTTCTTTTATCCCTTTCATGAGCCACTTTATTTGCTTCTGTCCACTTCTCCAGAAGGTAGAATTAGTATGGTCAGTGAAGTTTGTTTTTTGACTAGAAACATTGCCAGTTGACATCCCTTAATGCCTGGGGTCGACGCTTGAGCAGTAGGCTGTACTGTACTGTATTAGGGGCCAGAGTAAAGGGTCCAACTCAGACTCACACTATTGTCTGTGTGGAATTTTTTTCTGATCTTCTTCTCCATCTCCCCAATTTATCTGAATTTCCCATGAACCCCAATCCACCTGAGTCCTCCTTTTATCTGTTTTTTTTTCAGCTCATATTCTCAGATTTCACAGCGTATGGGCTAGGTCACGAACAGACTGGGGTTCAGGCCTACGTGGTGGTCAGTCAGCGGGTGGAAGCTGAGCATCAGCGACTCTTACGCGACGGAAAACTCAAGGAATAAGTCAACCCTCTTCGTCGTCGGAACATTGTCCAGTGTTGTTGTTTCTTAGGACTAGGAAGACAGAGTGCTTGACTGTCGCTTGACTCTAATAGCAATATATTGATCTTTTCATTACTGTATATGTACAGTCATTTATGTTTGTGCATAAATACACGGTTCAAGAAGTCACAAGCATCTCAGGCTTAGCTGACTGTTATCTGTTTTGCAGATTGAAAAAAATGTCATAACTATATTATGTACTTAGACTGTATTTATCATATCATCTTATATTCAGATATCACAAAGTATTATTACCATTTCCAGTCCAGAGTCAAGGAGTCAGATTAAGTTCTCTATCTAAACACAGACTTGGACTTCTCTTTGGTCCATGGAAGTGATTGGAACTATTGTGGAGAAGGTGGCTGCTGACAACCTACTGTTCGTGTGTAAATCTCATCTTCTAGAGGCTTAAATACACTCCGGTATTTTGGTGTTGTTCATACTGTGCTGCGCTCTCCTCTGTGATATGGGCTACAATCTTGATTATTTTATATAACATCTAATTGTGTACAGTACAAGCAGTTTCTTTGATCAGTATTATCAAACTCCAAATAAGAGACAGCACTGTATATCATTCTCAAGATTGCAGCTCAGTTAGTCAATCAAAAGTAGAAAAAGAGACGACATTGCATCTCTAAAACTAGAAAAATTTAAGAGACAATAGAAGCACTAATGCTTCTTCATAAATTATTTCCAAAGTATTTCCTCACTAACTTGGCCCATAAGTTCCTCCTCCCCTTTAGCTAACTTGGCCCACCAGCACCCATCACTTTTCTAGCTGATCAGTCGGTAGTAAACATCTGCTAACCAGTTTGTTAGAAGAGAGATGTGTTTACAAATCAAGTTAGTACAAGAACTGGGCTCATGGGCCATGTTAGTGTGGCAAGACTGCAACAGACTCTCACTGACATCCATCACACAGGGCCTTATTGACTTAAACTTGAGACTAGATTGTATTCAAATGATTCAAATGTTTTGGATCTATTTTTCCTTTCATTATGAGTATAACTGCAAGAGATCCAGACAAAAGATAGTAAAAGTACTGCTTCCATATTTTACAATTAATTTATTGTCTATTAATTAAGTTAACATTGGACAGTGATTTATAATTAATTTCCTATTAAATACAGCTACCATTTTGAAAAGGAATAATCCTTTCATAATGAACAGTGTAAAGGAGGCAGTTCCTATGTGGTTTTGTAATGAAGCTTATTGGTAAATTCACATTCATTACTGCATTAATTCTTATTTAATAGCAAGCTATAATCCTCAGTTATTAAATACGCTTTCAGTGAAATGTAGAAAATTTAAAGTATTTGTAGTTTTACAATGATATGCAGCTATGTGACTGACAATTACATATAGTAAATACAGTAGCTCTTTTTAAAGCCCAGATACATGTATAACTTAAATATGTCCTTTCTTGCTGCTAATTCTTCTTAGGGAAGGGCTTCACAGAATTTACTTTATACTTAAAATATCATCATCCTTTAGTCACCTATGATTACAGTAATAAAATTTCCCAGGTTACTATACTCTGTAAAAACGTAATTCACTTTGAATCCCATTACTGTACATAAATATGTTCAAACAGTCCTGTGAGTGATGTCAGTATATGTGTAGTGTCATTATTTGTCAGAAACTTCCCTAGTCAAGTACAGTATCAATCTTTCAGCATCCCATTTAATAACCATGAAATAATTTCCAATGTTAAATCTAAACTACCATTCTTGATTATGGTTTTCAGTGGTTATTTTAACTTTTTGAGCAGCATAAAAGTACACTGGAGATTCATTATTACATTATAATACTTGTGTTGAATGAAATATTAACCAATTCTGTTGGTGGTGGCTGGCGTGGCTAGTCCACGTGTCCTGTGACATACGGTAGCTAATTTACCTAGTTTTTTCCCAGCCGATAGTGTTAGTACCTGTGTTTATGAGTACATATGAATATCTTGACAGTGATGGTTTCTATGAACAAAAATGATCACTGTACTGTACAATCTTATTTCACCAAAACTTTCTTACACTGTAAACATAGAAACAATGCTAAACTGGCATCAGTGCTGTGCACAAACAAGCCATTACAGTGACTCTTGGGCTCTTAATGAGACAATGAAGAAATCAATCATATTACATACTGGAACTGCACTTTGCTTTTGCGTGTAAAACAAGTTTTATTTGCATAGAAATAATGATTAATGAAAAGGAAGAAAGATTACAATGAAAGGAAAATCCCATCATAAATTTGTTTTTGTGATATATTCAGGTAAACTCTGCCACATTCAGTATACATAAGTTACAGACCCCAGTTCTAGACCATATAATTGAAATAGTAGCGAGCCCAAATGAGGCAGTGCTGATAAGCATTGCAGCCCAGTTGGTTCAAAAATTTATTTCATTCCTTTGTTTGCAGCTTCTATGCTGTGTACACCTGGCATATGTGCCATGTGATCAACCCTAGAAAAATACTGTTCTATTAGCATTGCTTTTTGAAGGAAGGCAAACTACTCTGGTAATTGGGAAAACAAAAGTCATTGTAGATCATTTAGAACATTTACTGGCTGTACCCATTATCCACCTTTGTATGGATAGATAGGATTAACCTCAATGAACAAAAAAGATATATTTAGTCAAAATATTATAAAACTAAGATATGTGGGCAACATATACAGTATAGGTCTGCCAAAAATCATAGACATAAAAGCCTGGAATATTAACTCTCTTTATGAATGGAAATTTCCTTTCTTTTCGAGCAATTTCATCTTCATTAATTTTGTGTTTCCGTATACTGTATACCGAATTTATACATTTCAATTGGTAAGAGCTAAAGGTCAAGACAAGCCTGTAACTTGATTACCAAGAGGGATCTTTGAAGTGTTGCTATTAACATAATCATTGACAAATTCTAAATGACACTATACAGTGTTAACTGAGAGAAAAGGGCATAACTTTAGGGAGGTGATCAGGAAATTACATCATAATACTGTACCATACGTATAATGTATTCTGCAGACTGTTTCAGTGTACAGTACAGTAATTTACTCTTAAGCTACCATAAAGTTCATTTTATTCAGGACTTAAGAATACTCTTTCTTTGGATACAAGATCTTTCCATTAATGAGGCAGAGAGTGGGAATCTATCGTGTGTTTGCTTACAGTAAATTGATTTTGATAGTTTAGTTATTGAAATTTTGGAATTGACCTACTGGTCCCAGAGTTCCATGTGGCAGGTGTACAGTTTACCATAATTCCAAAGTGATCTTGTTCACTATGTCACAAGATTGGCTGATCCGGTAGATTTTTATTCATTTATTTTTTTCATGTAGGCCTATACGTGGTTGATAAAGAGGGAGGAATGCTGATCAGCCATTTTGTTAGGTATGTCTGCCTGAGAAAATACTTGGGCTAGTGTAATAATGAGGGGCCAATGATGGAGTTTGTTTTGTAGTAACATTTGGAAAAATTGGTACACCCTAATTCATAGACTTTACTTATACAGTATCTCGCAACCAAAATGATTAGGTGGAATATTGTCAGCCTGAACAGTTACCACTGTTGCCTACTTGTGATCTCCTCAAAACGATTTGTTCAGTAGTGTGGATATCACTCGGTTAGAGAATGTCGAATAAGTCCTTTACCTTAGTACAGTACATACATCTTATTGTCTCCATGAATTCAAGTACAAGAATAAATTCAAAATAAGTTGGTGAGTAGTTTGGGTGTATGCAACCATGGAGTAGGGATGCATTTCTCTCTCCCTTACTATTTTTAACACAAACCCTTAGACAATAGACAGCAAGGGATTGTCTGTAATTTCTAAAGTGTTTGGCATTAGTGCAAGACATCAGCCGTTGTTATATGTTAACCCTCTCATTCCCTGATGACACAATTTGTGTCTAACAGCTTCCTAGTACTGTACTAAGACACCCACCCTGGCTTGCTCAGACAACATGCTTGCGACAACATAAAATATTTTCATTCAACTTTCTCCCTTGCCCTAAATTTACAAATGTTTTGTTGGGAAATTGATACTCACTAAAAATAAATAATTGATTTTCCTAATGAACGAAAAAAAAATCAACAATTAATTGTTAACTCGTTTATTCAATGCTGAATTTTCACAGATATAAATATATTTAGTCAATGCTTGTTGAGAGAAAGTTGTAATTGTAATGATATTCTTGAAAGAATTACACTTCTCTCTCCCATAGAAAGATTATCATGGCATACAGAACAGAAATATCTTTTGATACTTCACTGCACACTCAGTATCTGATGTTTTCATTCACTATTTGATATATATTTCAGTGCTGATTTTATTGGCAGTGTATGATGAGTGGAAGGTGTTGAACATATATTTACAAATTAATGCAAAAGTGATACTGCTCACTCTGTAAGATAGATTGTTTTAGTGTATGAATTTTTACCACAAATTATGTCATAAATATCACTTTACAGGACATGAAAAACATTCAATATTAAAAACTGCTAATAACACTGCTATGACAAAGCATCCACTGATAAAAATTATCTGTTTGCCAAAATCACTGGGGAAAAGGAAGGAATTTACAATGATATAGGGAAGTGTACAGGGTACAGGGACATCCACATACAGTATTATGCAAGTGTATATCATAGCAAAAACAATATCACAACCAATGTGATGGGAAGCACCTTACATCATCAAGGAACGAGTGGTTGAATCTTTCACTAAACCTTTGGAATCAATAGGGTTAATAGAAAGATATTAATCCGTGAACCAAAGAAGGCTTCCCAAAGACAAATAATATTGTAATGCATCAACCATTATTTACGAGTCCAGTACTCCATAACCCCCTATCTGTACAGAAAGTTCTTTTTGCATTGAATTATAAGATAAGCCATTTGGTTATGTCCTTTACTCGCAGGGCACCCTGTATAGCATAGATGTGAAGGTTGTCCCTTAAAATATTGTGCCAGATTCACGCAAGTCATTTTGTGACATATTCTAAGACAAATTAGTTTTTGTTGAATTTTTTAATGTGAAACAAGTATGGAGTCATAATAATACAGTATTGATAATAATAACAACAGAATTTGTAATTGTCTGTACAATTTGAACCCTTGTTAGCAAAACAGTTTGAGTCAGAATAAGATCAGTCCTAACTTTGAGTTTGTCACAAGTTTTTCAGGACACCTAATATGTAGAGGCTCTGTGTAGTCAGTATATTCGAGACTTGTTCGTATATAAATAAAATCAAAGATTGAAAGATCATTATACCAGTTCATTGTAATGACTGATAGGCAGAAACATACAACTATTTACACTGACCTCACAAACTGCAGTACAGTATAGGTAATGTGTACAGTTGTGAGCCATAATTTCTAACTATCTTCGGAAAGACTGAGAAGTATCATAAGGTACTGTAACATGAGTGAGCCTGCATAGCTGAACAATTCAAGAGCATAACAGAACTTTTCTGATATTATATTAGATTGTCTTGGGTTTTGTGCTCAGCCAAAGTGAACTGGACATTGTGGCTCACAATTGTTCAGTATGGTACTTTATTAATCACGCTAAGAGAAACATATAGCAAGTAACATAACACAGTATGTGACCATTAATTAATGGAAAGAGAAAAATTTACTTTGGCAATATTGTATGTATGTCTCAAGTTAACTAGTAGAATATCATAGTATGCTACCACTACAAATTACTGAAGAGAGAAGCATTTATCTGGGCAATATATATGTCTCAAGTTGACCAGTACCAAAAAGGCAAGCAACATTTTCAGCTAGAAATTAAAGTATTGAACTTGATCATATACAGTATAAAGAATGAAATAAGTAAGTTTAGATTGTGTCAAGTAATTACTATAAAATGTTATAATCATTAGAAGTTAGATTTAATTCCTATATTACGTATTGTTTTCCCATTGTCTTTATTTCGTCTCTTCCATTTGCGCCAAGTAGATTTTGTTCTATCCCTACCTAATTTCTGCATGGAAATCTTGCTTTTTCGTGAAGCTTGTCAATTCTGCTTTGCATGCATTTTGTAGACTTATGTGCATGAATGTGAACCATGCATGGATTTATTGGATTTAGCTGGTACCTGCAAGTACAGAATATGTTATGTTTAGTTTGTTCAGTTTTGTAATGCTTGAGGTGCAGCCTTGTTGGCTTATGTAGCATAGTACTCATGTTCTTGATGAAGTGGATGGCATATAGTACCGTACTGTATATTGTACAGGTGTATTCAGTGTGTTTGCAGTACTGTACATACATATTGTTTTCATAGTTTTCCAGTTTAAAGTTTAACTGCATCTGAGTGAATAGTGCAAATTGATTGCTCCTTGACAGTCAGTTTGTGTAATTTACTAGATCATGAATATTGCCTAATTCAGAGTTGCACTCTGAAAATACTACAACTTGTTGCACTATTTTAGACAACGTAATTTTAAATAAGAATTCTAATAAACTTGGAATGCCTATTTATTTGGGGGGAGTTGACTTATATGAACATGGCTTATTTTATTCTTGCTAATTGCTCTTGTAAATACATTTATGAGCAGCTGTGACTGACCTTTATGCAAAACCTGACAAAGTAGTGGCATGGGCAATATCTTACAAAACTGTTGTGTGTTGTCTGCGTATATTCAGTCCTACCTGACATTAATTGATAAAGGAAGGTTTTATCGTACTGGTAATGTGATTAATGGATCTCTTGGCATGTAACCAATCCTTTAGTTACAGTCACTGTTGCATAAAGCTTTAGTTCACAAAGTACTGTCTGGTAAAACTGGGAGAACAAAAGTAAGGTGGACCAGGTAGAACTTTATTACCAGATTGTACAGAACACTTTAGAAGCATGAGCTGCTCTGTGGCTTTTTTTGTTTTGCTTTGAAAGGAACCGGAAATATTTTACAGTAAATAACCCATGGTGTCCACTCCAATCATCATATCCAAATCCCCGCAGGTAGGGACAGCTTATAACATGTGAATGAACTTAAAATTCAGACATTAATCGATGTAGGGTTCCTAAAAGTTATTCCAGTTACTGCAAAATTTGCTTAATTTCTCAGTCCTTGCTTCAGCATTGAGAATTATATTACTGTATAGATTGCAAAAATGTTTTATTTTATTTTATTTCTTTACCTTTGGTTTATAATCTAGTGCATCGAAAGACTGTTCATTAAAGAAATTTTGTTTACTGTATATGTACATGGATCTTTAAAACAGTACTACATTATAACCATACTAATATCTAATGGTAATGTAAGTACATGTACAGTACCATAAACTAGAAAATAATGCATGTCCCTCCTGAGAATACAAAGTCTATTAGGGAATTTCTTTAATTATTGGTATTTGAAATCTAAATTTAGGTAATTTATACATCATTGAACTGGAGAAATCTTGAACAGAATTGTATTCTACCAGTAATGAGGAATATTGAAATAGGATTACTGAACAGTACATAATTTGTCAGATGAAAACAAATAATACCAAGATTTGGTTCAATTATCAATAAGTTGTAGGATGTTTTGCTGAATGTCGATTGTGTATATGAAATGTTAGAGTGAATGTGGGTAGAAATTTGACTTGGGAGGGTTACAGTGTTGTGAGCAGATAGGATGGGAATGTGAAAGTGTGGAGTGGGATTTTAGTTTAGGAGGGTGAATGTGAAATGGGAATTTGGTGTTTGAAGAGGGTGAGAATGTGGAATGAGAGAAAACATTTCGGTTACAGTACATATTTTACCTAACATACAGTAACTTCATTCATTTTTATCTTGGGCAGTACAGTATTTTGTATCAGTGTTTGAGGTGGATTTAGACACTACTTTTAATGGTACATCTATTAATAATAGTCAGGTTTAACATCAGTTACAAAAAAATTTGAGTTACAAATATATTTGTCTGTTTCAAAGACACAGCTTCTAGAAGTGAATATACATAGTACAGTACAGTAGTATAATGCAGCCTAAAATAAGCTTTGTGTTCTCTACTTATGTTTTACCTTCTTGGTGTAAGACTTATACAAAATATTTAATTATTTTTATTATTATAATACAGTACATCCTTAGAGTAGTATTTTCAGTTTGTATTCTGTTTTATTTATAGTCTTTGCTAAAACTTGAAAATAATCAAAACCAGTAATAATTGTTAAAATATTTAAAAAGATAACTTCAGATTTACAGAAAAAGTACTTACTGTACAGTAATACCAAATTGTTCTGATTAACATATATTATTTTCTTAGGCGATATCAAGTTGAAGTCTGAGGATTCACTTCAGTGACACTTGCAGTAACCCTCTTGTTGCCTTTCCTCCACAGAAAATCTACACTGACTTTGAACTACAAGGCATCATGGAGGAGAAACTAAACACCAAGACATACCAGACCATTAGTCAGCGTATGGGCACAGAGGAGGCCGCATGTGCACTTTTAGAGGGCAGCAGACGGGGTGACGATGAGTGAGTACCATACACTACTACACCTCATAGTACAGTACTAGTATTTACATATACTATAGTACTGGAATTCCTAAGTAGAATTCTTTTGATAAGAATAATTGAAGTGGTCATAGTATTGGGAGGGAGATAGTACTGTAGTCAGTTTGGGGAGGGTTATAGTATGTAGGCAATAATTGTTGAGGAGCAATATTTTATAGGATACAGGTTGAAGTCTCAGAGATGAAGTCCAAGATCACCATTGAAAATGTTAAAGATAACAGCAAAGGAAATATGCTGCTTAATTTGAGAGAATTTGATGGCCTACTGAAGCAGTCCTCAAGCAGAATAATGCAAAACAGCAGAGACAGCGATATAATCCCAGGAGGGGAAAGACAATAACTTGGTTTTCCTTTTCTTCTCAATTTGGTCTGCCACCTGGACACAACATCCAAGTGAAGGGCCTGCATTTACATGACTTAAGATGGTATAAACAACAGGTTACTCATTGCTCATTACTAACAATTATTATTATTAGCTTCCTTGACATTTGTACATTTGGACTCCTACACAGAGAAAGTGAACATCAGAATCCTTGGCCAACAGATCAACCATATTGTGATTTCCTGCAGTACTGTATTATACTGAAGGATCACTGAGACTAACATTAGCTACAAAACCCATAGCCTAGTTTTAATATAATAAAAGCCAGAGCATAGTCAGCTAAGTGGTTGATGTCCCTCATCAAATTTAAGGTAGGGAATGAAGGAGTTGACTGAAACACCAGTGTAACACTATATCATCCCACATTTACATCAAACACTTCAGAAGAACTTCAAGATTAATAAAAAGCTTCCTGTTCTTCCTCCTTTACTTTCCAGGACACATACAGGTTCATAGTGAATTCATACATTTTTACACATACTGTACACTCAGTAAAGCACAGCCCTGTCTGCTCCAAGAGAATAAATTTTGAAAGATTCCAAATTTTGGTGGAAGATGAAAGTGGGGGATTCACATGAAGATGTGCATTTTTGACCTCAGTTATTGTAAAGTGATAAATGGTATTTCTTTGGAGGCAGCCATACTAACACTTAACAGGTCAGCAAAATGCTTTTTCTTACTCTTTTATTGGCCTCAGTTAAGGAATGAATATATCATCCTGGAACAGTAAGATCATCGAGTGGTGCTCAAGTGGACTCCTATTGAATTTTGTCCTCTTTACTGTATTTCGTCTGCAAAAATTTTCCAGTACATGAGAAGATAATATTGTATGAGTAAAAGTTCTGTACAGTACTGGTACCGGTATATCAGTAGTAAATGGGATGAACATCACATTTCTCTTTGTTAGAAGTACAGTACTGTAATTAGATACAGATATATCATGCTGTGTAAAAAATGCACTATTAATTGCTAATATGGTCCACTATTTTCCCTCCCCTTTGCATGTCATTCACAGTAATCAGTCGTATGTATATCACTCCAAATTCTGCCTCCCACCTGCACGATATGATAGTACAGTAGTTTTAGTGCTCATGGAGAACAGGCATATGTATTATACTGTATATTTATGTATATTCATGGCATATTATGTAGCAAGATTTTTATTATATCTCGTAGAAATGTTCACACCATGAACATTAAGGAACGTATGATGGTAATGTACAGTATACATGTGAATATTGTTGCAGAACTTTTGAGCATTATACAAAGCTGGTGTAATGTTTGTGGGCTTGTTTCACAGGAAAACTTAAAAAAGTTAAACTCATCTCTGTATTTGAGATACAGATGAGATATTGAATTACTTTCAGTGTCTTGTGAAAATATGTTTATAGCATCGTGTACAAGTTTTGGCTATATGCTTCTCCCTCCAATAAGGCTGCTGCCGAGTATATTAGAAGCTTTCATATTATATTTATATGACAGAGTTTTGAGGAAAGAAATATTTTGCATTATCAAGGTGGATAAACCTCATTTTTGAGTTGTGATCAACTTCTAGATTTGTGAAATGAGTTGAGATGGAGTTGATGCAGTATTGTTATGGGGTTAACATGACTCTCCCCACTGCTAGTGAAGTGTTACCCCAAGGACAGTAAACTCTTGTTATGCATTGGGATTATTTGCATGAGGTGTATTTTATCCAATGAATTCATGGAAACTAATTCTACCTGAGCTTAGCCATGATAAGTCCTGTAGCTCATACTTATGTGACAGGAGGGTGTTACCCCTCCACATATGGTTTAAGGGCAATGATGAGCCTCAAACTCCAGCCAATAAGGCACAAGACACATGTTCAGAATACCACGACTACAAGTACTACTCCAGGTTTAAAGATATCTTGACCCTGGGAAAAATAAAATATATTGGACCATAAACTCACCTGAAAAATCAGTGTGTAGGTGAAGTGCTGCCCTACAGTTTACTGTACAGTAATATACTGTATATTCAGAGATGTATATGAATATTTAGCATGCATGAGTGAAGCTGTGTGCTGTACAGGTATACAAAGCTGTGCATAACAAGGGTTTCCTGTATTGTAACAATATAGAAACTCATAGATAGTGGCTCCTATTTGATCTTTACCATACAATTGTACAGTATTTGAGATTCCTTTCCATAGGGAAGTTTTGAGCCAGATTACAAAATTCACAACTCAGTTCGTTGCTCGGCTTATCTAATGTTAAATGATTAACAAATAAGTGCTACATTAGCAGTGCATGAAAGCTGTTCTGTATACTGTAATGAACCTGAGGCCAAATGTTGAATGATACAGTATTCGCATTCTTTTCATATTGAATGCTGTTGTATGGAGTCTATTTTCAAAATGAGGAACCTTTGCAATACTGCCTCTGATTCTCATGTGTGAACTGTGAACATGACTTCATACTTGAGATTACTGTACATTATTTGTATAGTACAGTACTGTAATGTATGGCTAAGAACTGACATGTACTGTACAGTCAGAGAGTAAATTATCTGAACCTCATTTGGGGCTTCTGACAACAGCCACAAGGGTAAACATGAAAGTGGTAGACAAAATTCATGAATGATTACATGGCAGTAATTGATATTGCAATACATCAGCAAGTCACACACAATGATGCAAACATTACCCCTCTATTCACGGATATTGTCTACCACTGGCACGTTGAATCTTAGGGTTGTTGTCACAGTGACTGTTATTAGTCTTTAGATACTTTGTTCACTGACTGTACATTATGCCGTCTATAATATGTTTTGAGTCGGATCATAGCTAATTAAATTTCAGTATCATAAGTACTGTAAATAGCTTTGACACTCCACTATCAGACAGAAATTATATTTCTTCATCTTTGATACATTTCCATTTAGCCTTGAATACAGCTGCATGGTATTCTTTTGCTGTCAGTTGTATTGTAAATTATATTATAAGTATACAGTGCTGTAAGTTCATATGGTTTATTTAGTTCATATTATGCAGGGCAAAAACCTGTTTAGAAAATAATTTAGTTTTTAGTGTCTTGTTACATGAAAATACAAAAGCAACTTACACTTTAAGATCTAATTCTTATAAGACCCCAAACAGCTCTAGATATGTACTTAGTAGTTTCAACCTTCTGTCCCTTAAGCCACCTAAAGTACCATACAATCATAAATCCTCACCAGTAGTTTCACCCATACCACTAGTGTTGACCATCCCAATCTTGCCCTTACTGACCCTGTTTTTCCCTTCCACTCACCACCCAGCCTTCCAGAGGGGGCTGAAGGAGAGTAAGTAATATCCTGCCACAGCTTTCTGGGCTTGCTGCATTATCTGTGTGCCTGTCCAGTTTCAGGATAGCATCAATGTTTTTTTCTCGTACAGTAATTCATAACCAGTCAGGAATCAGATATACATACCTGGGATAAAACATCAATACAGAATGTTGTCACAGGTACAGTATCTCGTTATTGAAAGCTGTAGGGTAACTGTAATCTCTGTATTATCATATTTACTCTGACTTGACACCAAGTTACTGACATAGCTTACAAAGTGTTGTTCACATTGCAGAATTTTTAGCAAGTGTTTACAAATTGTGTCAAAATCTGTATGTGAGATTCCCTGAAAGCAATGGTCCTGAAACTGATGCTGTGTGCTTATAGCTTTTTAGAATAGCAGTCTTTTATTTTTACCATTTGCTTGACATGAAACTCCCTTCTGTTTTGCTTGCTGTCCAGCCTTTAATCAACTAAGCCCACATTTTTAAAAATAATTTGTGGGTTTAGTGTCTATTTTCAGTGAAGAAAGACTGTAAACTGTAGTATTAATGGGTGAGGAAAATGTTCATGTGTCAAATCATTTTTTTACGTATCGACTATGATGAATGGTACAGTATTTCGTTTTGAATATACAGTAGAATGGAAAGTTGCAAATGACACTGGGTATCAAATATACAGTCTCACCTATTGAAATAATTGATTGTTGCCTAGTGTATTGGAATAGAATTCACATTTACAAATAAACGTATACTGTACTGTGTTAACTACTGTTCTGTAGAAAGATTATACAGTACGGTATATAACTCATAACTTTATTTTAAGCAAATTATAATTTTATTTCAATAGAAAAATACATTAAGCTGTATTATTTAGTAAAAACTGTCTCTACAGTTCATAATTATTATTTTAAAGTAGTGGATAGTACAGCAGCCCCGAGTTCCTGAGGAACTTCAACATCAACAACTCATAATGTTCCTCTACACAACGAAATGTAGCAAAAATAAATACTTTGTAAACAAAATACAGTACTGTACTATCCACTACTTTTATAAAAATAATGAAATATAGACAGTTACTACTAAATAATATAGCATAATGTATTTTTCTATTGAATTGAAATGATAATTTGATTAAAATAAAGTTAGTTACAGTCACAGTCTTAGGGTAGTGTATTTATGGGGAAGCCTCATTTCTACAAGTGGTGAGCCTTGCATGTACTATACTGTGGGATTATAATTTGCCTGATGTTAGTCATAAGAATATACAGTACTCTGGTCTATTTTCTATGGTCATTATAATTCTTCAATAATGTTTGTAGGTTAATTGAAAAGTGTAGCATCAGCTCACATAGACTAGGCCTAATGTAGCACAATACATGTACAGTGTACAGTATATTTTTTCCATATTGGTAGTAACATGAATATGGTATGTACTCTACTTCATGTATACAAACATATAGCATAGCTGCAGAAATAGCTTCATGTATTGTTCAGCATATAGTACTGTAAACCAGTAACTTTACCCCATTTAGTTAGTATTAATAACATCTAGGAATGAATAGGGGATAAGAGGTTAATACAGTTTCTAGTTTTGTGGCTTTAAATACTTCATTTCTTATAGTTTTAGTTCACCATAAATAAAGACCAAGGACAGTAACAAGAAAGCATCATGTGACATGCTTGCTAATATAATTTTATGGATTCTTATAAAACTTTGTAACTGAGAACAAAACTAGACACAATTTTTTTCAACAATGAAATTAATGTTGTTTAGCATACATGTTGATTTAATGTATGTTACTATGTACTTGTAATATATACTTATAAACTGGCTGATGATTGCTTCAAAATGACTAGTATTGCTGTAACTGGTTTCATTTTAGTATGATGTGGTGTGCTAAATGTATCCATGATCTTTGCATTATATATAGTGTTTGATACTTTGTAATAAATACATATATGTTAACCATACTCATTGCATTGTATAACAAACTATTAGTATTCAAAATTCAAGACTTCTGGCCCCTTTAGCTCAGGGGCTTAAACCAGTATTGCATGGGGAAAATTTATCCAGTCTTTATCTAAGAAAAAAACACTGCCACTCAGTTATTATTCCATCATACCAATAGTTGTAGGTAAACTACATTAGTTTACTCAATTCTTTGTGCTGATGACTGTACAATACAGTACTTATGTATTCATAGTGAAATCCTGTTTATGCTGCACATCTTGAAATAATTTCACTCCAATATTAGGTAGTATCATATCACTTAAATGAGTTTCCTAGAATTAAAATATTATAGAAAACTGTGCTTGAATAGTTAGTGGATCATTAAGTAAAGTTAGAGACAACATTAACATACTAACTATCTGACTGACTAATGAACCCTTGACCTACCACACCAGGGACTATCCTGAGACGGGGATAGATGATGATATGGAGAAAAAACCCAAGGTTACTGCACAGCTCAGTCAGACCCTTGGAGATGATCCTGCAAATTACGTTGCTAAGGTAAGTGATTATTGTTGTTCTTTATTGCTGTTGAAGTATCTCGAGCTGTCTGGCCGGACAGCCCCGAGCCCCTGAGGAAGGCCATGGCCTGAACCGGGCTTTCCCGCAGTGCACTCAGAGAGTGTATGTTGTGTTGTTGGCGAGTGTGGTTGTGTGCATTGCAGTCTTCCGTAATGTGTTAAATAGAATGGGGTGCTGTGTTGCATCCCAAACAGGCATCCACAATGGCTCCATCCAGCTTCTTCTGATATGTCAGAAGGGCTGGGTGGTGGCCACATTGCAGCCTGGCCAGGTGGACTCTGTCCTCACTGAAAAGGGAGGATTCGGATGGGTGGATGTCAGGAGGTCGTGCAAGCAGCTGAGTGTTTTTCTTGAGTGTTTGGATGGATTGGTGAGTGATTTGAGTATGGATATGTTCATGGAGACTGGTTTGGGGTGGGCAGGGTGTAAGAGACAATAGTATTTGTGTATAATATCCTGTACTGGGTGTTGTTTTGATGGTCCTTGGCATGTGTGGGTGTTCTGCCATGTAGTGTAGTGGGTGGTGTGGGTTTGTGTGCCTCTCATGTCAAGGTGGTCCTTGATCTTGAGGACTTTGGTTTCATGGTGTAGATGGTCTGTACAGTAGGTGTGATAGCTGTGCAGCCTGTGATTATCTTTAAGGCTCTGTTCTGTATGGTCTGAAGGATGTTGAGATAAGTCTCAGTGAGGCTTGAGGCCCAGTCATGGTTTGCATAATTCATCACTGATCGGATATATTGTTTGTACACTGTGGTTGTGGTTTCTTTGTTGTGTCCAAATGTTGTGCTGGCAAGTGAGCTGAGGGCGTGAATTAAGTCTTTGCAGGCATTTGTTTTTGATAATTTTAATTTGTTGTTTGAATGACATGGATGTGTTGTATGTTATGCCAAATATTTTGTGTGTGTGTGTGTGGTATAGGTGTGTTATGTCATCTGCATAGGAAGCTATGTGTATTTGTGGGTCTGGGGTGTTAGTAAGTCATGCATGTATAAATTGAAAAGAGTGGGTAATAGTACAGATCTTTGGGGAACACCATTAGTGAAACTTCTAATGTTAGATGACTGACCAGCAAATTTAACATGGGCTACTCTTTCTCCCAGTAAATTGGCTAGCCATCTTTTTGTGTTGTTATGCATGTTTGTGTTGTATATTTTGTTTGTGAGGTTGTGGGGGGGGAGAGCATTGAATGTTTTACTAATGTCCAATTTGACGAGGAGTGTTATGTGTGGGGGTCTATCTGAGGTGATGCCATCATAGATTCTTTTTGTGAGGTCAGTGAAACGAGTGTTTGTTGAGTGTAGTGGTCTGAAACTATGTCGTGAGGATGCAAGGGGAATGTGTGGTGTGATTAGACTAATGATGAGGAGCCCAGTAACTTTGGAGGGGATGCAAAGGAGGGTGATGGGACGGTGAGATGAGGATAGTGTGGGATCTTTGTTGGGTTTGGGGATATTTCCATGCTTCCAGATGTTGGGTATTGTGTTGTGTGAGTGGCTATAGTTTGCTATGTTAGTAAGTGCTTGTATGCCTTGTGGTCCAAGGTGTTTAAGGTGTATGTTACTGATGTTTTCAGGGTCACAGGCAGATGAGTGCTTGAGGTTGTGGATGATGTGATTTGTCTGACGGTTTGTGAATGGTGCATAGTCTGAGTCATTGGGGAAATGTCTCTTGCGTCTGATAACTCATCGGTCTTCAGGGTGAGGGTGAAGGTGGCTGACATGAGAGAAATGTTGGATGAGGGTGTTTGCTTGTTATTTATTGAGGGTATAGTGTACAGTATGTTGCTATGATGGCTGCACGTGATTGTGTAGTGTTGCTGTTGGACAGTGTGATGCTGTTTAAAGTTTTGTAGAGTTTGCTGGTGTTTGTTTTGTGGTCAAGTGTGTTGAATAACCTTTACCAATTTAGTGTTTTCTGTTCTTTAATTTTGTTGTATTTTGTGTATTTTGTTGTTTATTTCTATATTTATTGCTTGTATTTGGTGTACAATGTGTTGTGTGAGAGTAGTTGGGGATATGTGTTTTAGTGTGTCTCGTTGTCTAATGAGGCCTTGAATTTCTGTTGTAAAGTTGGGGTTGTGATTTCTCCTGTTGCCTCTAGAGATGAGTTGTTTGTCATCGTTTTGTATAATTGTATTGAAATTTTGTACAGCAGTGTTGATGTTTGTGATGGGTGTACTGTCCAGTGTTTCAAAATGTTGTTCTGTTTTGGAAGTGAAGGCTTCCCAGTTGGCTCTTTTGTAGTTAGTGTATGTGTGTCTGTGGCCAGTTGGGGTGATTCTTGTTTTTGTGGTGATTATGATTGGGAGGTGGTGAGAGCCATTTATTGGCTTGAAAACTAGGAACTTCGTTAACTTTTAAAAGTAAGGAAATATGATGTACAGTACCATATTAAATATTATAGTTCATTAAGAATCAATTGCATTCCTTGTTTAATCACTGGTACATTTGAAAACAATGAAAACATGGGCTATGGACATTTCAAATCTGATAAATTGTTAACAGAAGTAATTTTGCTACAATTTCCACCAGACTAACATTTGTGTGGCAGTTCCTATAGATGCGGCTCTGGTTAATCACTCGGAAATGTTTATAGGTAAGATCAGATCTAGCTCAGGTTAAATCTCCTTTGTTCATGTGCTGACATTCACCGCTGTGACTGTATTTATAAACTCTTAACCTTCATGTTTCTAAGTCATTCTGTCTAAGGATATAATATATGAAAATCCGTTCTGTCTCCTTTGGTTTCTCCTGTGGTTATTTTGTGTATATATCTCAAGGTGAATTGATGTTTCAGCTATGTATTTCTATTGCAGGTATCTAATGTGGCTGGAAATGTGGCAGGGAAGGTGGGCAATGTGTTTGGAGGTCTGAGCAAAGGTATTGGAGGCATCACTGGAAAGTTTGGTGGTGGTGGCTTTTTCTAAACATAATAATAATTATAAAGATGAGCTTGTTAAAAAAATGAAATGGACACTAAACTAAGGAAGTATAACAAAGCTACTTGGTACAATATATCTAAAGACAACCTTCACTTGAAAGATCTCCATCACTACTATACTGTAATTCCTCTACTCTATATCTCTCTCAGTAATAAAAAGGCTTTTTGTTAAGTAGTTATGAACAAAGAAAAGCTTGTGGCATATGAGTAAAAAGGTGGTGAAGCTTAAGAAGAAGTCAGGATGGATACATCTAGTTTTTTTCAAATAAATTATCAAAACTGTGGTTCTTCTGGAAGGAATGTAGAAATATATTAACAGTGTTGTGTTTTGACAGAAAAGACTCATGTAATCTTGGCATTCTCAAGTTCTTAGTTGACATAATTATGTGGCAAAACATAATCACACAAAATAGTCATAAAAGATTCATCAAGAGCTTTATGATTATGACAGAACACTACAACATATTATAACAAGATGCATGATTTGTAATATTCAGAAAACAATGTGTTGGTCTCCACTCCAAGGATTTTTATATGGTATGTAATTACAGTATACTGTAAGAGTTTGAACATGAATCTTGTTATAATATTGTAGTGTGATGTTAGTTATCCTTAAATATTAAAATATGCATACATTTTCAACTCACATATGCATACATTTTCAACTCTACTCATGGAGGACTGATGTTACAGTTCCTAGATGGGAAGAAAACACTAAACCACCTTTCCTAAGTAATGTCTTGTCTTCTTCTAATCTTAAACCAGTACTGTACTATTAAGCTTCTCCAGCAACTGTGGTTTTCTGAAAGCAGTCATCATCAGTGGAGTATTATGTTATGTAACCACAATGGTACCATACTGAAGGAAGTGAAGAATCCTATGCAAATGAATGGGTAGAGCTCCATGCACTTTAATTTGATCATCATTTAAAGCTAGGAGCTGTTATCTCATTTCCTGTAGCTGAAAGTATTTAATTTTAGGAGGAGTATCACATGTCTTTTACTAAGACCAGGTGAAACTTCAGTGAGCGTACCACCACAATTTAAAAGGTATTGCTTTGCATTCTGTATTCTGCATGATTGCTCTTCCATCTGAAAATTTGAGTTACCATCCAATTACAGAGGTTTTGTTACTTATACTTTACTGTTTGTACAAGTCATTAGGTAAGCACAGTCTAACTGGTTTATATATTTGCCTACAATCATGTACTAACAATGAATAAGATAGCATTTATCATTATTCTTTTTTATGTAGTGTAGATATTATTTGGTTGTAATATATGCATTATTATTGTATACCATAAATGTATACAGTGCCAGGATTAGTTGTTTTTAATTAAAAATACTGTTTATGAAATATGTAAAGAATATATTTATAAAACTTATATTGTTATTCTCAAGTTAGAGAGGAGTTGAATCTATTGGAGTGAAAAAATGTCCTAAATCACAGAAAGGGGAACTAAAGCCTCTCATCTCCAAGAAAATCCATAGTTGTTGGACACATTACCTTGGTCATGTATCTTACCAGTAACTTGATTCTACAGTATATACTCTTATCATTTACTTATTATACTTACTGCTATTTGCCTTGGTGTTCATTCTTGATAAAGTCTATCAACAATATTCATCTGTTTGTTGAATTCAATACTATAAAACATAGAAACTCATGTATCTTAATGCCTTTCAAATAAGGGAATTACTTTTACTGCTTTACTTTATGATATAAGGATGAAAAATGGGTCAGATTTTTCCACTCTAACTGTACACCAAAATTTAATGTTGAATGTGGTTACCAATGAGATGATGGTTTGCAGACATGTTCTTTGCAAATTATTGTTGTGTTACCATTTCCAATTGGACTAAATAACAAACAGGTATGAGCTTGGTTTGAAGTCGAGACAGACACAGCAACACAGCAAAGGACAAAATAGACTGAGGCAAGAGCATGACCAGAATAACAGAAGAAAAGCAAGAAAACTGGGACTGTATTCATGAAAGGAAAGTTCACTACAGAGCTAAGATGAAATGAGTAAATGGTTGTTCATAGCAAGAACTGAGATCTGGCATTGCTCTCTCAGATAATCTCACACCTGTCATGATTCATCAGTAAAAACTTTGACATTCAGGGTCACTAACCCCATATATCTTACAGTATATATTTAGTCCATCAAAAGATGATGAAACGTGTCTTGCTACTGGAACATTGGACATCAATAGAGCATGGGCCCAAAAAAAGTGCTCAGGCTATATCTAGCCATTCTGCTGGTAGCAGTTGTTATACTCCGTTTACTCAATCTCGTCCAGTCGCTCAACCTATTGTAGTTAAGGGTGAGACTAGCCCGAGATTTGAATGGAGTTCTCTGATTGGCTGCCGTGACGCTCGAGCTACCTGTCCTTCTCTGCAAACATTGACTTTGCACTTGCAAGATAACGCATCTCTATTAATTTAAGTGTAGCTCGACTATTATGTAGTTTATGCATATTTATTTTACACCATTAACCTCTGCATTCGATTTTGAACTTAAACACATTTTCCAAAATATAATGCAATAAAAAAAATATATATATTATTGCGAGTTTAACTCAAAATACAGCTTGGAAATGTTTATCCCACTTTTTGCATTGAACTGTTTTTTGCTGCATCGATAGTATTTATATATACAGTAATTATAACATTAATTCTGGTCCAAAATTTTCTTGTGAATATGACAGTGACATCAGATTTGAGATAAATTTAAATATAATAGAGATACGAGACATCTAATGGGAAGGTGTCTTTCCCGATTGCAACAAGGTTTATATAAAATTATTTTATTTCATTTACTTGCGACTATAAGTTTCTTACAAACAAAATATGTTATACATTATTAGATACAGTGTGGTTTGCAATGCAAACCTGAGTAAACGGAGTATAGTACTGAATAATCTAACATTTCAAATGATGATACACTGCTCCCAGCCAGCTACATGACCTTGGATGTACTTGTACTCATCCCCTATCACTCTCACCTCAGTCTACTTCACTTGGCCTGATCCAAACATTCTGACCTCTCCACACCTCCTACCCATCCCAACCCTTCTCATCGCTCTGCTTCACTGATTACTATGACCCTCATCACTCATATTTAATAGCCAAGCATTTTTACAACCATTTTAAGAGCAACAAACGTACGGTTGTTGGCCACAAGTATTCTTCTCGTTACCCCTGTTATCTATACAGTATATTTTTCCACCTGTATCTTATATTTATATTTTGTACCTCCCTTTCCCTTTATAATGCTCTCACTTCATCCCATATGCCAACTACTGTACCTTTTATTTGTTCAATTATATATACATTATTTGCCTTACTGAACTCAATTGTATCCTTTTATTTGTCTAATTAGTAGTATCATATTTACACCATAACTGGTCTGGTAATAGTTTTTTTTTTTATCATTATTGAATTGTATTACACTGTACTAGTATATCCTTTTTATTTTCCATTTTCTTGTACCCTCTTTGTATCAAGTGCTCTATTTGGTCTGATATTAGTTTTTGCACTGTTGAATTGAATTGAAATGTATCTGGGTGCCTTTCCCTCCCTTCCAGACTTCTTTCTACACCACCACCATGCCATAATAGGTCAGGCAGCCAGTTCTCACCCTTTTTACTGGAACATTTACATAATGGCAAAAGTTGCCTTTGTAAAAATTAAAAAATCAGGTCTGATTTTCATATGGGTAGGTAAGAGGGTGAAGAAATTTTGTACCCTGAACGTTAATAAAACCAGGGGTGTGCAAGTTTAGATCCTGGCCACATTTGGGAGCATGTGCTGCAAAGCTATTCCTACCTATACGTAGCACAGTACAGTAGTTTGTTACAGTAATTGCAGGTAGAAAGTTGGCCTCATAATATGAATTGACAAGGTTATTCAGACGTCTTATTCAAGTACACTACTAACTAAAGCATATGAATAATGCCTCATGTTGTTAAATGAGTATCAAATTGTAAAATACAAGCAATGCCAGAAGTCCAAACATATGAACAAGCTGGAGCTCTAAGATATTTTATGAATACAGACCCTCTTCTATATCAGTAGGGAGATGGGTTACAAGCAGTGCCATGACTTGCAAAGAAACTTTGTAGGCAATATGTTACAAAAATTTACACCAGGTGACTGCTCAACCAGCAAGACAATCTCGTCTAAATTTTCCCTATTTTAATTCTGTAGAATTTGCAATTTGTCATCAAGGCCATATAGTGTGTGATTATCCTCAGAAAAGAGGAAGGTAGAGCGTTTTGTTTGATTTTCTGTT
Organism: Petrolisthes cinctipes; assembly: GCA_033782935.1. Taxonomy (NCBI): domain Eukaryota; kingdom Metazoa; phylum Arthropoda; class Malacostraca; order Decapoda; family Porcellanidae; genus Petrolisthes; species Petrolisthes cinctipes. The sequence goes on from JAWQEG010000073.1 coordinate 115,029, forward strand.
ACTTTACATTGTTGCCTGGTGTAGATTTTTATAAAAATGGCAGCATCAGTTATGGAAGATGTAACAGTTAGTTGACAATGGACAATGGTCCACTTAACTGTCCTTACTTCGGTACTTTAATGCTTAAGTTCAGAATTTTCACGTCGGTGATTAAAGTTAAATTATTGTCTGTTAATGCAGAAATCTGGATGAGAGTTATAAAATATTTTTTCTTATAAAGCTGTTGGCATTATGATCATATACGTATATTTATATATAGACACTAAATGTTCAAAAGTAAAAGAAAATATGCTTTTTACAATACATACTCATTATGAGGAAAATTATGTTTATAAAATGCATCTATCTTGAATTTTCCTATACATAAGCAAATAAGCATAACTTTATGGTATTATATAATCACCATTTAAGAACACATACTGGCCTTTAGTAACTCTACCAGTGAAAAATTTTGAAAGTGGAAGTGTTAAGTTTCAGAACTGTTCCTATTCTTATGCATTTTAGGATCCATCTCATAACTTTAGGAGTTTCAACAGTGTGTGTACAATGCCATATTCCTCTCATAATTTATGAATGTAAGCAACATAAGTAAAGACTTGATCACTGTTATGGTGCATGTTATTTTTGTATTATTTTCAAAATTTAAGAATTAACCATAATTGTTAGGAGATTCAAACATATAACACTCCAGACACCTTCAAAAAGTTTGATCTTTAGTATTTTATATATTGACTTCAATTGCAAACAAGTTGAATATGTGTGAAAGTTTTATACAAAGGTATAGTATTCTGCCAGTCTCATAATCTAAAGTAAGGTTATGTTACCGTACTTTATGCCACATTGATTAAAATTGGGGAGAGATTATGCTGCTTAGTATGAGTAAATTGCATAATGAAATGAAAAAGCCTTTACTTCTTCTTTGTTACATATGATGCCTTAAAAATTTCTGTCTTGCTCTTGGCAAAGGTTCTTTGTTATTTACTATTGAGATCCTTCATGTTATCTTCAGTGATAATGCAAGGCTGTTCATGTTGACATGATGAAAACATTCAATCTTTCACCCACAATGTGATGCTCAGTACTATGAGTACTGAGAATCCCTTGTATTCTGAGAATGTTTCATGCACTTGGAATCTGCTGTGCTGAGAATTCCTTTAAAGTGGAGAAAGCATCATGCTCTGTGTTTTATTTACAGTCGGTGACAAATACACAGTGATGATTACAAGAAAGCTAAGAGGATTTTGGAACACAAACCCTTTCCAACTCTTGAGTGTTCACCAAAGTGTAAGTGTACGCTCAGGGAATTTTACCATTTTATGAGCTGACTGTACAATGGAAATCCACTGCACATTTGCCTTCTCCACACCGTAGAAATTCTCTGAGTGCTGAGATATCTGTGTGCTGGAAATCCCCTATGAGCTAGAAATCCTTTGTGTGCTGGGAAACCAATGTGTGCTGAGAGGCTCTGCCCTGTGAGTCACCTCTCCACTGGGAACCCTTCATCGTTGTTGAAGTATGTGACAGAGATGGTTTATCTGTTCACAGGTGTACATGTCACTGGCTCACAGACTCCAAGCCCTTACATATACCTAAACAGGGCTCATTTTTACCATTGTATTACAGAGGTTTTAGTCCTTGTTGACCCTCAGCACAAGGCTTGGAGTCTGTGATAGGTGGGCAACTTCTTGATCTCTTGCAACAGTCTTCTTCAAACCTGTTATTGCAATAAGAACATAACATGGGATAGAATTGTTTTAGTATTTGTGTTATTGTGAAATTATTTTAAATGTTGACTATAGAAATAATAAACAAAAGAGAGCAGTCGTTGATAATTATCCCACAAGTCGAGAGTTCTTCCCCTATGTCTGTAATTCTCTTCCCTTTCATAAGAACTCTATACTCTTTTTATAAGCCATCTCTACTGTCATTCCCCAGCTGTCCTGGTGTATACAGATGGCAATAAGGGCTGTATGCAAGAACATTTGGGGTATTGATGATGGTGTGGTACCGGTATGTTGGCTCTGTTGTATGTGTATGGAGGCACCGTACTGGTACCACACCATCGTGAACACCACAAATGTTCTTGAATATGGCCCTAAGACTTCTGTTGGTGCTATGTATGCCATATTGTTCCCCAACCAGTGTAGTCTCCTACTTGCCCTCCTGCCCGAGGTTAGTATCATATTCACCAACTCATTTGGTGCCCTTCATAGAATTCCTTCATTCCCAGATGACCACCCGTTGGTGTAGGAGAAGAAGAATTTGATCTTTATGCCTATTGACTTATGGTGTTGGTCATTAAGGTAGTCGGTCTTGTTACATCAACACATCTTCCCCCAGCTTACAAGGTTGCAAGCCTTGCTCTTACAGCCGAATACCAATTTAATTACTGCTAGGTGAACAGGAACATATGGGCTGGGATATTGTCCAACAATTCCACTGACTCTGGAATTGAACCTGAGATATCTCGCTTGCTAGGCGAACATGATAACCATTAAACCATCAGCAACCCTTGGTGTAGGAAATCCAGGAATACCAGTTATAGGCTGCCACCAGTATGAAATTTTTATAAGGGAAAATAAACGTTTTTAAGTTTAAGGTCCCGCAGAGGGCTGCTCATGGGCGGCATAATATGCGGGGGATCCAGGGTAGGATTAGGAAGGTGGTTAAGATAAGGGTGGATTGGGTCAGGGACTGTGAGTTGAGGATTAGGATTGGGGAGGTAATGATTGGTGATCCTATTTCTAAGCGTGTCAAGAGTGGGGCTATTAACTACATGAGATGGGAGATGATTCCACTCTTGGATGCTGCAGGGAAAGAATGAGTGCCTAAATATATCAGTGCTTGTCTGGTATGTATGGTCTTTTATGTTGTGGCTGCCTCTAGTGGATCGTATACTTGTAGGGTGTAGATATGTGTCTTCGTCTATGTCAACTAACTTGTTTGTGATTTTGTATATCATTTGTTGTCTGTGTATCTGTCTTCGTGTTACTAATGGGTCTAGTTTTGTGTCTTGTTTAAGCAAAGTGACTGATGTAGTGTGTCTGTAATCACGTCTGGCCCATCTTGCAGTTTTGTTTTGTATGGACTCTGATTTATTGATATTATTGTAAGTGTGTGGGTCCCAGACGGTGTCGCAATACTCTAAATGTGGCCGAACGAAAGTTTTATACGCAATAATTTTGATGTCTGTGTTACACCTGCTGAGGTTCCTGCGCAAGAACCCCAGGACCCTACTAGCTTTGGCCTTGATGCTACCTGTGTGTGTGTTCCACCTCATGTCCGCTGAGATGTGGACGCCCCAGTATTTGTGGGAAGTGACTGTGTTGAGGTTGGTGTTGTGTAGTTGGTATGTATATGGAATGACATTATGGGCACGGGTAAAACGGATGTGATGGCATTTGTCTGGTCTAAATGTCATCTGCCACTTGACTTCCCAGTCTTCAAGTGCAGTTAGGTCGTCCTGTAGTCGAAGGCAGTCATTCCTATCTTTAATCGGTCTGTAAACTAAGCTATCGTCTGCAAAGAGTCTAGTGGTAGAGGAAAGTGAGAGTGGGAGGTCATTAATGTATGAAAGGAAGAGAAGGGGGCCCAACAGTGCCCTGGGGTACCCCAGAGGTCACAGGAACGTGACACCGAATGAATTATTCTAATTGGAGAACTGCTGTTTAACAATAGGAAATGTCTGGAATATATAAAACAAGATCATAATAATTGTTGAAAAATACGAGAGAAGAAAATAAAGGAGCTCTGCAACAATAACTAAAAAATAAACAACAAAAGAGGGACCGTTGAAAAGGCTATCCCCCTACAACTTCAACGACATCATCGACATGTGTTATTACTCAGCTTATGTTAACCCTACTAGTGTATTTATATTGTGCTATTAATGGTTCTGTGAGATTTTCAGATATATTTGTTTATATCAGTGTCTAAATACACAAGAAAATGGAACGATGGACTCTGTAATATCTCGATGGGAAGTTAAGTTAAGATTTTATCGTGAATTTAAGTAAAAAGTGAAAAATATTATTGTCTCGTAATAATTGGGTTTGATTTTGGCTCGTTATTTATTATTTATTATTGTGACTGATGTACCAATATTGTTCGTTGTTAGCAGTGGTGGTAGTAATAGTATCAATAGTGTGTAGTGACAGTAATATTGGGGTAAATATTGAAAGAATTAGTTATTGCGTACGGTTTTTCTACCTTCATTAACCACTTATTTAGACCATTCTAATACTATTTTCCTCTATGGCATTTCCTCTGCAAATGCCCCATTTCCAAGATAGGGCATATTCAAATGGGGCATTTTGAAATTAGCCTGACCTTACCTAACCTAGACCGCATCAGACAACCGGGACCTAACCTGGGCAAACTACCGGGGAATAACCGTGCTGAAGTACAGGAAATTACTGGGGCAAAATACCGGGACCTAGCCGGATCTGGCAACACTGCTACAAAACGGTAATTCATTCAATAAATCCCAATATTGGTGGTGTTGCCAGATATGGAGAACACAATTTTTACATTTTTTTTTTTTTTTTTGGGGGGGGGGATAATTCATCATTCGCTGTTTTTATATGTTGAAATAAATTCAGGCATGATCTAAATGCACTTTCACCCTTATATTTCAGAGTGTAGACACAGTGAATGGTAGATTATCCAAAATGATTAGGAAGAAGACTAATGCATTTTCCATTTCTGTGGGTCGCCCTAACTAGTAACACAGGAATCAGCCTGACCTAACCTAAACTAACCTGGACCATGGCTGTCTTCGGGACCTAATTTAAGTGTTGTAGTAATAGTACTAGTAGTAGTGGTAGTTTGTTCTGCATACCATTTTCCCTCCCCTTCTCTTACTCCTTTCCTTATTCAGTACTGTTACGGTAATGCATATTTACATTTTGTATATAATGGTGAATCTGCACCAATTCCCTTCTAAGTACATTGCAGTGTCTTTAACTGAAAAATAAGTACCTAGTTGTGTATACAGTATTTGTGGGACTATTTGTCTTAGATTACATTGCATTTACTGAGAGTGTCAAGAAATGAGGGAACCACAACATTTTCACTCCCCCTGAAAATGGAGTAGAGACTCAAACATTTTCTTAAACCAGTAATTCTTTTCTCAGAGTGTCCTGCTCTGCTGCCCTGCCCTTACCACATCTATAAACTTCCTCTTCTGCATAGGCCTCTGTACCTGTGAATTAAATGGATTACTGTAGCTTCGCCTATTGTGCATGTTTTCAATGCGCGATTCTCCTATTCCGCGACGAACCCCTTATTTGCGCCTTTTATTATCTTATGCGCGATGCTTTCACAGAGCGCGTTTTTGTGGCCAAGAGTGGCCCAAATCCGCAGCCGTTCCCAGAAGCGCGTCTAAATCCGGTTTCTGCGTGAAACTAGCCGCTCCCCCAAACCCATGCTACAACCAGCTGCTCCCCCCAACTAGCTTCTCCCTCTCACTCAGGCACTCTCCCGCTTCCTTGAGCCATGTGTAACCCCCTCTCCATTGTTGCAGACTTGTTGCCCCCAACACCTCCCTTCACCATGCCAAAGGTCGAGCATAAGAAGACCAACGGCATCCCTGAGAGGAAATTTAGAGTTTAAGACAATCGCAAGCCCGACCTTCCTCCAACTCGCTCCTCTCCCTTCCATACAGGGATTGGCGTATGCTTCTCTTCCTCTTTCTATTCTTTTTTCATCATTTTCCCGCCAATCCTATGTTGTCTGGGCAGGGCTATGGGACTAGTTGGTGGTGGCGGCTTCTTTACCATCGTTACTGCTCCTCTAGTATTATTTGTTTCTGTGTTATGAATCCAGAGTCCTAGTTTTATGAGTTTTCTCTATCTGCTTTTTTTTGTTTGCCTGAAACTTGGGCTTCCGGATGTGGAGTTGAACCTGGGTCCGAGGCGTTCTCTTCCTTGGTGCTGCAGAGTACTTTGCTCGAATGTGCGTGGTTTATCTGGGAATTTTGCTGATTTGATTGTGGCGGCCCCCAATTATGATGCGCTGTTATGCTCAGAGACCCCAGTCTCTGACAGGCGTTGGAATTATGGATTCCTGGTTTTGGTCGACCTGTTCTGCTGTATCGTGGGGAGTTGCTGCGGTCTTGTGGGTTAGCCGCTTACGTTAGAGATGGTTTTGGTTATTATAGACAGAAAAAGTTTTAATGTGGTTGCTGTGAGATGATGGTTTTGAGAGTATGTGGGAGACGGTTTAACTTTTATCTTTACAGCTTGTATCGGAATCCAGATCTGGATATGACTGTTTGTTAACATCAATGGCTAGGGTGCAAGCGGAGGACAGTCGTGCGTCATTTGTTTTTATGGGTGACCTCAATGTGCACCATGAGAAATGGCTAGGGTCCTCAACAACAACTCGTCATGGTGTTGCTGCTTTGGATTTTTCATTGGTCTCTGGCTGTGACCAATTGATTGTTGGCCCAACCCATGTGAGAGGTGGAATCCTTGACCTGGTGATGACTGATGTTCAGATCTGGTGGCAGTAGCTGTGGTCATACCAATTGGACATTCAGATTATTCTTCTCTCTCTGGGAAGGTTTCCACTGCCCAATCAGTTCCGAACCTGTGTGTGAGGAGGGAAGTGCTTCTGAAAAATCGTGTGCACAATAGTGATAAACCTTGGTTTACTGATGAGTGTAGGGCCGCATTTGATCTTAAGCAGGGTGCCTATCGTAGGTGGACTAGTGATTGTTGCTGAGCAAAGTGGGATGAGTTTATTGAGTGCCAAAGAATAGCTAATGGTGTCTATGCGGAAGCAGAGCAACGGTTCAATATTGGAGCCAGGGATGTGTTGCTGAATGCTCGGAACCCTCATAAATGGTGGTCTACCTTGAAGAGTGCTGTATTTGGGTCTGACTCTTCTCTCGCCCCCCTTGGTTGGTGACGGTGGTAGACTGCTGGTGTATGAGCCCGGTGGTAAGGTTGCATTGCTTACAGCTCACTTTGATAGCAAGCAGCATTGCACCCTCCTCTTGTATTCTAAGCTCTACTCATTCATTTAGTTTCCCATGTGCTACCTTCCTTATGTTTCCCACCCCGTTACTCCTCCTACTGTACTCCCACTTACCTTGACCTTAATCCTTATCAAGACCACAAAATGGTCAGAGCATTGAACCATTCTTCTCTCCACTTAAGCATCTATCACATCCTTCCATAATGTTGCATCCACAGCTACATAATCTATTGAACTCTTTTGTCCTCCTCTATCATCCCTTCTCCTCCATGTAAGCCTATACTGGTGTATCATCTTGTGCTCAAAGGTGTTGGCTAAGGACAACCCCCTCTCATCACAGATGTCCACCAGATACTCACCATTCTCATTCACTCATTCCACACCCCATTTACCAACAATGCTTCCTACTTTCCCATTCATGTCACCAATCATTATAATCCTCCTCTCACTCTCAAACTTCCTTAAACATCCATTCAGCTCCTGCCAGAATTTTCTTATCCTCTTTCTCCCTGTCTTGTTCTCCTCATTCACTGGTGCATGCACACACACCCTTGCATACTTCACTAATCCAATCTTTCCTGTCATCCATACTACTCTTGTCCCACACCATCCATGTCCATCTACTCCCTTCCAAACCCTTGGTGATACCAGCACTAAACACCCCTCCCTCCTCTTTACATTTCTCATCCATTCCTGCCCATAATACGCCTCCCTCCATTCCATCCCACATCACACACACTTCTCCACTCCCCATCCTTTCATATGGTCTCGGTCACACCCATCACATACACTCTTTCCTTCTTAAAGCATTCAACTATCTCTTGCCTCTTAGTACTATCCACCATCCCTATCACAATCATAATCACCACTTCCTGCAGCCATAGCTGTCCACTCCCCCACTGGGGTGCCGCTGTTGTAGGAGACAAAATCAGTACCATACACTATATACTACTAGTATAGCTAAGAATACTCTTCTAGTGCAAGATACTTTCTTCAATACCCATGTTTTCCCTTTAGTAGATCAGAAGGTAGCCTATATAATATTTTTGAGTCTTGAGTAAGTTTCTTACTTTGGCATTGTTTGTAAATTAGGAAAGCAAAAAAATTTCAGTACTGTATGCACTGTCTCTGGCTTCTGTTACTCTTGCATAGGTTTATTTATGGTAACTAGTTTTACACCAATTAGACCATTTCTGGCTAATGTCAAACTTCTACAAATACTGTATATTTGGCATACCAGTTTGACTCTAAAGTCAAATTTGCATCTTTGTAAAAGTATATACTACACCATTTAATGTTATCAAACTTCATTATTATTGTCAAAGTTACACCATTGGCAGGTTAATTATATGCAATAGTCACTTGAAATTTTATGTCATTGTACAAGACTTAAATACTTCATACCTATACAAAAGGATATGTATAAGTATATTTCATTGTATAGAAAAATTCACTTATTTATACCAGAATCAGTCAGTCCAAAAAGTATTGTTGTATTTGTATAATGTTTTCCCCAATGCTGTTCATCTTTCCAGTAGTTCATGATCAACCAAATATGTTTCATTAACTTTTTAGATGCTATGATGGAAGGGTTTGATTAATATAAAAATGAAGAACTTGAATGTTGACCAACAGGTGTGTAATGAATGGTACAGTGTGAAGAACACTACTACCTACCCAAGAAGACCTTGTAGTCAGTCACAAAAGGAAGATTTCTCCAAGTTTGTCCACTGTCATATCTTCAAAAAATTATGAGGATACATTTGAGTGATAGTACATTTCTACCAATATTTTCTTGATGTGCACTATCCTTATTAATTGTCATAATTATTAAAGATTGGACAAATAATTCCTTTGCGACTGACTAACAGGTATTTTTGGCCAAGTAGTATTTTTTACACTTATCCATTCATTAAAATAGTCTCTCAACATTAAAGTTCTTCATTTTTAAATTAGTCATACTCTTTATCATATAGGACTGTATAATAATTCATAGTCAGACACTACTGGGGGAATGCAGCTCATGCTAACCTCCAGTCCAGCTGAGAGAGTGAAATCACAGTAACACAAACTTTATTCAGTAATTTATCAATATGTAAAACATTGTAATCTTGATGCATCAGTTAATATGTTATTGAATATTTGTGACATTTCTAGAGAACATTACATGAAGTCGAATAAATATCAATGTGACCAAGCTGTGTAGATACAAAACTCATTATTTTTTTTTATATTCAACCCAGGTCAGAGAATCAAATGTAGTGTCGGTTCCGACAACTTGATGTAATGTTCTCCAGAAATATCACAGATAACAGCAATAATGAGTAATTATCAACAATATTTTAATTGATGCATCAAGATTACAATGTTTTACATATCAAAGAAAAAATTACTGCATAAATTTTGTGACATGGCGATTTCACACAAACACTTCTTGACTGGAGGTTAGCATGAGCTGTATTCCACTCACAGAGGGATGTCATACAAATAAGGGGTAGAAATGGTTCTGCAACTGTACATGACAGGACTTACAGAATGATGTTCCAAAGTTCTAGCTTCCTTACCAAGAAATAGTAGCTACATGCATGACTTATGATACACAAAAGTCTCTAACTGTACAAAAAGAGTAGCCTAAGCGATGAAAAACTGCCAAAATACTTTACCATTTACATTTATGGAAGCCCTCATAAAAATAGTCCACTACAAAAACAGTAACACATCAGTCCTTTAATAAATAAAGCAATATAGATTATGGCTGATCAGAAAATCAACAACAGAATGAGAACCATGCTCAGAACAAAGTTGCATTATACTGCATATTTCTCCATCTACAGTAAAGAAAACATTCTGCTTATTGAAATCTCTTACAACTGTAAACAAACGAAACACAAATTAGAAATGAAGCTCTGAATGAGAAAGGCCGTTTCAAATAAAACAAACAATAAATGGTTGCACATAGTACATAATTAAGCAGTGCAACCAAGAATAGAATGACACAATTATGAATTCCAGTAACTAAAATATATCTAAATCAGATAATCTATGAGAATATACACTGGTTACCATTATTTCTATCAATTATCCATCACTCCATATTCTGTATTCCTGTCTCATTCCTCTCTCTTTTCTGTCAACAGTGACATACATTCCAGACTCACAATATACTTGTTTATGCACTCGGATATTGTGGGTCTGGACTGTACTATACTATGCCAAGTCTTATCAAATATATATATGCACTCTCCATCTCAGCCTTCTCATCATTACCACAAGCACGGTAGTGATAGCAAATAGGAACAATGCAACAACTCTTGTCTAGACCTCTCTCATAATGGCAGTTCATGCTGCCACCACAAATTAGATCAGTGCTACATCCTTCCACATATGTGAACCCCATCTCTGCAATATCAGTAAATGCAAATCTAGCTGGTGTATACAGTAGGAAGAGGATAACAAAGATATTTATGACAGGCTTATTTCAATAAACCATGCTAACATTAACATCACCATTCTGTGGTTTCTCACAAGTCTAGTACGGGATCACACTGAGGTACAACCGTATGTGGATTATAATATGAATAGATGTTGAAACATTACTGATATTCTGGCCATCCTCCTCCTCCTGTAGTTACCCAGAAACACTTTTGTCTCCAATTCTGGTGGTAACCATTTCATCATTAGGAAACACAACAGTGGGTAAGGAGAGTAATGGAAGAAAGTGAGGTGTGGTTCAGCTCAAGTACAGTACATTGGTATTCCCCTGCCGAGACTCTGTACACTGGTGGATGTAGCACTCATTTCACCAATAACTTCTGTGAGGCAACACCATCAAGACATCATGATAGAACCTAAAAGCTAAATTTTCAGTTGTTATTATTATATTCTAGAAAATACACAGCAACCTATAAATGCTCCTCACCTCGTGTTGGGTTCAGACCACAGGAAATATTCAATGAACATGAATTACAAACATCCATACCAAGAACCTTAAATATAAGGAGGCTAGGATAAACCATCTTTTGAATATCCATACAGTACTACAAAATACACTCAGGCATCCATTAAAGTTCAGGAAAGAAACTGACATACAACACAAAGTCCAAAATACTAGATGAGTACTTTGATCACAGGCAAAGGTTAGGATCATGTCATACATCAACCTCTTGATTTCCTAGCAATATACATTACAAAATAAGGAACCATATGACTTGCTAGTCTCTTCGGAGGCATGGGTTCTCATCCCACTGCTGCCACCTATTATGTGTCAGTGGTGAACAGGCTTCTATAAAAAATAATACACTTGCGAATAGTATTGCCAGTCACTCATATATGGACAGATACATGGCCAGTTCCTGCCCCTCTAAGCCTACTCTACTGTATTGGCAAAGGACAAACTTCATGGATTAGTTCCCCTCGTTTCATCCCTGAGCAACATGTTGCTAGACTGCACAGCGATATATTTGGTTTATTTAATTGATCATACACTCTAGCTATTTGTCCAAGTATGAGTATCATTGTATATCTTATCAGGTCTTTCTTTATAACAAGCCTACCTATTTTATTTTCTATTCATGCACAGGACTTGATGGAAAAGATTAACAGTTTCAGCATACAATTCCAACAAGTAATGGAGGAGTTCTTTGTTAAAGTAAGAGTGTATAATACCATAAACTAATCCTTTAAGCTTTTCCTTTGCCAATGAAGTAACACAAAGTGGCGGAAACTGGACAAGTATCTACCCATATTTGAGAGAGCGGCAATTCTATTATAGTTGCTTTATATTTATGAAAGCCTGTTCACCACAGACACAATAGTATTTGTTAAGAATCTCCATAGCAAGTTCAAGAGGGTGGGTGAGGTGCTGGAGGGTGCAAGACTGGTGATAGGGGAGGGAGTGGAAGTGAATGAAACCTTTAAAATACTAGTAGTTAGGACAGCAGCAGAGATGGTGGGGTACAAGGCACAGAAAAGGAGGAAGAAAGGGATTGCGTTATGGTCAGAAGAAAAAAGATGCAATAGAGAAGAAAAGGAAGTCATACTGTATATGGGTGTGTTGTCTCACTGTGGTTGTAAAATGTATATATGGATGGTTGTATGAGGGAGATGATGGCCAAAGTGGGTGGCCTGGAAGCCAAGTTTAGGCTGAATGGAGTAAATTGGTCCTTGGTGGCAAGTTTATTTACCGATGATACTGTGTAGATGGCCGAGAGTGAAAGGGAGTTGCAGAGGGTGGTGGATGAGTTTCAGTCCGTGTGTGAACGAAAGACACTGAAGTTGAATGCTGGTTAAAGTAAGGCGATGGTATATGAGTGGGCAGAAACTGAAGTGATTGACTTTGCTACACCCTATAGAGAGGGAGTGACAACTGGGACTAAATGTGTAATTACTCGAGGGGGTAAAATGATGGGGGAGGTGAGAGAGTTTAAGTACTGTACTTAGGAACAGTTCTGTGTAAACATGGCAGTATGGAAGGAGAAATTAGGGCAAGAGCAGTAAGGGGTAGACAGGTCATAGGATCACTGGGGAGGATTATGAAGGGTATAAGTGTGCGCATGGAAGTGAAAAGGGGACTACGAAATAGTATACTCCTACCAACACTGACATATGCGTTGGAGACATGAACATGGAGTAGGACTCGCCAGTCTAGAAAAAGTATAGTGGTAATGAGTTACTTGAGAGGAGCATGTGGACTTACCAGGTGGGATGGAGAAAGTAATGAGAGATGTGGTATGAGTGAGAAGGCAATTGGTATCAAGTGTAGAGTGGTTGAGAGAGTAAATCATAATACATTGAGGTGGTTTGGACATGAGGAGAAAATGCAAGACGTGGAATTTTCAAGGTGTATGGAAGCGAAGTTGTGGGACCTGGTATGAGGCAGACCACCAGTCAGATGGCAGAACAGAGGGGAAGAGTACATGAGGGGAAGAGTTGGGCTTGACCAAGTAAGGAGGGAGTGTTGGAACAGGAAAATTGGAAACTCTTCTGCCCGTGGCCACCCCCTTCGGGAAAGTTCCCAGGGGGAACGAGGCGTCTGCTATAGACATAAATCCTAAACAGTTGAACTTTTAACAAAAATTATCACCTTGGGCCTAAATGTTTTCCCTAGTTACAATAACAAGTCTTATAAATAGCAGCACTCTTCATAGTAAATTACTTGTAAATGCATATGTTGGTCCCTTCTTGTGATAGACATTATAGAAAACTTTTCATTAAACATGCACTATCAACTGTGATCGGATTAATTTACCGGTTAACTACTGTTCTTTACTTTGTGCTTCAAAAACAAAGTCATGTTTTGAAAGTTCAAGAACATGGATGGAAGTTTGGCACATTTCCACCTACATAAAAGTTAATGTAAAACACTTACTTTCTACTTCATTACTCTTCATCAACACCAAGTCTTACTGTACCATCATCACATAAAATGCAAAGAGTAGCTTAACATAAGGTCTCTTTGATTGCTTAGAAATAATGAAAGAATAAAAAACATGCTTACAGAAAAATATAGATAAATTCCACACAATGATAATAATAATTAAAAAAAAAAATATAAAAAATAATAATCGTTCAGAAGCTGCAAACCTCCGCCAAAGTTGAGCATCCCAAGTTTGAGTGTACTGCATGTATGTTTGTGAGAGTCTACGGTCAGAGCCACTACCAGATCCACATACAGATATCTCCCATGTCTAGTACATTTTTTTTTGCAATAATCTACCCATACCATTTTGAGTAATCCAACTAATAAACATACATACTGTACAAGCAGACAAACAAACTAAACCAATCACATAATAATTATTGTCTCCTTGGCAGAGGTCAAATTAAAGATAAAAAACCTCCTTACAGCCTACAGGCACATTACAAACACCTCTGATATTAACTGCCGACTAACATTGGCTTGCGTTCCAGGGTAGACACAGAGTTTTCTAGCTCCTTGGCGAACTCCTTGAGAAACTCCCCATATGATGTGGGCTCCATGTTACGCCCCAGGTGGTAGATCAGGAACCAGTCACCCAAATTACATTTCTTGGAGATGAGGTCCAGGTTAGGTCTCCCTGCCCACCTCCCTCGGGCCTGTGGATAACAAGTATATGTCAGTATGGGAACTCTCTTGATACAATAATAATATTCTTTAAAGCCAGTAACAGGTTTTCATATTTGCTTAATGTACTATCTTTAACCTTATTTAACGATTCATATCGGTACTACGATTGACCACAAAAAGTTTGTGAGAAATCATCGAAATACTTAATCCACTGATGAATATTTTAGTAAAGCCAACCTCATAATGAGCATTGTTGTACTTCGACCACAATGCTAAAGGACTAACGATAGTGGGCTACCAATTTACCAAATAAGTATACCATATATGGTGAGTAACAACAGCAGTGAGAGAGGGAGCGAAGTGGTTGTGCAAGGGCTGGGGGCAAGCAGAGGGCAGTAGAGGGGGTGGAGAAAGCCAGTTCACCACAAAGATGTCATGGTCAGCCAGACAGCAGCTGTGCCGAAACACCTCATGGTAATGCAAGAGCAGCAAGGCTTCACTCAGAAACTACTGTGTCAATTCTCGCATCCACAACGCACCCATTATAACCCATGGATATAAGTCCTATGCAGGAGGTCCAAAATGCGGTAACTAGCCACACGACTACTGTTATCTCGGGGCGGTAATTTATTAAAATTTTTGACCGAAGAACTAAGGAAACCTGCTTGGATGATTGTCCATTCCGAGAATATGTGCACAAAAAGCTGCTAAATTTTCTGCTACAACAAACAATGTGTAACGGGGAATTATAGCGCGAGACGGACAAGTAGGGTAAGATGGCGCAACCTACTGTAGATACACTTACAACACCAAGAAAAAATAATTATATAATAAGAATACTTGGAAACAAAAACAAATATATAATTATGATAGGAGACGATAGCAAGTGAATCATAACGAGGTGGAGACAATAGAAACTTTGAGACTTGCAAATAAGAGAGAATCATATCATAATGAGTGAGTGATTATTATTTGACATAAGGAGAGAAACACTGGAGGAGATTAGGAAGACAATTGTGAAAGAGAATCGAATGCGACGTGATGATCTCATACTGAGGGAAAAACACAAGCCGCGGACACAACGAGTAGGCCTAGAGCCTAATTTGTGACGTGGGGGAAGGAAGAAGCATACAAAACCTTGCAGTAGGCTACAGCGGGTGGTGATAATACGGTGAGAAAGAGATTTGGTCAACGTAAAGACCCTGGGACACCGAGAATGTAAGGAAAAATTCATAAAACAATAGTGAGCCCAACTGAGAGAGAATCGTACACGTGACAGTGAACTCTTAAACACAATGGCTTCAAAGGGAAGAATTATAAGAGAGAGAGAGAGAGAGAGAGAGAGCATATCAAGTGCCGGGGACACAAGCTTGGTGGACCAAGAGAAAGTGTGGGCAGCCTGGGTTTATGTTACGCGATGAGTTGGAATAAGGTCGCTGGCTAGCTGGTTGACAATGATCGGCCGGCTGCGGGGTACAGTAAACAACATGCAAATGAGATATAGAGGGAAAAGGTAACAAAATAAGAAGAGGTTGGTAGGTGGATGGGAGAGTAACAGCGAGGCGTGAGAGGGTACAAAACCGATGTAGAATTACGTGCACACACGCCAAATAAATTATGCAAATGAGAGAGAGACTGTCAGACTGAAGAGTATATGGACGGATATTGGAGTTGGGGTCGTGTAGGCGTTTTTATAATTATGCGAGATGGATAACTGTGAGAGACAGGGGTACAAAGTTTAATGTTGGAGTGCAGCGACAACAGAGACAGAAAGAGGAGGGAGGAGAAAAGGTCAGCAGAACAAGAAAGCGAGCGGCAGGGTGGATGGAGTTCAGTGAGGAGACGAGGGTAGGTGAAGGGATAGATGCTGAGATAAGGGAAGGTTATAGGGAGGAGGAGGAGGCGACGGCAGTGGTGGAGAAAGGTATGGGGGTGGGGGAGGGAGAGAATGTCAGGGAGAGAGAAGACTGAAGTGGATACAAGTGGTGGGTGCGTCGTTACTGAAGAATAGGACGGTAAGAAAGAAGAGCCTTAGAAAATGCTGATGAAAAGAGAGAGAGATTTGCAGAGCATGGAGGGTGGGAGATGAAATGGAAAATACAAAGTGTGAAAAAATGAAGTAAAAGACAAACAGACTCTTGAGGAAATAGAGGCCTACTAGGCTATATATAGAGAGAAGAGGGAGAAATTAAAGAAGGTAGAAAAAGAGAAATTCGTATGTGTCAGGTCAGAAATGGGAGGGATAATGGGGAGGGAGGGATAAAAAGGTAGGAAGGGGATGATAATAATAATAATATACGGTTTATTGATTAATGGCAGCTGATAGGCTGAAAATATACATATTACATTTAAAATGATGATAAAATGAGGATGAATGAATAGATACATGTATAAACATTAAAGATAATAGGCAAAAAGTACGGAATGGGTAGGAATGAACACAGGAATGGAAAAAGGAATAATGGAGAGGGAGAAGGAAGGCTGGAGAAATGAGTCTAGGGAAGGAGGGAGGGGTGAACACAGAAGAGAGAGGGAAGGAAGGAGGGAGGGGTGAACACAGAAGAGAGAGGGAAGGAAGGAGGGAGGGGTGAACACAGAAGAGAGAGGGAAGGAAGGAAGAAGGGAACACAGAGAAGACAGTATGTAGAAGGGAAAGGAGATGGGGGGGGGGGGATGAGTAAGGGGGGAAGAGGGAGGAGGGTCGGATCCTTTTCTCCCTCCAGGCAAATAGATAGGAGGAACTCAACCACCATCACGAAATCCACAATTGCCAACATCACTACATTGCCATCACTACTAAAACCAACATTAATAAATGAACACCACTACAAACATTACCTTCTCTACTACAACCAACATTACCACCATTTATACCAACATCACTACAATACCGCCAATATTCCCCTACATTACCACCACTACTACAGTACCAGATGTTAATAACTTCTATATCAACAAAGCTCAATATTTATCGTTATAGGGTCTGACTAAAATTTCCTCCCAATATGATTGCAAATTGGAAAGGTAATACATATATAACATAGTCTTTCTCACACTTGCCCTGTCTCCTCCCTCTCCTCTCCTCTCCCCCCGTCTCTACTTCCAAGCCAACACAGCCGCTATGCATCCATCACTCCATCTGCCACAACTCACTCACTACCTGGGGCTTCTCTCTTCTACTTCCTCTGTGCACCCATTACATTTCTTTTACTTTCCTTCCCTTTATCCCCCAACCACCTGACTCACTACCCCGTCCTTCCTTCCTTCCTTTAAAGTCTTCCTTCCAGTCTTCTCACTTCCTCTTCATTAATTACGGTACGATGTATTTTCGAGTGCCTTCTCTGTCGTTCGGTGTATTTATATAATCACACACACACACTTGCCTCCAAGTAATTACCCACCCTCAACCCCTATTCACGCCCCTTTTCCTCCCCCGTACTCACACACTCTCTCTTAAGCCCAACCCTCGCCCCCTTCACCCCCCGCCCCGCCTCTCAGACCTATACAACCGGAAACTGAACCAAGGGCGTGAGGGGAAGGGAGGGAGAGAACTGAATAAGGGGAGGAGGGAGGGGAGGGAGTACTGTAGGGAGGGAAGGAGGGAGTACTGGAGGGAAGGAGAGAGTACTGTAGGAGCGAGTAAAGGGGGAGGGATGAGGAAATATAATCGTAGGGTGGGAGGAGAGAAGGGCAGAGTACAGTCAAGGGCACAGAAACTCTCTTGTATTGTATTGTCTGATATGTACCGTATAACAAAGGAACGCCATACGAGGAGAAATCTTTATTGAAGAGTGATATAGAGAGAGTTTTATTGACAGTGACCATAAAGTATAGGCGTGGTAGTGGTGGTGATAATGGGAACTAGGGAGGGAAAGTTAAAGTGGGGCTCCTGCTGTGGTAATGGTGAGGTGACGAAATACTGATTACATACGACTACACAGGGGAGGGGAAGGGTTTATATATATGAGAGAGAGAGAGAGAGAGAGAGAGTCAAAGCGAGGTGGAAAACATGACCACTGTCTGACATTAGGCTAGTTATACTGAGCGAGTATACAAACAAAACCGCTGTCCTTGCCGGAAAAAAGAAACACCAACGTGGGAAGAATGTTTTAAAGTTCTGAGGAGGCCTGAAATGGAGAAACGTTAATGTTACTAGATTCTTATACACGTTCCTACCTCCACTAGCAATCATTCCTATAGCCATCCTAGTCACAGAAAACACCAATCCTTCCTTGCCTACAGTTCGATTCTCGAGCGATATTGAGCGCCTCGAGAAACAACAAAAGTACCTTGAGACATTATCATGAACCGATAAGAGGCGCTAAATTTAGCAGCGGAAGTGATAGTTCCACCTACAGACGCACTAGACGAGTCCTACACACACAAATGAACATCTTAATAACATGAACCCTGCTGCATGTTTTACTCTTAAAAATCGTAACGATTATGAGTAAAGTCAAAAGATAAAATGTTCCTCTATCATTATATCCCTGTAATCTTCAACCCGTTCTCTACCATCAGTTTAGTGTTATTACCTAACCACTAAATTATAGTAAACAGGACATTGTCTGGGTGCGAGATACCAGGATGTCTAACAATAAAATATAATTCGGCTGTCTTTTCTGCTGGCCACCAAGCCAAGGGTTGGCAGAAACTTTGGCAACGTACTGATAACATATGCAACAATTAGATATAAACGTGTATATATACACACACACACACAATGACGTCACCGGTAATGACTTCTGCACTCACGCCCTTGGAAATACATACACACAAGCATTAAAGCACACAAATTTACACTTGCACGAACAATGACACATCACAAACACCAGCAAACATCAGAACACGTAATATACACATTAACTATATTAGCACACACTACATAATTATCTAATGTTATAAAAGGTTTAATATTAATATATGTATGTATGAATGCAGGTGCAGGCTACCTATCAACTGACCACAATTATACCAATATTATGGTGACATTTTACAAACCTACGCATGCACCCAGAATAGTCAGTAGACATTTTGAAATGGAATACCATGTAGGGTATGCATAGAAGCAAAAACATAACCCAGACTAACCATTATACACGAAAATTGCTTCTAATCTTTTAGTGGAACTCTAGAAATTCTGTAGACAAAACGCTGTGTACAATATTTCAGATAGTATATACCAAATGTTCACAATTATATACATATCATCAAATGCAAAATATGACCCCTTGGTATTCATATGAGCGAACTGAGGTGCGACACTATAATAACACTTTTCATGCTTTAACAGACTTCCTTGTTGTCGTCGTTGTGTTTGCAGTGATCCACCTCCATATTACCCCCTCCCCTTCCGCCCTCACACACACACACTGTATGCATATAATGTACTCCACCCTTGTACAGAACACACTCGCTGCTCCGCCCAACCACCCTCACTCAACAACTCGTAGCATCATCTCATCTAGCCTACTGGCAAAATCGTAATACCTAATTTCTAGTTCACGCCTGGCGTAGTGAGCAGTATTTATTATTAACGGACTCTAACTTGCTTGTACGACGATATACATGTATTTCGATTCCTCTAGTAAGACCCCATGTTTTTCGTTTGTAACCAACAAATTAAGCCATCATACAAAATAGATAGCTTGCATGACTTCCCCTTCAACAAACCTTGGTAGGGTACAAATTATGGATAGAGATTGTACAAGGGGGAATAAAGATTCATTCACTCACAGAAACTGTTTGGTAATACATTAGACTTTCCGTTGGCCAGTGTGGGTTTCATTTCACTTAAAATTCTGTGAATGCAGGAAATTATGAGATAACGCACGATAAGAGAAGGAAGGGGGCCCTAGGGAGTCATTAGTTTTTCCTCTCTCTGTCTACCTATTTATCTATGTATCCATTTCCCCTTTTACCACGATACGTTCTGGCGTCGTTTGCGTTTCCCTGATCACCACCTGACAATTTGTCAGAATGAAGCACTTCTAACAGTCAGACATTTAGCCCTATAGTATTTCGCTAAACCCATAAACAAAGCAAAGAAAAATTCCATTACATTTAAAACAAGTAAACACCAGTGCGTCGTCAAACCCTCCCTTGTACCCTGACCACTCACCTCCTCCTTTGTCCCCATGTGTGTACTCCCTCACTATCCTGCACGCAGCACTTCTCTCTGTATATTATATATACTCTTGACACCCTCCTCCTTACCCCTCCCTAACTAAATCCTACTGCAGCTCCTTGTACTGTACTGAACATTGAAACCTCACATGACTCTACAGGAACTCTCTGTAGTCTATAACCTCCCCCTCCTCTGCAAACAACCCTCCCCCTCCTCACCCCACTCCTCTGCAAACAACCCTCACCCTCCCCCACTCCTATTCCTCCTCCCAGCATGCTACCTGATCCTTCCCAGCCAACACTCTCTCCCTCTCTTCCCTCCTTCTGTCATTCCCTCTCTCCTTTTCTACATTGTTTTAGTTTTAGTTTAGTTTTAGTTTTTCATGATAAAAAAAACTTTTTCCTTTTCTCCATCCCATGGTCTCTCCTGTTAAAAATAAGCCTTTTTATCATTTCTCCCCAGTCTGTGCAAACCCATAATTATAGTCATTGTACTGCCCAGCTTGCCTAAGAGTACTTGGGATGTTGTCACCCCCTCATTTACTCCTCCACTCCCTTTACCTTGTGTCAAATTTAATATTATTTCTGATTTCATCCGTTACACGTAAATTCAGAAAATATGTTCACACCAGGAAGGGTTCTGTTCTGGTACAACTATTATTTGTAATTTGCCCAAATCTTTCATCGCTTATTTAATTTTGTTGAGTTGAAAGACGACAATCAATATTTTTAACAGAGAAATCTTTATAAACTAACGATTAACATTTCGACACTAACTTGAACTGACTTCTCTGCCGTCCTCCACACACACACCACCAGCGTACCGAAATAGAGTAGTCAAAGATAAACATACCAGGAAGAATAATAAGCGACTGATGAAAACTGATGCCTTACAAGACAGCACTAAAATAAACATTTATATTTTTCTATTAAGGCAGTAAATGGGAAACACAAAATGTCTAAACTCTGTTAGTGTACAATATACAGTACATAAATGATAATTATTACAATTTAACAAATAAGGAAGGCTTAGACAGAAGGCTACGGATGAACTCAAGTTACATAGATACATAAGCCACTCACACTTTACAGTTAAAACGAGGCACACTAAAAGGCCATATTACTATATTCCTTAGAGAAGAGTAAAGTATAGCAGAGAGAGAGAGATGGAAGAGATAAGGTGAGGACAAGGCGCCTTCACATTCCCACCATCGTTGTGATGCCAGTCTTCGCTACACTGATCTTACAGCAGATTTTTATATCCATTAATAAATAAATAAATAAATAAATAAGAGTGAATGTATAACCGTGAGCAATGTGACATCACACTAACTTCCAACAAACCCAGGTTTTGGAGTCCGTGTATTACTAGCATTTCCACAAACCAGAGCCACAATTTTTGACGACGCTCCTGATTATATCATTAATTATTTATTCGTTCTGAGATCTGGAAGAGACAACGGTGAGTGTGGACGGTGCTGGTCTGATCCAAGAACGAAAGGTGGAGGGAAAACTATACATATTTCAATTACGAGTCTAATTACACCCTTTTGATCTCATCACACACACACACACACACACAAAAGGTATAAAACGCTGTAAAGTAAATTATTAAGCGAATAATCCGACGAGAGAATTATACGTCACATAGTACAACTTGCCTAGAAGTTTACCACTTGATGTAGACAGTCCTATAATCTGGGCCACAGCATGTATCATCCTGACCTTCATCTGACGAGGCCATTACCCTTTCTTCCAAACCTTTTCTTTTTGTTGGTCGTCTCACAGTTATGGTAGCTAAAGAAGTGGGAAAGACCTCAACCCAACCACCCAACATCCCCAACCCTCACACGCCAGTCTGAAGGACACTCATATCACTCGAATGTAAGGAGTGGACAGAAGTGGGGAGAGAAAGAGGGGGGGGGAGAGAAAGAGGAGGGGGGGGGAGAGAAAGAGGAGGGGGAGAACGACGATGATGCAGACAATGATGATGAGGCAGACAGATGTGGGGGAAGGATAAAGGATGGAAGAACAGACAAATGTGAGTAAGTATTTAGGGACAGTATGTGGATGGGACAGAAAAAAGTGGGAGAGGAGAAAGTGAGGGAGATGATGACGACAATTGTTGTACAGTAGTTGTGCTCGTGATGCGGAGGAGGAATACAAAGGGATTTCAAAGTGTAAGAGACCAATTGGTCCTTGCGTTGCTGTTGTATTTTGCTACAACTTTTCTGATAGTATGAAGGAGAGTATAGTAAAGAAACCATGTAGTATAGACAAACTAGTATTGAATTATGTAGAAAAGTGGGAAAAGAAAATAACCTATGTGTATCAATACCCCTTTTCCCTTTTATCAATGGGTGGGGAATTCTCCTTGCACAATACATTATAACTTCTTCGACTGCTTAAAAATTTTCTGAAAGCATCATGAATACTGTACTGTGAAGTTTATGTAGTTTAGATCGCAAATGATTCAATATACATGTGAGTTAACTCAACTCACTCTTGGAAACGCTCTTTACATAAATCATGCATAAAGGTACATAAAACCGCCTCTGTGGTCTGTACATTATTGGTACTTGGATATCAATAATTGTTCAGATACATCATCGTACAAACAGAGGATATTTATCTGGAGGAGGAACAAGACGAAGATGGAGGAGAGTAAATACCGAGAAATATCAGTGGTAAACAGAGAGAGCGACTGAGCTGTGGTGTGGTGCTGGTGGCCCACAAGGGGGGCTTTTATGAGCGCCAACGAGCTGAATCACTCACAATCAATCCTTTAGTCTGACTACCACTGCTGGTACTCCCTTCCAACAGTGGCACCTTCCAACCCTCTACCACACCATGACACAAAACCAATGCACCTATCACAACAAAGTACATCCCTTTCCTATTACACCAGAGTACAATCCTTCACTACTACACCAGAGTACAATTCTTCCCTACTACACCAGAGTACATCCCTTCCTACCACCTGACTACAGTAACACACATAGCATGACAGATATATAAAGTTGACCTACCTATCTACCATTATCCTACCATTTCATCACTAGACCCAACGATATCAAGACATACATCAAGTTTGCACAACTGTCACAACTCAACCTTATCATAATAATGCAATAATTACAACTTCCTCGATGATTCTGAAAGTTATTGCGCAGCTTACACTAATTGGACTAATATTCACAAACCACTAACATATTACCAACATAACATGTACATTGCCAACGTTACCACAGTTACAACTACAATACAAAGATTACAACCATATTACCTATACTATCAATAAAACCACCACGAGAGAGAGAGAGAGAGAGAGAGAGAGAGAGAGAGAGAGAGAGAGAGAGAGAGAGAGAGAGAGAGAGAAGGATTAAATTGAATAACCTACAGAATGAAGGTCTCGTCTTGTTCCCCCTATCCTTCTTATTGTCCCCATCTCTCTCTGTCGTCACAACTTTCCAACCCACCAGCTAGGAATGGTAGCGTGGGTGGGTAGTCAGGGAGGTGGGTGCTACGCCATACCAAAGCTCATATGGGCCTTGCGCCATACAACTCAACTATAGGCTACTTTGTCCGCTAACCCTCCCTCTCCATTTCGTTGTCGCCTGGAGTTCGTCATGTTTTACTTGAATGCAAGTTTGTTTGTAGAGAGAGAGAGAGAGAGAGAGAGAGAGAGAGAGAGAGAGATACCACAGTTTCCTATCCACTCCCTCTCTCAAGTGGTCAAATTCAAGTAGAACAATGAGTGCTTGTTGGAGGAGGGGGAGGAGGAGGGAAAACAGTTTAAAGGAGAAGGAGGGGAGTGCCACGGGGGAGAGGAAGGAGGAAAAGGAGGTATGGATGGAAAAAAGAACTGAGGGAGGGACAGAAGATAGGACAGGGAGGAAGGGACAGAAGATAGGACAGGGAGGAAGGGAAAGAATGAAGGAGCAAGGAAGGGAAAAAAGGAAGGAGGGAGGAAGGAAAAGAAGGAAGGAGGGAGGAAGGAAAAGAAGGAAGGAGGGAGGAAGGGAAAGAAGGGAGGATGGGAAAGAAGGAAGGAAGGTAAAGAAGGAAGGAAGGTAAAGAAGGAAGGAAGGGAAAGAAGGAAGGAAGGGAAAGAAGGAAGGAAGGGAAAGAAGGAAGGAAGGGAAAGAAGGAAGGAGGGAGGTAGGGAAAGAAGGAAGGAGGGAAAGGAGGAATGGAGGGGAAAGAAGGAATGGAGGGGAAAGAAGGAATGGAGGGGAAAAAGAAAGGAATTATGGGAAAAAGAAAAGTGAGTGGAAAAATGAAGGAAGGTGGGAAAGAACGAAAGGAAGGAGAGAAAAGGAAAAGAAAACATATCTTGGGAAAGTACGGAGAGAGGTAGAAAAACTAGGGGGAAGAGGGTAGACAAGAAAAGTTGGGAGGGAGGGATGGTGGTATATAGTGGCGAGGGAGGGAAGGCCGCGTCCCCTTCCCTCCTCCCACATCAGCAGTCGCCGTCAACCCCCACCCCCCCTTCCCTCCTCCCAAACAACCTCCACCCCCTACGGTACAATACAATGCTGTAAATCCCCCCTTCTCTCTCTCTCTCGCTCTCCCTCTCTCTTCCCTGTCTCTTGCATTCCCTTCACTCTAAATCCGTCATCCAAAGTCAACTACAGTACAGAGCTGGCCTAGTTTATAAAACATGGACCTGCATAATTATATTACATGAATCTTCTAACCCATGTTCATCGGGTCTGTTCCATAATCTCAGCTAATATCCAACTGTGCCCAAGCCAATTATCTCAATGCCTAATCTCGCCTTCTCTTATCATGTTTGTGGGTTCCAGTACTGGTGAAATCGGCTCCAAGTTTACTGCTACACTGTAGGATTATGAAGTGGTCCTAAGATACGAGGGGTATTGATAATTCCATATCTCAAGTTTATTGTCCCTCCACGTCACGCACTAATACCATATTGACCGCTTGTAGGGTGAGCCAAAATTCGTAAATTAGGCTATACAGTATAATGTTTAAGGTCGAGGCATGTGAAGTGTCTCTTGATCATCGAGTATTGCTAGATTATTTATCAATGCACATCATTATATGCCAATTGTTCTTCCAAAACACAACTTCACATAAGCAATCTGTTTTATGGGAAATTCTTTTGCCAATAATATACAGTACTGTAATACCGTATTGAGGTCTCCGTGAAGCGCGAATCTATTTGTGAATGTTGTATTAAAATATCAGAAACAATAAATCAATTTCACTCTTATTATTGTTCCAACGCATGGCCTACGTGACACTTTACACGTATGGTACCCAACCTCACTATTGTCCTTCCCTCAACCACCCCCTCTTCCCCTCCCCCTCCTTCTCCTCTGGTTGGGAGAGTATGGGGTTAAATTAGGCTCGAGCTGCATGCTAACAAGATGTTGACAGACCAATTGTAGTTTCCTCTATTCCTGTGTTCATTTCTTAAGCATTATTTAATATATACGTGTGACAGACTCCCAGGGTTCCAAAGCATCGTCTATGGTTGGTCCACAGAATCGGGGGGGGGGGATAACATGTATTGGAGACCTGTATTGGAGGCCTTACTACAGAGGTCTCTCCTGCTTCGCTCGACGGCCAGAAGATACAGTAACAACACAGCAGATACAGTTTGACCACAAAAAGACCAATGTGAAGGCGAGAGATTACACAGGCCACCACGCAAGGCCTAACAAGAGGACGCGTCTCTCGGGCAGGGGACCAGGCCTGTCGTGGCCTGTGATTGGCCCGCTCTTGTTGTGGCGGGTCAAGCCTCAACCAATCACCATTCACTCGACATTCTTCACTCCATACAAGAAAAAATGCCATGGAAATAAAATAAAATAGACAAATAGAAAAAGGACTTGCATGGTAAACGGGGAAATATAACGAAAGCTCAATATACTGTATAATACTGTATCTAAAAGTAAAAAAATATAATACAAATTATTTTCTATGTAGGATATGGCAGTAGAGCTTCAAAGTCCTTCTCACTCTCTGTTCCTCGTGCTCCTTCCTTACCCACCTCCCTTGTATACTTTACCCTGGTTGGTTTCTTTTTCCTCGTAGTAATTCGGAGAACCGGTAGTCTCACCCTTAAATACAAATGTTTTCCCGCTTTTAATATATTCAGTGTTTTAATTTACTTCGCGCGAGCCTTACGTAATGCTCGAGGTATCTGGCAACAATGGAACAGTGGGACTGTGGGAGAATGGATGGAGGGTCTGGGACTCTGCAGGAGTAGATGAGCAGCATGGTTTATAGGATGTGAATATCTTGGTACACCCGGATGCTACTATTCCTCCAAACACTCCAAGGAAACCAGACCCCAGACAAACAAACAAGAAGGGTACGTTAGGCTTAACTCCTACTCCATCTCTTCACCCTCCCTCCTTTCTTCCTCCAGTCATCTCTTCCCTCACCCTCCCCCCCTCCTCCTCCACTGCTTCTCTCCACCACCTCTCCTCTGTGGCTTTAAACCTTCACCTTTCTCCCTCCCTCTCCCCTTATCTCGTCCTCACTGACCCTTACCTATAACCCTTTTACCTCTCCTTCCCTTCACAACTTTCTCTCCTCTTAAGATTTGTACTGTAAACAACAAAGTCATTCTTGCATTCAAATCTCTTCTCCCCTTCATTTCTCCTACTTTGAGCGTCCTTCAAGCTATTTACACTTACTGTACAATCGCGGACATATGAATATATCACATCTTTCAGTTTCTCATACTTGTAAGGACTGTGTATTTATTTAAAACGAGAAATAAATAATTTGCAATATCGTGTTCCAACTGTATGAGTTGCATACATGTATATTTAAGGAAGAAATGAATATCAGAATATCGTGCCCATTCTCATCTAAGTAAATACAACAGTAAACATCGTCCTAACTTGTTTATCATGACTCTCCACAATAAGCATTATGCCGTACCAAGGTCCAAGTCATTCTACTTCCATCTGTTGACTGTCGTGGTGGCATTAACTTAAATTCACAGACACTCCTCTGCAATGGGTTGGGATGTGAGAATCCGGAAGAAAACACCATAAATTTAATGTGATGATCTCATATTACCTTTTAGATTCGCAGTGGTGAGATGTCATCGAGCCCTCTCTCCATTAAATGTGTTTCAACGGTCTGATAGTTTATTGCAACCTGATATTCTACTTTTTATATCATCTATCAACAACACTGCCCTTCGTCACGTGACTTGCCAAGTGACACCAGCTACAGAGAAAGACACCAGAAAATATCGTAAAATATTAAAACTGTACTCAAGACTGTACAGCAAGGGATCATTATTTTCTCGTCGACGAGTTTATGATCATTAAAATTATTCCAGTAGTATATTTTTTGCCATTCTTTCATCGATCTAGGCATAAAATAATGTATCTAACATCGGTGGGTAGCGACGACAAATGAAATTAACAACAAAACAAAACCTCATGTGGCGTTTGTTTGTCATGCAGGCTGATCCCCGTACACAACACAAACATAAATATAAGAATAACAAACACACAAAGACAGACCTGAAGAAGCTTGAAGCGGACATCGGATGAGACGATGACGACGATACGGTAGATGAGCCAAGCTGCTGTGATGGCAGTGAGACAGACAAGCCAGAACCATAGGAAAATGTATATCTTCTCGTTGATGATGTTGACGGCCAGAACGCACATGGTGTCGTGAGTCTCGATGGTCCCAGAAGAACCGAATTTCCTGTAAACACACAACAATTATTGAGTACTGTACTCTTGCCAGGATTGTGCAAGGTCTATTGGTTATACCGTAATTATATATTATTTATAGAGGAATTACATACCTTACCTTACCTAACCTAACCTAGCCTAGCCTAGCCTAGAACACACAATAACAAAAGCATACGTCCTGAATCTGCAAACCTCCGTAAACAAGGCTGTGTGTGTGTGTGTGTGTGTCGGACTTTATATAACCTTGAATGGTCTGGACGTCAACAGAAGCCATGCAGGGATTACCAGAACCTTTGACATTTTACTTATTACACAACTTATTTTCAATGAGACAAATGAGAAAAAATTATCTGTGAACATTCGAGGCACTATAATAATAATAATAATGCAACTAACAAAAACGGGCACACTTAATGCAATGCTATTTTTTATGCATTCAGGAGATTAAAACTAAAGCAAATTTCGACAATATATATATATATAATTGATAAAAGGGTCACTTTCTGATCACGCAACTGTGATTATTTCGCCATCTAACAAGGTCAATCTCACTTTCACCTACTCACTCACCTCTATGTCAATCTATCTATATTTATTCAATATCTCTCTCTCTCTCTCTCTCTCTCTCTCTCTCTCTCTCTCTCTCTCTCTCTCTCTCTCTCTCTCTCTCTCTCTCTCTCTCTCTCTCCTGCAGGTTCTGGATAACAACGTGACATCCTGGTCTCCACTTTTTCCCCACTATAACCTCGAGAGTCCGTCCGTCCATACCGGTCTGTACACCATTATAATTTACCCCGAAGCCAACCATCCAACCCCACAGCTGTCAGGTTCCATATTCATAAACATCTTGAGATTGTTAGGCCCATTGGGAAAGTGAATCAGATGTAGGGCCTGAACAATATTGAGTATGTAGGAATTGTTTCAATGATTCTTGCACTGTCTATTTAAATATAACTTAACATCATAAGAGGAAAAGATAAAGATGACCGGAGCCATGCAGATGCTCAGGTCCCGAAAAAGGGATTGTGAGATCTGTTTCTCCCTAGTCGTGCCACCCAATCGGGCGATTTCGTCAGCTACCCAGAAGGAATGAGAAATGGTAAGAGAGACAGACAAAACTGGCCAGGGTGTGGTAGAGGATGCCAACTTCCCCATTTCTGGATAGAACCAGCCCTCACCAGATATTTTACAGTAATACTAAAAATACCTGATTTATGATGACTCAGATTACAAGTTTAAATGCCTGATTCTAATGTCTATGTTGCCTCAGACACTAATTCTGAACATCAAAAGTCTACTGTTGACGTTGATTCATGTTCTAAGCTTAATTAATGAAGCGGTAAAGTGGCGGATGGTGGACTAGAACTATGCCACAGGAATATATCCCGTGAAAATGGTACCAGTAAACGGCGGGTTGGTTGAATGAAGTAAAGGCCTATTTCAATCTTAAAGCTCGGTCGGGAAGCGTTCATTGGTCTTCTCAGCTACACAGCCCATGAAAACAACAATACAATACAATATATACACATAAGACAGGTGCACTATTAAATGACGTAGTAATATTACCGCAATCTTAAAGCTCGGTCGGGAAGCGTTCATTGGTCTTCTCAGCTACACAGCCCATGAAAACAACAATACAATACAATATATACACATAAGACAGGTGCACTATTAAATGACGTAGTAATATTACCGCACAACATTCGCGGTGGCGCGCCAGACACTGTAAACAAGTCTCGTGGGAGGAAAAAATTGGCCTGTGGTTTTTGAAAGTCACGCCCTCTGTTTTACAACCGATCTCATCGTCCGCCAATTTGTTTCGCACACACTCACCAACGGTAAAAAAAAAAAAAAAAAAAAAAAAAGTAGTGTCTAGCCTCATTGAGCTTGTCGATCGATGTCCAGTGACGGCCATGCAGTATATATAATTAACAGTGAACATGATGTGATCGTTTGTATAAAATGTACATTCGGCTTCAGGAATTAGTACACAGAGCATTGTTTAAACAGGGTCTTGTATTCTGCATATTTTTTTAGTGTCGGGATCATTCTGCTGACTGATTCAAGTATTTCTAGGAAAGTTTTGTTAGGAATTTTGATGTCACAGTGGTCTATACGAATTCCTGAGGCCGACGTACATCTTTCTTTTAATCCCTTCCTCGTATAGCCTAACATCAGTTTGACGCCTGGCATGAATATGAAGTGAATATGAAGCCCTCAATCTAAACCACTTCGAACGACTACCGGTACTTTATGAGACGAAAATCTAATCAGTAATTTCATTAAAAGTTACAGTTGTTGCATGAGTTAATGGTTGTCTACGCCCTACGGCAAACGCCACCAATGTTTCACCCTCTATTCTTAACAAACAAACTGGATAAAAATAATTCCTGGTCACGTTCGAAAATTAATCCTGTGAACAATAAAAAAAATAATAATCATCATCGCCATTATCAATATCCAATTTCCGTTTTTTTCAAGACAAAAAGACATAACCTTTCTGCAAAGGTCATAACCACATGATGTATCAAGTTTATACGGTGGTTCGGACGAGACTAAATGCAGTTCCGGGTTTCTTCATCAAAACACACAAGTTCCTTCAGACTTCATGCAGAGGAGATAACGGCATGCGAGTTAACCAACCAAAATTAGTGTACAATTAAGTGGTTAAAGTGCCTGCTCGTTTTAATTACCACCACCACCACCACCACCACCCTGCAGCCTCTCCTTACATCTGGCCTTGAGGAAATCAAGCTCTATATTGATCAGGGCTTTTCAACTGAAAATGACAGACAATACATTTTCGAGTGTCGATCTCAATTCTAAGTAACGCAAGCAACACTAAGCAGCTTTACATTCTCTTATAGTACAATTTTCCTATTGTACTGCATACATTTCTAACACTTAACCATATAAAACATTAGGTAAGGCAACAGCAAGGGTATAATTAAATAGCCACTCATTAGCAAGAA